>CM071630.1:20666151-21145360 GCA_036419045.1 Scirpophaga incertulas | reverse complement strand
TATATCTCATTGGTAATTAATAACAATGTCAAACCTTCTAAAATACTTTGGTGATATCAAGATTAACAATGGGAGGTTCACCGTTGCTCTGCAAACTTTTCGGTGTGCAGTCTCTCAAATAAACTATAAAATCACCAGCTGAACAATCATGATGGAAACCGTATAGAGTTATAATCAGCAGTTGGTTCTCTCTGTATATTCATAGTTTGCTTATAAAACATGATGTAATATTACATGGGGCTGATAGTAACTGGCCTGTTAGAGTGTTAATTAAACGTGGATTTTATATATTTCAGACGTTTTTATTACGACATCTCAAAGAGGGAAGCCTCAGCTATATTATAAAGGATACAGGTTTTATAAGAAAGTGACAAGAGGAGCTAAGTCTAGGTGGGTTTGTTCAACTCATCATCCCAAAGGCTGCAAAAGTGCGATTTTCACGATCGACACAGAAATTATTAAAGTTATAAACATTCACAACCATTAGGAAAAGAAAATTACCTGTATTCGGATAAACAAGTTTTGTATGTCTGTTCATAATTACCACTGTTTCTTTGGTTATATACATTAATTACATTTATTTCAGAAAATAATTATATATCTTTTTTATTTTATGTAAAAGTATTAATTGTTTATTAGTAAAAAGGTGTTTTGTAAGAATTTGTCTATGTTTAATTTTCAATATTTTTGTGTTATCTTTAAAGGTTAATTTTGCTCGAGTCCTTATATTTGACACTTGTTTAAGAAAAAAAAAAAAACGAATGCCCACGACATACGAGTAAGTAATAAGTGTTTGGGTGCACTAAAAGGAAGGAAGCTCGAGGAAAAAGCATCATGTAAAATATAGTATTTGTTTTTATAACAGTTTCTTTTTTATTTTTCATGGGTTTTGATTAATAATAATAAACGTATTTAACAATGGTATTTGATTTTGTTACTGTTACTGTAATTCAGTTATAAACAGTTACATAGAAATAAATATAACGACAACGTGTTACATACTGCAAAAAGGGCTCTATTATTAAACATCTAACCTAATAATATTTATATAAATACTTATAAATTCACAAACTATTTTAGTTGTATGACATAGGCACAGATAGTAAAAGTGTTTTCTTTCTTACAGGCAAAAGCTTAGGATTGAGTTCATTCTTCGATGATCAAGTGGCTGATGAAGACGCACAACTTGCTCTGGAGGAGTCAAAAATGGCGTCTTCGATATCCACCCATGATTCACCTACTAATGACATAGAAGAAGGAGTGAAAATTGGAATATGGGTCATAGTTTCGTACGAGTTCAAAAAGACAACAAAACACTTCGTTGGTCAGATCATAAATAAAAATGAAGATAGTACATTCGTCGTGAAGTTTGTGAGGAGGATGAAAGGGTCCACTGACGTGTTCAGCTGGCCAGAAAATGAGGATAGAGATAATGTGACAAAAGGTTCCATCTCTAAAATTCTCAACGAACCAAATATTAATCGTAGAGGTCAACTTATTTTCAGCGACGTTACAGGTTTTGCCCTCGAGTAATTAGTGGCCCGAAAGAAAGTTAAATTACTAAATGAAGAGATAATTGTTATTAATTATATATGCCTGACTACTACATATTTCAAATTAAAAAATTAAATTACTAATATATTATGAGTTCCTATAGATCATTTATAAATTAGTCTCTGGGTTTTAATGATTACAGGATTCTTAAGTTAAATAAAAAATATAAAAAAATTTAAAGTAAAATCTGAAATATCAATTTTTAATAATAATACTATTCATTGTATATTAAAAAATGACATGGTAACATAAAGTCATGAGCTTGTATAACTTTCTTTTTAAGCTAATAATCTTAAGATTTAAATAAATATATTTTAAAATCCAGGGACTCAACAAGGGATTAAAATATCTTTAATGTTTTAGTGTTTGATATTAAGTTGTATATAAAATATACGTAACTTCTAGTCTCGTCACAATCTTGCGACATACATTGTAATATTTAAATGTAAGGTTAAAGTCAGGTTAAGTAATGCTTACATTTCTATAACATAAGTTGTAATTATTAATTAATATTGTAATGGTTAGAATATTCATTTTCTCATCGCCGTGTCATTTTTGTTTTTTCTATGTACTATATTCAATAATGCTACACATTCATAGTAGCATTGCGACTATTTAGTGTAGTAATTGGATATCTATATAATATTTTATTATTTCTGTATGACTGAATGTATGACTGCGGTTGCTAATGTGTCCTATAAAGGAGATTATTGGCATTATTTTCCACTATATTATATAAACATTAATATTTGAAACCAAATTATTACTTACTAGTTGGTGTATATTTTAAATTTAGTGTATAACAATATTTGGGATCAATTATAATGCTTTTGTCGAGCATTACGGAGGCCAAAAAAAAATAATCTCTATTTGTTATTATATTTATTATTGTGAAGCTGATTTCATTTATGTATTATGATTGAATTTCCCTAAGAATAATATTAAATACATGTATGTGTGAATGAGCCTTTTATTTCACAACACCACAAAACACATCAATCTCCACCTATTATGGTTTATGTCTTATACTAATTGCTTGTTTGGTAGTTATTTATATTGGTGGCCAATATGTTGTTCAAATATTGAGTGCTATTCATAACCTAGAAAGAATCTATTCAAGGTGGTTAAGTTCTTTCTTAAGTTTTTGACTGTTTATTCAAGTAAAACACCACTAATTAAGTGGCATTTGTATAACGATTTGTTTTCCAAATTGCAGAGTGCAAAATAACAATGTCAAAGAGGGGTAAGCCGTTAATCGAGATCGGCGAGTACAGATTTTTCCGGAAGGATCGTAGCGCCAAAACCACTCGCTGGAGATGTTCCACCAACCACAGCAAGGGCTGCCCCGCTTACGTCGTCACCGTACACGATATCATCGTTAAAATATATAACTGTCATAATCATTAACCATAACATCTTTTGAACTTTTGCATTATATCTAACAATAATGTTGCGATACGAGAATTGTGATTATTTTGATAATTAATATCTCAAACAAACACTTGGTCTCAAAGGTATATCAAACAATCGCGTTAATTCAATAATATCACACCCAAAATTAGTTATATATTTGACTATGATGTCTTATATGATGTATGTAATGAAGGACTAATGTAGAATTGATATTGTATGTGTACTTGTGTTGTAAATGTTCTCGTTATAAAACCATATTTGGTAACTCTGTTCCGCACATCAGCATTAAATGTGAAATAGACTATTCACATATTTTCGACATATATAATGTTTTTGTACTACACTAGTAATTGATATAAAGCATAATTCAAAATCACAGAGTCTGAATTGGTTAGTGGATGCTATCTAGAGTTAACCAAAAAGTCACTGTCTCTTCCATACACCGACCGACAAACATCATGAAATAATTTTTAGCAATGTCAATATATGATAATATCAATATCAGGAATGAATATTCTCTAGAAAAAATGATAGCGCTAATCAGGCCTTTTTTTAAATTACAGACTAAATAAATATTCTTTACGTACGAAGAGTACTACGCAGCAGTCTTTCAAGTGCCACTGCATCTATAACTAGCTAGCATGTCATTTGTTTTAAAACCTGATTAGGAGAGTAATTTGAAAGCGTTAATGTTGAGTTAGTTAGCCCACACAAAGCATTTGGTTTTCAAATGATAGACAACCGCCTAAAGTGCGTGTAATATCGAACTTAAATTTTGTACACGAACGAAGCGTTGGTATAGATCCCTATAAACATTGATGTCAAGTTTATGAGAGTTATGCATAAGAGTTATGGCAGAGCTTAGTATAATTAGTATTAATTTCTGTCATATTTATAACTTAGGAGATTTGGAATAAGTATTTCAAATTTAAATATCAAAGAATATCTGAATGCAGAGTTAAGTTGAACGCGATTTTTATTATTTTAATTTATATCATGTGGTTAATATAGTTTTGCTTTTTGAGAATTGTGTTTTACAAATTTCTGTGGATTTTAAGAATGTTCTATGTGTTAAATAAATGTATTAAATGGAGTAAACCAATGATGCTATTCCGTTTCTTTATTTCTACGTTTTGTTTGTAAAATCGTAACAAACTTGCAACCACGATAGTTGCCGAAATATTGGTTTGTTTGTCTTCACTAATTTTAGAAAAGATTTATTTGTTAATCCACAATTGTTTCAATTTTGTGGGAGCTCCCGTCCTTCCTCCTACGGGAGCACATTTTGCTAAAGAAGATTTTGAAGATTTTGTGTGATATCGATATAAAGAATTGGAATAATAGTTATATGAGATGTATACATTCAGCATATAATTTCAATTTCTAAACGTAGGCAATTGTAAATATTTGGAGCTTAAGTGGCTGTCTTGCCTTGATTATCTAATTCAAAGTATTGTTTTAGATTATGCACACATTATACGATACACGCGCTCCATAAGAGGGAAAACGTTGGTAGAAACTGGAGGATACACATATTTCAAGAAACGTACTCTGAATGGCAGAATAAGATGGGCCTGCTCAACACACCATAGTAGAGGCTGTGGCGCTAACGTTTACACAGTTAAGGGCGTGGTCGTCAGAATAAATGATTATCATGTACATTAAAACGTCTAGACTTAGTCGCTCATGATCTTAGCAAACTGCTAATGCCGGGCAATAGATACCAGCGGTCAGCAACGTAGTGAATGAACATGCTGTATGTCACTCATCAGTCGAGCAACATACGGTATGTTGATTCGCTACGTTGCTGGTGATAATGATGATGTTGCTTACCGCTTAGCCGTGTGATATGTAAGGTGGTCAGCAATCCGGCTTTATGACGTGAATATTGTACAACCAACATTGTACCGCCAGAATCCGCTGTTACTTTTCACTAGTTATTTTTATAATGTGCCCATATCTAGAGAAAAATAATATTTTTAGTAAACACATTTGTAAAATACATTCGTTTTATTGTTTTGTTTCTAAGAGTCTAGAAATTATCTCAGACTTATTAGTGGATTATTAATTTGATTTCCAGGATTAATATTTGCTGTTACTGCGAGAGGTAGGACAGTTTTAATGGAAGGTGGTTATAAATATAGGATCAATGGCAGAAATGGAAACAGAATAAGATGGCGCTGTTCGACACACGAAAAATACCATTGTAGGTCTGTTCTGCATACAGTTGGAGGCAATATCGTTTACAGAGCTAATGAACACACAATTACAGACAAAATATGTGGTGTTTAATAAAATTAAACGAAACGAAGTTAAGATCCTCATAGAGAATATTTTCCTTAAATATCGTGTTAGTAATCTAACCATCATTCGCATATATAAACCAGGAGATAAATTCTCAAGAAACACCCATTGTTAAAAATGTCAAGTACGATGGCATGAAAGGTGGTCTGTAGTTTGTGTTTATATAAAATTGTGACTTAAATGGTTTCAGATTTCAATGTGTCGTAGGAGTAATTAAATAAATGCGTACCAGTTGACACATCCTTATTTAAAGAAGTTTACTAAGACTTTGGCACAGTGTATAATTTAGAAACAATGGTGCTTGAATGTGTACAAGACGCATAAACTGCCCATGAAAACTTATATGAAAGGTATAACTTTTTATATAAATGAACTTTTTATGAAGATTCTGTTTGTATGTAATATTTACTAAGATTGTTTAAAAAGAAATAAAAAAGCACATAAAATTATTTCGATTTTATTTATTTATGAAGCCATAACTAATATTTTTTTATCGATTTATATAATAATAGTGGTTCATAGATATTGTATATTTTATACTCATTATAAAATTTAACTTCTACTAATTTTAACTTACTTTTTTTTAGTAGGTATTGATTAAGTAATTAGGCTTCCGAACGTTCATCTATAGAACATATATATGAATACTCACGTCACTCATGGGGTAGGCAGAGATCACAGCTTTCCACTTGCTACGATCCAAACATACTTCCGTAGCTCCTTCAACTCTCATATTGAATATTATTCATATATGTATATAATGATGAAACTAAAATATAAAGGTGTTTAATATTACAGCTTTATGTTATCACTCCTAATATTTTTAATAACTACAATTTTTTTTATATAAATATTTTTTTATTTTATTGGTTAATACAAAACAACAGAAAATAAAGGAACTTACTTAAAACATAAAATGAAAAATCTTTATTCGACATAAACTTGAAGGTACTTATTTACGTCGTAAATAAATAAGTAATTGATTATACCCGAATAATTTCAAATATTAACCTTGTCAAAAAAATATTTTTTCAATTAATTCTTAGCAAGAATGCTTAATGAATGATATTTGTAACCATACTACTACGAATTCCTGCAATTTATATTTATGTGAAAATTGTTAGTATAATTAAATTTCTTTAAAAACCCTTTTCTTTAAAAGCTATATCATATGTACATATATCATATCATGTACAACACTTTTTAATTTTATATTACGTAAACAGAAATCTAAAATTGTTGAGATTTCTGCAGTCTACGCTCAGTGGCTTGACTACCTTAATATTTTTCACTCGTACATATTCATTCCATTATAAAATTAACAAACATAAAGCAACAACAACTAGACATAATTGAGTAGAGTTAACTTTAATATTTTAATTTGGTTTTAGCGAAATTCGTTCGATCCCGCCGGGGCAAGCTTATGATTCAAATCGGAAAGTATACATACTGTTCGCAGATGTCATCAGGCCTAAAGACTCGTTGGATTTGCTCTACACATAACCACAAGCAGTGTCGCGCGGTCGTCCACACATACGGCAACACAATTCTTAGAGTTACTAATGAACACAGACATTAATATCAATAAATACCGCTACTACTTTAATTGTCATTGTGGAATTCTTATTGAAAATTTAGTATTTTCGTACAAAAACAAAAAAACTATTTATGTGATATTATGTTGGAATTTTTGTAAAACAATAAAATGTGTATATTTATATTGTATTACAAAAATTAAACACGTTAGGCCGGTTTTTCAATGTGGGATGTAATATATCATCATGAGATATAGCGGTATCAGGGCGTAGGATTCTCAGGGCGCTTGAATTTAACGATTTTGGATATATCTTTGAATTGTCGATAAGCTATAACTTAGCGGTACCAACAATCGAACTGGCAAATAAAAATATAATATAGTATGAATGATAATTCAATTTTATCAAAGACATGTCGGGATATTATATATATTATATCTCAAAGCTGGCCTTAAAGTGAGAAAAGCAGTTTCTTTTGACGTATCAAGCCTGTTTTTAACGTAATCCTCATTAACAAAAATAACATACGTATTAATAATTCACATAATCCTCCAGCCTATAAGAACCTATATAAATATTTTAACAAATAAATTAAACCGCATTAAGAACGGTTTCTTACAAAAGCTTACAACAACTGTGTGTGTGTTTTCTGTGTTTATAATATGATATTGTGATGTTATTGTGATTCAAGAAAATTAAATACATTTTCAACTATTTTTTCTATATATTGATACGACTTTTGTATTTCGAGATTTTGTTGTATTATGTATTGTAATTTCAAGTTACATATCGTAATAATAATTTACAGGTGATACGACAATTAAAGTTAACATCGAAGAAAGAAAAGAAAAGGTATTTAAAAACCGACGGTAATAGTTACCGAAGGAATTGAATTAGAACAATACCAGGTGTTTCTAAGGTTTGCAATCAGGAATCAAAACCAGAAGTTATACACATTGTCGACCGACATGGTTCTAGTAAGTATTCTTTCAAGAATACAAGTTTTACAACGACAAACAAATATTGGGGAAACGCAAAATACAATTTTACTGAAATGTTGCCGGACCTGTAGTTGTAATAGATCTAATTTGTCTAACAACAAAACGATCATAAGAAAAGCGACCATAAGCAACGTAGCGTTCAGACAAATAGAGAGTATAGAATCTTTTCAGAAGTTTGACGAAGACTTTAAAAACGAAGAGTTTTGTTGCAGAAAAGAATTATCAGTTGTGTGTGATGTCAGGAAGGGCAAAGCAGCCAACAATTGCTATGCTCTTATAGACGTAATGTTCGCTAGGATTCCTTCTTTCTTTTATTTTGCTAGAGTGTGAATCGTTCTTTAAGTCCATTTGAAAAATTTTGTTAAACGCTTATCCGCAATATTGATGAGAAACTCTTCACCTAGAAATAGACTTAAACGTAAAATCATTCCTACAGATGTTATTGTTTCCAATCCAAGTGAGTTTTTGCAATCGATTACTGCTGCAGAGGATGTGCAATGACTCTTTGTGATTATTTTAAAAATCTATGACGTATTAATGGAAAGCATTTAAAGTATTTAAGTAGCTTGATTATATTATTATTATCACTTCTAATATTTTGTTATAACTTAATTGTAAAATATCTACATTAATTCATTCTGGATTTCTTCATTATAACTCCTAGCTTTCTATTGTACAAAGCTTTATCTAATATAAACGATATAACAGTTAAATACTAAAAGTCGTTTACTACCACCAATATACCTACAGGTTAGTTATTGAGTTATTTATGTAAATACTTAAGCACAACTTGCCTAATACGATTTAACTGAATTAGATTTACTTAACAATTGATGCTATTCAAGTCCAATTATTACCCGCAAAGGATTCGCTTTAAAGCTTTTACCTAAACAATTTAGTTAACTGTTTCCGTGTTGCTAAAAATACATACTGTTTGCACTATTTTAAAAATAAAGTAAATACTCGAATCCTGACTGATTATAGGAGTAGTTAATAAATACTATCTACTATAGATAACTTACTGATCACACTACTGAATTTTGTAACCTCAAATTATATATCACAAGTTGACGACTCTTTTTCGAATCTTATAGGAAGAACATGGACATAGATGACTGTGACCTAGTGGATATTGTCCACCACGTGCACAGTTGTTTCACATGACAGCTGTTGTAGATGAATTATAGAGATCAACGGCTCAGCCGTGTGGCACGTGTTTATATAATTCGGTTAGATTATGTTCAAAAATACTGGAATACTATCTATTGTATAGTTGAAAACTATACAATAGATAGTATTTTGCCGTGTGTCTTTCTGTTACATAAATATACCTTCCTAGATAATTCCATGTGGTTTTATAGGCCAACAAACTATGGGTAAGTCATTATTCTACAATAGTCAATCTTCTGTCTTTGTCCTATAAACGGTCCGTTAACTTTCTCTATTATTTATGAAGTTCCAACAGTTCATTAGTTAGAGCAACGAATTTTAATTAAGATTCTCTGCTATGGTATGTCAGGTATGTATAACATGAAATGGTTTTCTTCGGTACCCCTATATCAGATTCTAAATGCATTCTAGCCAAAAGACTCTAACCCTGCAAAATGGAATTTAAACGAAGTTTGTGCCACTGTTGTGTTAAATTTTTCGGGCTTATGTTTTCCTAATTACACCTAACGGGACTCAAATTAACCTCACCTGTTTGCGGTACACCCTGCCAGCTAAGAAGAGAAGATCCAAATTTCCCAAAACTAATATCCATGTACTATGTCCAGCAGTGGGTGTCTCATGGATAATGAAGATTATTATTAATAATTATATTTTTCATAAGAATTGTCAGAAGTGATATATAAGACATGTCCACCTTTGTATCTTCTGTGTATCGTATGTTTTATTTGTAAAGATTTGAAATTACTATCACTTTATTCCATTATATTGTTTTAGTGAAATAGAAATAAACCGACAATTAGCATGTAATATTTATTACTTTTTAATAATTAATTATTTACAGACTTAGTCTCATTATTTTTCTCCGCCTATATTTTTCGGATACTGGTGTCAATTTGTTGCTAGATTAATGTATAGAGATTAATGAAATAAAACTAAATTTCAGACATGTTAACCGATTCAATTACTCTTACGAAGCATGAAAGGATACTTTTGAGAAAACGAATTAATGAAAGGAAAAGATACGAAAGAATAAAAAATGACCCTGTATTATACGCCCAACGCAAAAAAAGTAACAAAGAAAAGTATAAGAAAATAAAGGAGGAAAGAAATAAATTTTATTCGAAAATTAACTTAATGTATTACGAGTAATACATATTGAGAAACATTTTTACTGTTGATAATCGTGATCTCAAGTGACAAAGTTAAACCATCTAGTTAATCCGCCTGTACACATATATTTATTATACATACCTATATTAATTAAACTACTTAACAAATATTCTTACTTAACTATTTTTTTTTTACTTTTCATAGACTTATTAGATCAGAGAAATAGTTTTAATTATTGATATTTAAAAAATATATATAATTTCTTGCTGTTAATAGATAATAATTTTAAATTTCCAAAAAATTATCAATTAAATGTTTTAAATATTAAAAAAGGGCTTTAGAATATTAGATTTGTTCTTGCGGGCTATGTATGTTCTATTAGGTATTTATATTGAATTTTGTTCACTGTTTTTTTTCATGTGTATTATCTCTATTTCAAATATATTATCAAGTTATTATATTAAAACTTATCACATTTAACTATAACTTCTATTAAAACCATTAAGACCATCAAGTAACCCCTAGAGTCAGTGTCAACTTTGAGAATAGTCTACATACTCGTACATACTAATTTACACATGAAGCAATGTCAGAATAAAAATTCTTCCTGTATTTATTTCTATAATTGCAGAAAGGCTACTTAGATACTAACTAATGTGCAATTTAACATTAGACATTAGTACAAATATTTCTACTGCCATCGTAGCAGAAATTATAAAACGGTTTCTTTTTTTGTTTCAGGAAAGCCAAAAAGAGGAAGGGAGTTGCTACGACGATGGCGCTTACAATATTTATTCATTAAATAACAAGTAGTTTATATCGTTTCTATGTCCTGCCGCAGATGAAATATGCATGTCAAGTTCTCTTGGCTCTTACTAATGTTGATTAAATACTTATAGAAAGTACTAGTTTTCCTTGACATTGTTTATCTACAGTAATCTATGTAAGAAATATCAAATAATATATTCAGTATTATGTCTATAAATGTTGTATTTAGCAAATAAGATACATACATATTTGAAGGGACTCTACATAATGTATTTTTATTATCGGTTGGTTACTTAACCCGGCGTCATTGTGGCGGAAAAAAGTTACACAAACGTTGAGGAGGGTCAATGTGACCCTGTTACAATTTTTACTATTTTACCCACTAAAACATAGTTTATATATTTTTAATTTTTATTTTATATTAAAGAACTGTATATATAATCAGGATTAATAATAAAACACAATGATAATAAATGAAATAATTTTTATTTTTACTTTTCATTAGGATTCTGAATAGTAAAATAAAAATGTAACCGTCAACATTTTTTTTTTTGTATAAACAAAGAACAATATAATTTCTTACAAATATATACTTAAATCAAATCTATACAACCTAAAATTTTTATCATTGGAGTATTAATCACAGAAATTATTCTTTCTTTAGACTTTCACTGCAGTTTTTACAATAAGAGATGACATGTTCAGGGCATATAAACTTAAGGCAAGTATTACATACGTGTAATACTTGCCTTAAGTTTATATGCCTCATGACGCCGGGTTAAGAGCTCCATACGATGAGAAAATTTTTGAGAACGTTGAACGTAAAAACGTAACAATTTCATCAATTACTTGCGCATAATATATCTTACATGATTTTTAAGATATTTCAGTGCCGTTGATGATGATCTAGGCTCTGTTTTTTGTTTTGTCTTTGTTTGAAGATATGAGAGTAGGGCAACTGAAATGACGGCTATCTATTATATAGCGGCTATCTATTGTGGCCAGTCCTTGAAATCTCCAATTCGGTTTGCGGCCTTACAGCAATATTAAAGTCCTTAAAGTTTATTATACGTACTACCCGGAGGTCGACTCTATTATGAATAAATTAGGGTTCTTATATCTTATACGACCACACTGACCGATTGTTGACTTCACATAAGCCGATAACTTTCAACTTATTCAAGTATATAAATAATATCAGGTAATGCGATGTTTTACGACAACTTAGTGTAGCGTCCTTTAGTATGTACATAGATTATTATTCTAATTATAAAAAGTTATGTACAAAAATGTAATTTATTTCATAATATTTTTATTATATAAACATTTTATTGTTAAAGTTATTCCTTCTTGATTATATATTATATTGCTATCGAAATATTAATATTTCTACTTATTAATAAGTATTGTAATAATTTGTATTTGTGTACTATTAATAAGTTTTAATAGTATACAACAAATCTATGATGATATCTGCAAATATAACCATAATTTTATCTTGTCATGTATTCGTCGTGAATCTCTTATAAAGATTCGGTAACTATTTAAAATTTTACCTTGTTATCTACAATTGTTATACGTTAACACTAAATTTATCTGTGTTGCTTGTTGTAACATCTAACTAGTCATAAATTTGAATCCTTGTAATTGATGTTTGTAAATAAAATCTTATGAAAGTAATATACACAGTTCTCTTTAGTATGGCAAATTTAATATTTTTTTTTTGAAGTATAAAACAACAACAGAATAATTGGGTGTCTTTCTTCAATAGTAAGTACAGAAACTACTAGACAATCAGGTCATTACAGCAAATATACGCTTATTATTGTGTAAGGTCCTTTCACAAGATTGTAGCATTTAACAGTATATACGAGTACACGAGTACACTCATTTGTCAACTCACTGTGCCTCACGGCAGACTAGATTCGGCAGAGGCCGTCTATTCTTTGCACGTTCAATTTTTTAAAGTAGTAAATACATCGCAATTATTTTATAACTTTACAAATTTTGATTACCTATATAATTAATAACAGGTAATTACTCAAAATTGTCGAATCAAAATGAAATCTCTTCAAAAATATTTACATTATTAAAAAGAAGTTGTATATATGTATATAACATTCATCATATTGAGTCCATATACTCGTATGTGTGGAGCTTTGTGATCCGCGATTAGATGACCTCTGATTTTAAGTAATGTCACAAAACAATAACAAGCTATTTATTTTACAGATTGTGAGTTCGTCACATCTCAACGGGGAAAGACGCTGGTTCGGTTCAAAGGTTACAATTTTTGCAAAAAGTTCACAAACGGTATTAAGACTGCTTGGGTGTGCTCCACGCATGGTCGTAAGGGTTGTACCGCCGCTATACAAACTTTTGAAAATAATGTTATAAAAGTTCGCGGTATACATAATCATTGACATAGTGGGCTATAGTGGTGAATTGCCGTTATAATGATTGTGGGATTGATGAATCAATTTTATATATAATATATATGATACAGTTAATTGCTAAAAAGACAATTAGAAAGTGGTGAACACTGTCCTAGTGTAGTAATTCATCTAGTACAGTAAAAATTTTGTTCACATATGTGTACCTGGTTCAATATATAGTGCGAAGTGCAAGTAAACTAGTATTGTTATGTGTGAAAAATACTTTTACAGAGCCAATAAAGTTTTTTTCTGATATTCTGAGTTTCATCAATAAGTTATAGTTTCCTTCATATGTTTTATCAGATCTTTTTCTTTATACATAACTAAAACGTTTAAAATGTTAACACTATTCATTCGCTAACATTAAAACATGTACTTAATTTTTTAGAAAATGATTCATCACAATATCAATGTTATGTTATAAATAACTGTACATCTACATTTTTTTATCCTATATAGGTTTATAGCTTTAGATTTATAGTGATTATTTTAAAAATGTAATTTATTGAATATACAATCAATAATAAATTTTCGTAATATTGTTACGAGCTGGGGTCAGTAAATTAAACGGCGGTCTACCAAAACACTGAACTTTTATTAATTAATACACTAACAGTCACTGAAAGCACTGAAACTCGCTTCTCAGTTCTCCAATATCACTTAGATGTTTTCGCACTGTATCGCAAAACAATAATCTTCCCGGCGGCCGGACACAGCCTTATATAGTCCCTAAGATACTTGCCACTCTTGCCAGAACATTCGCGGACACACTCGAATGTGTAGTCCAATACGTCGCGCGTTCGAGACGTTTCGAGTATAACTGTCTCGATACTCGAATATTCTCGATACACAATACTCGAATATTCTCGATACACAATACTCGAATATTCTCGATACACAATACTCGAATATTCTCGATACACAATACTCGAATATTCCCGTACTATCTTTCTCGAATATTCTGTGTTGTCTATCTCTTTCTAATGATGTTTTCTCATTCTAATACTTCTCGAATGTTCTAACTATCTCTGTCTCTTTCTACTATTGCTATCTCTTTCACTCCTATTGAAATTTATGTCCTTTTACTGAAGTAGGCTTAATGGCTCATAAGGGGTCCTGAAAACGCCTGAAAACGGGTTTTCAGGTTATTGCGGCATTGGATAGAGGGTAGCCTGAAACGTACTGAAAACATGTTTCAGGCGCCTGAAAACTACTGTAACTTGGGTGTAATTTAGATTTTTTAGTATGTGAAAGAGCTACTTCTGAAACGGCCTGAAACGACGTTTCAGCCTGCTGAAAACGTTTCTAAGTCACAGAAAATCACTTTTGAAGTTTTACTAAGCCACCGGCGTAACACTACCCCCTCCTAAGACATGCTCGTCCCGAGCATCATTATTTCCGTGGTATTTCGCCAGTCGGTCAACGTGAACAATCTTACAGGGACTACGTGCATTCCGCTGTATCCGGTACGTGACGTCGTTGATCCTCTTCAAAACTCGATAGGGTCCTTCCCATTTGGCTTGAAGCTTCGGAGATTTCCCTTTACTGCGGACTGGATTATGTAGCCACATCAACGAACCCTCTTCAAAGCCCTTGTTGTTTACATTTCGGTCGTAGCGGGTTTTCATCTTCTCAGACATCTGTTGGCTTGATTGTCTGACTTGCTCGTGTACGTCGTTCAACTTGTTGCGTAAATCATTCGCGTACTCGGTTATATTCCGCGGGGCGTCAGGTGGAATTCCAGTAAGTAGATCCGCAGGCAACCGTAGTTCCCTACCAAAGTTTGCAAATGCTGGTGTCACCGAAGTACTTTCATGGACTGCGCTTCGATATGACATCAGGAATGGTTGGATGTGCTTGTCCAATCCTTTTGCCTGTTTGACACAACCTTTGCAAGATACCTCTCCAATGTTTGGTTAAATCGTTCCACCATTCCATCAGATTGCGGATGGTAAGAAGTGGTCCTCGTTTTGTGGGTACCCATAACTCGACACATCTCTTGAAATATTTGAGACTCAAAATTTCTTCCCTGATCACTATGAATTTCCAAGGGTACTCCAAAACGGCAGAAGACTTCATGGACTAATTTATCCGCAACTGTTGAAGCCTCTTGGTTAGGAATAGCGAAGACTTCCGGCCACTTAGTGAAATAATCCATCACAACCATGAAGTACTTGTTTCCGCATTCACTTTCCGGAAATGGTCCCGCAACGTCTATGGCAATCCTTTCCCATGGTGCACCAACGTTATACAGTTTCAATGCACCTCTGCTGCGTGTATGAGGTCCCTTTACTGCAGCACAACTAGTACACTTGCGGCACCAATCTTCAACATCGTCACGACAATTTATCCAGTAAAAATCGTTCTCTTATTTTCAACAGAGTTCTCGTCACTCCCATATGACCTCCCGAACATCCGTTATGGTACAGCTGTAGAACATCCGGTATCTTGGCTTTGGGTACAACCATTTGTAGATGACAACGGTCTCCTCGAGCGTTTTCCCATTTGCGGCACAAGACTTCGTCTTGGATAACCAGGCTGTCCCATTGAGCCCAATAGCTCTTCGTGATGGAACTCATCGACGCAATATCACTCCAGGCAGGCTTAGGAGTACCGGCTTTGATCCATTCGAGAATCGGTTTGATGTCTACATCATACTGCTGAGCGTGCTGAAAGGTTTCTTTCCATTCATTGCTAAGATCCGTGTTTAGCATTCTCACAGGTAGGTCTGCTTTTGCCTCTTGTTTTACGCAGTGCTTGCAGTCTTCAGAGCAAGGTCTTCTTGACAAAGCATCTGCATTACCATGAGATCTTCCACTGCGATGTTCAATCACGAAGTCATATTCTTGAAGTAACTCGATCCATCTCGCAACTTGTCCTTCGGGATTCTTGAATTGTAATAGCCACTTCAATGCAGCATGGTCAGTACGCAGATGGAATTTTCGACCAAGCAAATATTTGTTGAAATGCTGCAATGTTTTCACCACTGCCAGTAATTCTCTTCTCGTGACACAGTAATTTCGCTCAGGCTTGGACAAAGATTTGCTGAAGTATGCTATAACAACTTCGCGATCTCCTTTCCGTTGCGACAATACACCACCTAGCCCAGTATCACTTGCGTCTGTATCCACTATGAATTCATTTTCATTATCGGGATACCCCAGAATAGGTGTGTTACACAGATGTCGTTTCAGTTCTTGAAATGCGACGTCACAGTTTTCATCCCAGCAAAAACTTCTCTTTTCTTCCGTGAGTTTATGAAGAGGCTTGGCAATGTCGGCAAAGTTCTTCACAAATCGCCGGTAGTAGGAACACAAACCCAAAAATGCTCTTACTTGTGTCTTGTCTCTCGGAACTGGCCAATCCTTTACGGCGATGATCTTCTGCGGATCTGTCTGGACACCCGCTTCCGAAACCACGTATCCTAGGAAGCTTACTTGTCGTTTGAAGAAGGAACACTTTTTAGGGCTTAACTTCAGGTTGGCGCTTCGAATTTTTGATAGCACCCGTTCTAGATTCTGAAGGTGTTCTTCAAACGTACGGCCCACGATGATGATGTCATCCAAATAGACCAGACAGGCTTCTCCAATCAATCCGCTGAGTACCAGCTCCATCAGCCGTTCGAAAGTCGCCGGTGCATTACACAGCCCGAACGGCATCACCTTGAACTGCCATAGTCCCTTTCCAGTAGAAAATGCAGTCTTCTCCTTGTCCTTAGGGTCAATTTCTACTTGCCAGTAGCCACTTTTTAAATCTAACGTGCTGAACCACTTCACTCCGGTAAGCATATCCAGCGTGTCATCAATCCTGGGTAATGGATAGCTGTCCTTCTTTGTGATGTCGTTCAGGCGGCGGTAGTCAACACAAAACGCATGCTGCCATCCTTTTTCCTAACAAGCACCACGGGTGAAGACCATGGGCTGGACGAAGGCTCTATAACACCTTCCTTCACCATTCCTTCAATCATGGTCTCCACTTCCTTTTCCCGTGCTATCGGTAGTCTTCTTGGTCGCTGGCGGATAGGCAATTCGTTTCCAGTGTTGTTGACAGCGCTATTAGCTGCCCTGTTTCTCCTGAGGCCCATCTTCATCAATCCCTGAGCTACGCTTAGGACAACTTGATCGGAGGTGTCCCTTTTCGCCACAAGTGTAGCATCTAGGGCTGTATCCCTTGAAGCGGTCACGCACAGGTGTTGCAACTACCTCCCTGACACGGTGAGACCGATGGTCTTGCCTCACAGCTTCCACTTCTAGAGCATGGGCCAGGGCGTCTTTAAGGGTTTCGTGGTGCCCGAGTCTCACAGCAGCTCTCACTTCGAGGTCCCGAATGCCGTCGACAAAAGCCTGTACAAGGTTGCCCACAATTAACTTCGGTGCGGACTGGTACGCTTTACGTACCAGTTTTTCTACCTCTAGGGCCCATTGTTGCAGGTTTTCACCAACACGCTGAACCCGATCTTTTAGCTGGGCCCGAAACACATGTTCAAGGTGTGCGTCGCCGTATCTTGCCTCAAGCGCTTCCAATAGTTCCTCGTAGCTCACCTTCTTGTCAAGAGCTTCGAGGACTGTCAAGGCTTGATCTCGGAGGCCTAGCTTGAGTGCGGTCATGGCCTGGGCTTTAGTCCACCCATTCGCCTCCATTACAGCCTCAAACTGTATTTTATAGGCTGACCACGAGGAACTCCCATCAAAAGGTGGCACTTTGAATCCTCGCATCGAAGGAGCGGCACTGACGATAGTGGCTGTCCCATCTCCGACCTTCAGATTACCCAAAGCCTTCTTGACATCGGCAATCTCAGATTCAGCTTCGGTGAGACGGTTCTCGTGTTGCAGAACCTTATCTTCTATCACTTTGACCTTATTGCCGAAAGTCGCTTGGAGATCTTTGATCAGGACCATTTGTTCATCTTGGCCGAGCTGCAGTTGTTCCCTTAAAAGGCGAGTCTGCTCCTCCTGACGGCGGGCCTGCTCCTCCTTATCACGCTGCAACTGCTCTTCCAGACGGCGTGCTTGCTCCTCCTGACGGCGGGCCTGCTCCTCCTTATCACGCTGCAACTGCTCTCCCAGACGGCGTGCTTGCTCCTGCATCATCGCCATGAAAGCCGCCCAATCTGGTGCGGCAGCCGACGTTGAGGGAGTGGCTTCCATAACTGACTGCTGGTCCTCGTCAGTTGGCGGCTGAGTAGCTCCGAAGCGTCTCTGGTCGGCTTCCTGTTGTCGCTGGCTTCTTGTCCGGATTCTTCCTTCCGTGTCTTCCTTTGGTAGAACCGGCATACTGATCCCACTTCTGACACCAAATGTTACGAGCTGGGGTCAGTAAATTAAACGGCGGTCTACCAAAACACTGAACTTTTATTAATTAATACACTAACAGTCACTGAAAGCACTGAAACTCGCTTCTCAGTTCTCCAATATCACTTAGATGTTTTCGCACTGTATCGCAAAACAATAATGCTTCCCGGCGGCCGGACACAGCCTTATATAGTCCCCTAAGATACTTGCCACTCTTGCCAGAACATTCGCGGACACACTCGAATGTGTAGTCCAATACGTCGCGCGTTCGAGACGTTTCGAGTATAACTGTCTCGATACTCGAATATTCTCGATACACAATACTCGAATATTCTCGATACACAATACTCGAATATTCTCGATACACAATACTCGAATATTCCCGTACTATCTTTCTCGAATATTCTGTGTTTGTCTATCTCTTTCTAATGATGTTTTCTCATTCTAATACTTCTCGAATGTTCTAACTATCTCTGTCTCTTTCTACTATTGCTATCTCTTTCACTCCTATTGAAATTTATGTCCTTTTACTGAAGTAGGCTTAATGGCTCATAAGGGGTCCTGAAAACGCCTGAAAACGGGTTTTCAGGTTATTGCGGCATTGGATAGAGGGTAGCCTGAAACGTACTGAAAACATGTTTCAGGCGCCTGAAAACTACTGTAACTTGGGTGTAATTTAGATTTTTTAGTATGTGAAAGAGCTACTTCTGAAACGGCCTGAAACGACGTTTCAGCCTGCTGAAAACGTTTCTAAGTCACAGAAAATCACTTTTGAAGTTTTACTAAGCCACCGGCGTAACAATATTTTTATGAATTCATGAATTACGTTGATTGACCTTACGAATAGAATCTTACGTGAATTGTATTCTCAGAAACAATATATTTTTTCTTGTTACCACCTAAGAAGCCAAAAGCTAGTTGTAACAATAGAAATGAAAAGGTTTTAAAAGATTTTTGATGTCTGTTATTTTTGTATGCACTTAAATATTATTATCCTACTAGTAATTCCCGATTATCTCGCTTTGCATCAATAGGTAGGCATCTATGCTAACAACTAATATCATTTTCAGAAAGAATACCAAAATGCAAGTTTGCAAAAGCGCGGGCAAGACGTGAAGAGTTATTGCTGAAGAAACGCTTAGCCGAAAGAGAGAGATACGCGAAAATTAAGATGAGTCCTCTCCTTTACGGCCAACGTAAAGAGAGAAAAAGGCAATGGTATTTACACAATAGACAGGAACTTACACTTGAAAGCAAGAAATATAAGATTGAGTGGGGTCTACCAACAGATTGACCGATGTTTCCTAAAAAAAAAATTCATTGAAATCATAGGAAATCTTTTGAAACTACTCGTACGTATTTGTGATTTACTCTTCTTATCACAATTAAAATTTTATGTAATTAGTTATAAAAATAGTCAGAAGTAGGTGTAAGGTTTTATTTTTGTTCCCAAGTATAAAGATTATCAAAAAAAATATTTAAATAATTATCTTATATCCCTTAATGTCGGACGACATAGTTTCTAGTCACTCGATCTTATATAAAATTATATTTAAAGCTGCGACATTCCCTTTTTTGTATGTACCTCAGAAATAATGAGCGTACTTATAGTACGAAACGTACGTACGAAAGTTCTATTTTTGAGAGCGCTTTCCTAGTCCTATTTATAATAATGATATGTTTGTGCGAATTGTCGATTGATAACGAAGAGCCTCGATCAACATAAGAGTTCTCGTTTGACTGTTGGATCTAGGGTTCCAGCACAGAACTTTTATTATCTGGAGATTCTTCTCTAAACAGCCCGAACTAGCTGTAGCTAGCGTATTGCTCCATTGCCAGTGGTATACTGGATTTAAGATTTTTATACATATTAATGTTTTTATATATATTTAATAAAGTTTGAATTTAATCATTTAATTTGGAAAATTTTAATTGATTAAATCATGATCTTAATAATTATTTTCACAAGTATTATTTTTAATTGAGATCTATCAAATGGCAGTTCGTATCTACAATATACTATAGTTGCTAATGTTTTAATGAGTGTTTGAGACTGTAACTTTGTCTGTTCCATGAATAGAATGCAATGAAGTGTAGATACAGTAATGGTCTTTAATTTGAAACCCATTTTTTGGTACAATATAAATCGTTTAGCTGTGTCTCATGTACTCTATGAGCTAAGGTACTCGTACTGTTTGTCCATAAGCAATAAAGATGTCTTGGTATCAAAAAATATTTTAACAAAAATGTATTATTTAAAATACTACATTTTCAATTTGCTGAGTACATATCCCAAATTGGACCCAAATTAAAGACTGTAACTGTGCAGTAGTTAGATAAATATTAATTGTAAGTATTACATTAAACAATTAAAGTTTCCAGAGCGTTTATATACTTAAAAATTTCATCTTAGGAAATATAACCAATATAAAAAATCATGACACTTTATATCTTCTTACCAAATTTACTATCTAGTCAGTATTTAATGAATTTCTTAGCCAAAGGTGATTTAAATTATTCCGCACTTTTATTTTTATTACCAATGTATGATATTTTAACGAAATGTTAGGCTTAAGTAGTTTAAATTATATTAGTGACAATATTTAAGTGCTACAAGTACGTATATATATTTATTTTCAAAGGATTGTGCCCAAATTATAAAGAACTGAGCCCACTCACAATTGTACTCATGATTTATTTATACAATTGCGTAAATAAAACTGATATAATTTTTCGCACCGTGCGTACATATATTTCATTAATAAAATGATTTATTAATTAATTAAAAAATAATTTGAATATCTATTAATATTATAAATAATCTATTTTGAGCAACTTGAACTTAACTTATTAATGTGCTTGACTTCTCTGACCGTGCCCGAAATAAAAATGGATGCCCAATGGGGTGAAATAAAGGAAATTGAAAATGGTGTCATATGGTTTCATTATGAAATATCATGTCATCGTTTACATTTTATCATAGCTCTGGGACCAGTAGGGCAAATTTGTGCATTGTCTTTTGATATAAAAGTAATTGTTGTATATAAATATTCAAAATAATTACCCAACCAATTTGTTATTGCCATATGTGAATATGGCAATAACAAAAATAGTCTTTATGTCATTTTCAGTACCTTTCTATATAACTTTTATAATATGTATTGCAATAAGTTGATACGTTGATAAACCTCGTTAAGTTTAATTCGGTATTACCTAATATTGCCACTCTATTGTTCATTAAATATTTTACCTTGTACTCCGAGTGTATTTGAGACTAATAAGTACGTGTTAAGAACTTATATTAAAATATAATTTAAAACTATCCACACGTTTTCATTTCTTAAGTTGACTTGTTCATCGGAATAAATAAAAAAATAAGTAGGTATCATTTTTCAATATAAACATACATGTGCAAATATAAAAGTTATTGGCAATATTGTTGTACGTTTCCCGCACAATCGCTTGAATGGCAGGAAACGTTATAATATAATTACATACATTTTAAAACTTTTTATTGATTTTTTTATCGACAGACTACGAATACATATATTCTTCAAGAGGAAATCGTCAGATAAGATATCGTGGGTATACGTTCAGCGCAAAATCAACGTATGGAGTTAGGTCCAGGTGGGTCTGCGCCACGCACTGCTTCAAGAAGTGTCGAGCATCTATCATGACGGTCAATGACGTAATCGTGAGAGCGAAAATCGGACATAACCATTAATTTGGTCATTGCAGCAAAATTCACACAGAAGAACTGGTATGGTCGACGGGGGTCGTCAGTCAGATTTACTATTTCATTATTTAAATTTTCACACTATTCATATAAAAATAATATAATTTGAATTTAATATACATTTAGTATACTATTTTCATTACTACTTTCCTGCGACTCTCCTATGTTGGGCACAATTTCTATTAAAATATGTAAGATTTATTTTCTTTTTCATTTAGTTTGATTTTTCACTTAGTCATTATTTTACGAGAACATGGAGTCGATTTTTAAGCACTTACATATTGTTCTTATTACGAACGTAATACCTATTGAATATTCAGTAGTCAAGTACATTTTTGTCCAGAACCTGAAAATACATTTTTACCTTTATCATTAAAACCTAGTACACTTTTCCTAGTGTAATAAATGATCTTTTTTGCCAATCATGTTTAGGATAAGCCAAAAGTGAACTTTATTCCATGTACGTAAGTAACTGACTGTACCCATCAAAATCGCATTTTCTCTTTATCCGACTTCCGGAATTCCGACTTGTTGAAAACTTCAGTTTCTTAGTGCGTGGATAAGGTTCATTGCTACAAAAACGATCTAGTTTCATTAATATTCATCAACAATTTTCTATCGAATATTAATAAGTAATTGTATTATAGTTCTTTAGAATAATTTTATATTTTTTTTGTTTTAACATTTGTACTCCACGGACTCGTAGTCCATGCCCTTTATAATTCTTAATTAAATATTTTATTACAATTCTTTTAACTAACATGTACTCAATTTTATTTATTTTACGCAGCTAACAATATATATACAAAATACTAATTTAAATTATACATATAATAGGCTTTTTGACAATGCGAACAATAAAGTGTCAATTACTGTTAACCGTATAAATTATCAGTTAAAAAATGATTATTTATTAACGTAAGTTGAAAATAATGATTAATTTATTTTAAAATCCGTAAATAAAAATTGCATTTTTTAAACGTTTGTCACGTGACACAAAACGCTCCTGATTGGTCGAGTTTATCATGACGTCACTTGCTTGTAAACTTCGTTTGCCTACTTGTGTTGCGCCTACTTGTGGTAGATTATCTCCGTTATATTAAGATTGCTTTATTATGCATTGTTTTTTTTTTATTTATTTGCACTATTTTACAAGTACTTTCAACCATGGACAACGATTTTGTAAAAGCAGACAGCAGAAACCATGCAGAAATCATGGTCGGATTATTTTTCAAAAATAATTCTGACTTTTATGCTTCGGAGCTAAAATATGTAGAAACAGCAAAGTATAATTACACTTTACTGGTAACTTTAATTATATCATAAGAAAGTGAAATAATAATGAACTTCCACAACGACTTATATAGGTTATAAATAGTTAAGTTTGTTTGGCACAATTTCGTGAACATACACGATAATTTGTTCACGTGACGTCCGTTATTGAATGTATTCACATTGTTTTTTAACAAGTTCCATTTTTTGCCGTTTGACAAATGCAGATCGGGAAGTACCAGCATCACACATTCTTTTAATGCGATCTGGCTGGCAATGAAATTTAAAAGGCAGATTTTTTTTTTATAATTATTTTCTGACTGAAACCCATTTTGTATACTGATAGTAACTGATAGTAATTTGCCATGTCATTTTCCATCTGTAACTAACAAACAAGTTTTAGTCGGGATCTTTTAGTGTACTGCTTATTGAAATCATAGGACTCTGTAGCTACAAATTTTAACAAATATTATGGAAAACAGCGGAAATATTCGAAGTGAGTTGCAAGAGACATTCTGTTAAAAACATTAGAGGTATTATAACTTCAAATCAATAACGAAAATATTAACATTCTGAATGTAATTAATTATTACAAAATATAAATATTATGTTTACTTACATCGAAATGGTCTTCACGAAAGAAAATATTTGTACTATTCGCTATGTCATTATGATCCCTCCGAGAAAGTTGCAACCACTTTCGGCGCACTTCGATATTCTTTGGAACTCTTACAAATAGTTTTTCCGGAGTTTTTAACGACGTATTTGTACATTTTGGAACTGCACACCATTTGTAACTCATTTTGTTACATAAATCACTGATAAAAAGTAAATCCAATCGCACTTTCGTTTTTTGTTTACAACAAACAAATATATATGCCAGTTGTCACAGATCAGAATACAAGCAAGTGACGTCACCGACCTCATTGCAGCGCCATATTGTCAAAGTAGCGTTTTGGCACACTATTTAAATATTGAATTTTTAATTCGATGTTTTTCAGCTAATATATACCAGAATTAAAAATAACAACTTTTACTGGGTTCCTTAGACTTTACTACATAATATAAAATGGATTTTAAAAACCTGTCAAATAGCCTATTGTATTCTTTATCTAAACCTATGCTGTTATTGTTTCATGGTTTTCTTAAGAAGCTTGTATAATTAATGTGGCGTTACTAGACAACGTAATTACAATTCAATGATAAGTCATTCTAGTCTACTAGTTTAATGTACACTTATGTCACTATATACTTGTAGGTTTATTACTCATAGGTGAGTACCTAGTAGTACCGTTTCTGGTTAGTGAGTTGTTCATTGTTCAGTCGATGTCCTTCTAAAGTATTTAGGTATATTTTTTCATATATTTAATTCCCGCATCGAGTTAATGGATTTTAATTTCCGAAATTCAAATTAAGCTTTGCTGTTATAGACATATTTAAATGTGACACAACAGTGATTCTTTTCTTCAAAATCTTCGTAAAAATACCTGGCTAATGAAAATAAAAAGAACACGTTATATACGTTTATTTTAGTTTTAAGGATGAAGTTCATGTATTTAGTTGAATATGGTCACATTATGACGATATTAACAATACTCAAAAATGCTTGTACATTTTCAATAAAATATATTACAAAGAAAACCTTAAATTTAATTAAATATACTATGAAGTTATTATAAGAATTATTTAAATAATCAAATACGTATTTCCTATACCTCGTACCTAATTTATATATGGTGTATGAAATGACTATTGCAACGCAAAATAAACAATTTAAAAATGACTATTATTACTTACTGTTGAGGACTGGCAACGATTAGTAAGATTCTTATGTGGCATATAAATTAAGCAGAATAAAATAACGGTGAGCTTCTAAAAACAAAACTCAGCGTATATATTATGCTTTTTTTATAAGATATCACCAGAAAGAAATTCTATATCAAAAGAAAATAGACTTTATATGAATACTACAAAGATAAGAATAAATGATGATCGTAAATGATGGTATTAACTTTTGGACGCTTGAAACGGTACTGGTATGACTTGTAGCACTTACGGCCTCAAGAAGTAAGCAACGATTAAGATACTTGCCACGACACTCCGGCAGGGCACAACTTTAAACCTTATGTAGATACGTAGCATTAATCACATAGTTCAATATAATTCACTGCTGAATTGGATATTCTGTAACACATTCATTGCATGGATTTATGTTCATCGGATATTAATTTATCAAATATGCGAGGTCCGCTCAGTCGGAGACAAAAGTGAAATGTTCAAACTATAAACATTCAATACAATTCAGTGGCGATTGCTGACTTTGATCATTCCTTAGATAGGATTGATTGAAGCAAAGTCTTTCTTGCTTCTTGGGGTGATGTATATCATTGTTTCAAATTTATACTTCTCTGCATAGACATATTTACAGTACCTTACGGGTCCGTCTATAAAAATTCCGTGTCGTACGTATATTTAAAAAAAAATATAATGAAAACGTACTATGAATAAAGTAACTTTTTCTTGATTACTCATTAAATAACCCAGAAAGCAAACTTTTCGAAAATTTTAAACACAATAAATTAACAAAATGTATAGGAGCTATTTTCGCTATTATTTTAATTTAAGATAACAAATTGTGAGTCTCAATAATAATTTAATAATTAAATTTTCGTAGGGAAAAAATGAAATGCAAATGTAAATATGTAGTTTCTTCAAGTCAAAAAGAAGTTATATATATGTTAGATACGTACGTAGAAATGAAAAAAACCTGATGTTTCATAGGTAGGCCTAAAATTTACAAATTCCTGATGAAGATTATGAAATCATAATTCAGTCCTGAACAAATGTTAACTTTATTTTTAATTTACAGATAGCGCGTATTACTCGTACTACACAGCTATAAGCAAGGACGGGACTCCTTTGTTGCAGTTTGACAACTTCAAATACTACCGAGACAGTAATCAGACGAGTGCTCCTAAAGTGAGGTGGCTGTGTGTTCGTCACACCATTGGAAAATGCAAAGCAGCCGTATACACTCTTGAAGACAAAATCATCCTATTCAGAGGCTATCATAACCATAAATGCGATTAAGGCTTATAGTCTATATCTTAATTGAATGTCACGCCCCAAGTTGGAAAAAAGTATTTATGTATCAGAATTAATGTAATTTTGATGTTTCGTTTAATTGTAAATTAAGATGCATATTACATTAAAGTTAGACAATATTCTAGTTATTGATGTAATTTATAAGTTAATATGATTATATATAATTATAATAATAATTATTCTGCTGATAATCTCATTTTGAATGCAAATGCAAAAATAAAACATTCGTTTTAAGAGTTTGAATTCATAATGTTTAGTGTGTAGTGTAGTTTTATACAAGTGATAGCTTAATTGATTTTTGTTCATCATAATATATGCGAGATATTAAGTAAAGTGTGTTTTATCAACTTTCATTATCAACTAACAATATATGGCGACCTCGTTTTCCAAGCAATAATATGAAATTTAATTCTTTTTATTTTTTGTATGAATCCATGTCAAATTATTTTACAGATTTAACTTGGAGATGTTCAATAACGGGGTGCTCCGCATTCGTCACCACTTGCAACGACGAGGTCATAAAATTAAATGACAAACACAGACATTAATATAATACTCTATAGTTTATGTAGCAATAGTATCATTATTATTTTCCAGCTCTTAGCTGCAAACAATATTTTGCGTCTTTAATTTAATCATTAATTAATTTAACAGTTCTTCAGTTCAGTTCAGTTGTCTTAACTGGCAGTTTCCAGAGCTCCATAGAGCTAATATTTGACAAACCGCCTCAATGACCACACTGTACTTAGAATCAATTGTTCAAACGTCGGGTCATTGGCGAATATAAAGCGAATAATAACGAATGATAAGTACATTAATAAATAAAATAATGATAGCAAATTATAAAACTTAACAAATGTAAAATTGCATTTCTGTTTATTTTCATTATTTGTACTAGCAACTCATTTGGTCTTAAGCCTTCAAGAAGTATGATGACAAAAAAAAGTTGGAAATTAAATATTTTAATCAAGTTGATGAGTTTTTGAATTCTTGCTTTGCTGTATTTGTTTTTGGTAAACTTATGATTATAATTTAGTTTGAATGCACAACTGGCAATATAGTAAACAAATGCAAATATTAATTCTAATCATGAAGGATTTTATTTAAAAAGGGATGCTGTCGGATACCATTTTTATATTGTGACGATTATATTATTATATTAAAATATATATAAGAAAATTATATAAAATAGATTATAGATAATTATACTAACAACATAATCTTAATTATTATATTATAATTATGATATAAATAATGATTATTAGTTTACAAAGTTACCTTAGAAATATTTGCATTAGGAAGATGTGTAAACACATATTTTTTGCATGTACGTGTGAATCCCAATAACTACCATACCCTGTGTGCTGCTAACAAAATAATATTGTAAATTTTCAGTGACATTCGAGTTCTTAGAGTCGAGGAAAGCTGGAAAGTATTTGATCAAAGTAGGTGCATACACCTTCTGTCAACGCACTTCTATAGGCTTCAAAAAGCGATGGGTCTGTTCTACTCATTGCTTTAAAGGCTGTAAAGCGAACTTGCACACAATAAATAATGAAATAGTCAAGATTACGAACTTTCATAATCATTAAGGTGGAAATGCATTTGACTTACGCTTGCTTACTTGCGCTACATATGGGACAGAACTGACAAGAAGAATAGTGAATGTTACATATATAAGTGAACTAAATATGTTCATGAATTTGAAAAAAAAACCCCTAGCTAGACTTTTATTTGATCATTAGACACACTCTCTGTTGTAAATTAAGTGAAACAAAAAGAAACTGCCGTGTGGTTGTAAATCATATCTACAACATAATAAAGTAAAAATGTTTTCATTAAAACTTTTACAATTTACTATGAATTTTATTTATAAATTTTGAACATATATTGCATTATGCATATGCATAGCATTATGCAGCATAGCATTTTTCTACCTGACTTAGCTTAAATACTCTCACAGAAAATTATTATCAATAACATCTTTACTAAAAGATGAGGCGACATCATTACTCAAACACGGCAGTAACACGATCGATAGAAGTCTGTTTATATACAGTTACATCATATGCGATTGCCAGCCGAAATGACACTGTTAAATGTATTCCACCACGCCAATAATATACAAATAATTATTTTTAATGTATTAAATTAATATTGTATATTATAGGTATACTAGTTATTACTTATTTTGTTTTAAACTGTGCGTTGTTAGCCTTTTGGTATAATTTGAGGCATGGTATGTCATACGACGATTGTTTTGGATTCAGATATTTATCCTTTTAGGCAGATAAAACCGACACTAGAAATGCGATGTTAAATTTTACGTATTAATAGGCATCTGCAAGGTCACAACTCCAGTCTTCCTAGCATGATCATAAGCTAGATGTAAAGCGATTTATTGATATAAACGGGAAAAGTTCGTTAGACATACATACATATTGACTATCTATACATCGGTCTCTATAGTTGTGTACAGCAGAGTTTATATTTAATTATTCTATCTCGTTATTAATTATGACTTGATGATAAAAACATGATTTCAGAAGTTCAATTCATAACGTCACAGAGAGGAAAAACGCACCTTTTATACCGTGGGTACACTTACAGACGAGGCTACCAGCAAAGCGGGGACAAAGTCAGGTGGGTGTGCTCTAAAAGGAAGAACTGTTTAGCACGAGTGATTCTATCAGATTTAGATGACACGATCATTTGCAAAGGAGTGCATGACCATTCTATGTCCAAGTAAATTATGTAAACGCTTATCTAAAACTTAAATAATACCTACTATAAGTTACATTTAAAAGTTACCTAGTTACAAAGAAACTGATATAAGAAGTTGACCAAACGTGTATGTATTGGATGCAATGCCCTCCCGAGGATTTGGTCTTATTATTTATGGTTCGAAGGGCACAGAGGTAATTAATATACTCGTAGTGGCAGAGATTCGAGAGTGTGTTCGAATATAAGGTTACTATTAATATATTTGAAATATATCTTTATGAATATGTTAACATTTTGTATTGTTATTGGTATTTTTTATACTTCCATCTATTCACTAAGGCCACTAATACCCATTATTCAGTATAGGTCTCCTCTGTATCGCCGCCTGTACGAGGGCGTCGTGCAATCCGTGGCCATATATGGGGCTCCCGTGTGGTCGCAAGACTGCGCGAGGTCCCCCCGCTGCAGAGCTCTGCTACGGAGCCTGCAGCGGATAACGGCAATACGGATCGTACGAGGCTACCGTACAATCTCGTACGAGGCGGCGACGGTTCTGGGACGCTCCCCCCCATTCGACATCCTGGCCGACATGTACGCGGCGACGTATGCGTCGCGGCGTGTCGACCGGGGGAGCGATGGGGGGAGCGCCCTGGAACCCGCGCACGAAGTGCTTAAGCGGGAGTGGCACCGACGGATTGTGGCGGTCTGGCGTGCGCAGTTCGAATTACGGATCTGCGTGCGCCAGCGGGCCGTCGGTGCTGTACTCCCGCACCTCGAAGCTTGGCTCCACGGGAAGGAGGAGGTCACATACCGATTGACTCAGATACTCAGCGGGCAAGGCTGCTTCGGTGAGTATCTGTGTCGAATAGGACGGGAGGGATCGACACATTGCCACCACTCGCATCCGACCTCGACTCGGCCCAGCACACGCTGGCGGAGTGCCCCGCGTGGGCCTCCGAGCGCCGAGTCTTGGTCGCAGAGATCGGGCGAGATCTGTCTCCGCCGGCATTGATTGCGGCAATGCTGGCGGACGAAGGAGGTTGGAGGGCTGTAGCCTCCTTCTGTGAAGCAGTCATGCTCCAGAAGGAGGCTGCCGAGCGGGTTCGGGAGATGACCGATCCCGCTCGAAGGAGGCGGCGCCGGGTTCGGTAGCACAGCTGCGGCGCTGCCGCGGGTCACCCTTCCGTGGCCGGGGGGCGTCGTCGGTGGTGGAGGTCGGGGGAGGTATTATAGCCTCCCCCGAGGAGGGCTCCCCAGTATCGGCGGGGGAGCGGAGGCTGGGGGTTCCTGGAAGTAGCTTGGTGTTGCCGGGGGCTCCCTACATGCCTGAGGAAGGCCATCCCTGAGGTTTTAAGTGGGTAGGCCTCCCCCTTCTGGGGAGGAGAGCCCCACATAACCGCCGGCTCGCCACAGCCGGGGTATGCAACTTAATGCATTTTCCTCAGGGGGAACAAAAAAAAAAGGTCTCCTCTGTAGTTCGGCATTCGTTGAATAGCAGCAGCAGTGTCAGCTGAAATAATGATGTAAATTGAATCATTGAAAAATTGAATAAAATTTGATAGGCTTCTCACGTCAGGTCAAGGTATTTATTGACGCAACAGCGTCAAAACAAAATGCAAACATAGATGGAGTGATATATTCGTGATGTCAAGGATGTGCAACTAGCACATCCTTCCTAGGGATTTTTTAGTATGCGCACAGTGCATAACCATGCTTGTTTGTAGACCCTCATCTTTATTATATATTAGATAAGAGTCAATCATGATTATTTATTTAAATTATATGTACCTTTTTATAATTACCATTGTTATCTTAGCTACGTTAAGATCGTGTGAGATAGAAGTGATACATTACCGCTATAGTAATATTTTGAGATAAAAATGTTTAAATTATTATAACGTTAGATAGTTTAGTAACTTGAATATTTTTGTATTTATAATGTTGTATATTTTTAATTTAAAGCAGTAATATAGTGTTATGTGCGATCTATATTCAAATAAAGACATATGTTCAATTATCTTGTGAATATTTAATATTTCGTCCACTAAGTACCAACAAGTAATTGGTCTTATACTTGCCGCATAACTCTTACTCATGTGATGCTATAGTAATATTTTTTTTTAGAATTGGTAATAATATCAAGAAATGGCAGACCCATGGTTTTATACAAAGGACATTCATATAGAAAAAGTAGTGCGTACAGAGACATAACAACATGGACATGCTCCTCTCATAAACATTGCAGCGTAAGACTGTTTGCCGTTGTAAAACAGATAATCGAAGTTATAGGGAAACATGCGTTTTGATCATGTCGAGTGTTATTTATTTAACTAATATGTTATATCTTTATTTTACGATTACGTTTTCTTATATAACATTACAGTGTATTGTTTTGTAAAATAGTAAAATCAAGTTAAAAATCATTTTACGTGCTTTTATTATTATTATTTTCTTTATTTGTAAGTATGTTTTTATTAAGTGGTTACAAATAAAAGTTATAACTTTAAGCTTTATTTGATAATTATTTTTGGATTAATGGTAAAATTTTTATTATAAATGTCTCATCGATTCTTATATTTTCTAATATATGTGTAATATATATATTTTTCTAATTATAATATTCCTAATTCTAATGTCAACAAAACGTGCTATTAATTTTATTGTTATGTGTACATTTTTCAGATATATGTTTCTGCTACGGCGCCGCGTCTTTTTTATATAATTTAGTAGAGGCGAGGCGCATATTTTATTTGCATTTTTTCTTATCAATCTTTTAACTTTAAACCAGTGAGGAAGAATTTTAAACATTTGAAGTTTATAAATTCATAACATATTGTTTACTAAGGATTTGTGTCGCATAAAATAGACGTAATGAATATTCAGGATAATTCCGACAAATGAAATAAAGAATTAGATGATATTAAGAAATTGGTGAATATAGCACCAATACAATTTTAATTATCGGTTAATTTGAGGGAATAATAGATTTATGGAGGTTATAGATACAATAGATAAATTATAATTCTTCATGTGATTATGCACATATTCGAACAAAAAAATTTAAACTGACGAAATAGGTTCCTAATGAATTATGAATCAGCTTTATTTACCACAAAAGAAGGTAGAAAGAGGAGATAGATAAACTATATTTCCTTTAAACCTTCAACGGGAATCATTAAAATGTCTCTTTAAATTCTATATGTATATATCAAAACGAATATTGAATTCTGAAGAACAGTAAGTGATATACATACATTAGTACAAAATATATTTTTGTGAGTATATAATATACTTACAAAATTTTATTTATTTAAGGATGAAATATAATAATGTAAAAGGTATGTATTTATTCATATATATTTATCTCGGGCCATGAATGCAATACGGTAAAGTGAAGATATTGTAATTTTTTCTATATGAATTACCATTTTTGAGGGGGTTACACTGATGGATGGATGTTATCAGAAAAAGGCACTAATAAACATAGCACTGACGATCTATCACCCACGGACAAAGTCACTACCCAGCTGTAGGACAGAATAAAAATTTAATTTAACCCGTGATAATTTAAAAAAAACTGACAATCCTTAGTAACAGTTGTTTATCTATTTCATGTCACATGTTACTTATATGACAGTGCTTAATTTGTAAAATACTATTAAATAATTTTCTTGAAAATGTTATGCTTTTGTGTGTTACTGGAGTATATTTTTTTCTTAATTATTATTTTATAATCATAATTATATGTTTCTGTTACTTTCTTATTACTTCAGTAAGATAATACAATATTTTGTTACTCTTGTTTATTTCTGATATTTATACTTTTGGATTTCTTTTCCACAGGAGAGGAGGCTGAATCCTCATGGATACCACCGCAACAGGCAAGCAGGGATGCGGTGATTATGTCATACTCCTGGTGAATCGAGGCGGCTCGACCCAACAGACCTACCGATTAAACTCAGCCTAGCCTTGGCCATAAGGGCCCTACGGCTTGAATGGAGAGTTGAAAATCTTTCCTTTACTTTATCTTTTTTTTTCCTCAGGAGAGAAAGCTGAGAATCCATCATGGATACCAACGCAACAGGCAAGCAGGGATGCGTTGATTATGTCGGACTCCTGGTGAATCGAGGCGGGTCGACCTAACTGACCTACCGACTAAACTCAGCCTAAGCCTTTGGTCCTAATGACCCTACTGGCTTGTATTGATGGGGGCCGCACCTCAGGAGAGGTACAGTTAGCGCTGCCCCATGGGGAGGGCATAAGCGCTAGAAGAGGGACGGTTCACCAAAGTGGGACCGGTCTGTATTGACTGGGAACCTCTGCGTGGCTAAGCAGAAGGCTGCCGAATAAGGCGACCGCTCAGACGCCGCCGCTTGCAGGTCTTGAAGGTCCTGCGTTAGTTGATTGGGGGGGGGGGTCGCTTAGGACATGTCGCGGTCTACGTGTCCTCTGCCAATATGGACTGTTGTTTGTGGATAGGCCCGCTGAAGGCGGTATTGACGGGTAGCTCACTGACTCTCGAATGAACGGGTTGGTGTGCTCGTCTGCGGCTCTGAAGAACCGCTTAGAGCACTCCCTAAAATGTTGTTGAATTGTGGGGAGATCGAAGTCCCTGTGGAGATCAGCATTACGGACGTAATATGGGGCATTGGCCATTCTGTGCAAAAGTTTGCTTTGAATGACCTGGATTGGTCGGAGGACTTGCGGTTCGGCATGCATTTACCTTACCTTATTAAATGATATATTGATATATTTAGTTACAAATGTCGGCATCGTTTCGCTGGGATTATGCCCGGTGAGTGGTCTCATCTTGTGTCTCTTTCCATCATGCAAGTAAAAACGAAATAGAACAAAATTCATTGATAAGAAATCTCATCCAGTTTTCGAGTTTTTATTTTATACAGAGTCATCTCTCCTAGACTAAAATAAATAAACTTTCAGCAATGTGAGCTGACGCAAATGTGTATTGAGTCGTAAGTTGTTACCTACACTCGCATGTGCTATGCCAACGCAAACTTGAAAGTATATGTTTGCGTTAACTCGCTTAACTTGTGAGTGTAAGTATTGAACGAAAACCTTACTCTCGACGTTCAGGTCACACTTTATATGCTTAAGTGCTTTGTACCATGATGTATTTAGAATATATGTGCCATCAATCGAGCGGAATAATGAATAATGAAGAGCTGCATATTGAATATTAACAATCACAAAATACACAGAGAAAATTTGCATATATATTTGCCATATATTTAGTTATTTTACCTACCATGTTTGTTGTAGTGACATTGATTAAGACAAGAAAAGGTAAAATTAATATTAAAATAGAAGAGCACAGTTTCTATCTCAAGCCAGGAAATCATACGAAGTATAAGCAAAGGTGGTGTTGCACGCAAAACAAATATTGCAAGGCATGCGTGCACGTGATTGACAATAAGATTGTAGCCGTACAAAATGTGCATAACCATGAGAAGAAATGACGTAATCACAAGAAAACAAAACCTGGCGTTAAACCAAACAATAACAATGGACTCTTCGTACGGCTAGTAACGTACATCGAATATGCTAGAGATTAATGTGTGCAAGCAAATTATGCAAATAACTTGTGATTAACGTGAGCGCAGCTACAACGATCACTTCAATATTTGTAGTTTGATGATATTGTTATAAATTCAGACAACTTTAAAAAGTGGATTTTATCCATTAACATCATTATTATATCGCGTACCATAGGTATATATCAATGTATATACCAATGATATTATATTATATATATGACAAAAATTCATTAATTTTTCTAGTAGTTTTTTAATTCTTGTTATAGTTTCCGCACATTAATTTGTAATTCTACCACCTACCACCCTTTAAATAACTAACATAATATTATTTTCCGACGTTTTATAATAATTATCGTATTTTTATAAATTACAAATTAGTTTAAATTATTGATAATGTCAGTCGTGCGTTTCAGTTTAGATTGAAAATGTCATGGTATAAATTAAAGTCAAATGAATCACTATCAAAATTAGAAATGAATCGTGATGAAATATTATGGTAAGGCCCCAGTGCAGTGATATTCGAAAATAATAGTGATCTGGTTATGTTGAGGCTAATGACGATTTGTTAATACTGTTTTTGCATGTACATATCCATTCTGCTTACAAGAATTTCACAATGACTGAATTGAATTTGAAAAAGGAATTTGACATTATATTTGGCTGCCTATCTGGGCAGCCAAAATAATGAAAATTGCACGTGTTATCGTCTTAATAACAATATTTGTTATAAGTTTGCTTATCTTACAAAAACGGAATAGACTTGATAAAACTGAATAATCATTATATGCAATTTGTGGCAATATTTTGTTGCAAAATATCCATGGTAGGTAATCCCATGGCTTGCAAATTTGTTTCATTCACAATTTATCATATATTTTAGGTTATGGCTACACAAGAGAAGGTTTTGCATCAATTATCCTAATGGCTGTAAGTCTGTCGATTATATATCTATTCAATACTAAGATTCTTAATGAAAACACCCATGATCATCATCACCACCTCCAAAAAGTTGATCAAAGGCAACGAAAAATATTGACACAGGTTATTGCATATCACTATGCATTACTTTTATTTTTAGTTTTTTTTCAATATTCTTGTTTTACCCTCATGTGCTAGATGTAATTAACACAAGTACATAATACACATATTTAAACATAAATTAATAAACATATTATTTCTCTGTAAAATCGTCTATCTACTTGTATATACACCAGAGCATCAATACAATTTACTACAAAAATGTTTCGGTGCTGCTGTGCAAGAAATGGATGGGAGAAACTATATAAATCTGTCGTTTATACAGTTGTAGATAAATACATCATTTATAAAAACAAACAGGACCACGATCACTGGACCTAAAAAAAAACAGCTTCTCTGTTCTGTTTTTTTTTCTTTTAATCTCTAAATTACTTTTGTTCTACTGTCATTGGAAGCTGTACATTTGTTAAAAGTATAATATCGTATATTAACATAAATTAAAAAGCAAGTGACACTGCTCACACACACTAAGATAGGAACTTTAAATCTTCTATCACATAATTTAATTTTAGGCTAAAGATCTTCAGGATTAAATTTAAACAGTATTACTGGATCAATAGAATATATTTTTAACATGTTAATATTTTAATACGGTAGACGACCACAACTGATTATGGCCGTTTTTATACTATAATTATCTGATTTGAGCAATTTATATCTCATGAAAGTATGTCAATATAGAAATATCAGTTTAATTTTCAATTAATATTTTTTTTTATTTATAAAAAATGATCAATTATTATTTACGTAATTCTAATGAAACGAACACATTTCTAACATTCTCACATTAAATGTAACATTTTTTTATATAGAAAGTATACCGATAAACGTACAAATAACAAAGTTATTTTAAAATTTGTTTATACGCGCATACAAATTAGGCGAGTTTACTGAGTTATGACGTCACGATTGCAGTGTTTTTAGTATGGAGCGTTTTTGAGCGACCCGCGACAGCGCCGCAAACATGTCGATGTATTAAAGATACATTGACATGTTTGACGAAAGTAATATGTGCAGGTGTACTGTTGGTTCTACAATATTTCTCACTTAAAAGAGTACTCTTATTATATATAGAATTTAAAAAATTGTCGTCTACCCAATTGATACGAGATACTAAATAGTTTGTAACCAAAGGACATTGTTCAATTTTGGCCTAAGAACCGATGTGAATATAAATTATACTATAATTTTTATATTATTTGAAACATATTAGTATTCCACGGACACTTCAAATAAATAAATTCCAAATAAAAAGTTGGGTCACAATTATTGATGCCGTATAAAATGTTTTCCATCAGCCAGTGCTGCCAGTTTCGGAAGTTTCCGCGACTTCGGTAAATGCGGATCGAATTGAAAACCTCCTCCTTTTTGAAGTCGGTTATTAAAATTAGTTGATAACACTTTATTCACTTAAATTAAATACTTAAATTGACTAGCTAGAAAAAAACTAGTATTATATATTTTTTAAGCGAAATCGCGAATTTCTAGCTTGGCATTCAAGTATTATAGTTTTCGTAATTGGCAACACTGGTGTACTTCATACCTTATCTGTGTCCGTTTCATTTAATTTTTGATTGCTTTGCGACTATCGTTTCTTTTGTGACTTTCTATGCGTTTCATAGTTTTTTCTAACAACTTTGGCTTGATTACGGACTCCGATTACATTGCGTAGGTACTTGATAGACTCGCATGTGTGTAAAGGACTGGATTTTATAAAATAATAATTGTCAAAGAATTATCTTAAACTTGACTAGGTACTATCTCTTTTCCTAGTATCTAGTAGAGTAATCCTTTCCTAGTTCTAGAAGAGAACATATATAGCTGTACATAGTATTGTTAATATTACTTTGATATTACTACTCTGATATTTCACGCAAGGTTGGTTATTTTTTATTTATAACCTCAAAATATTAATTTTTTTCGTAATTATTTTAGTTTCCTGAAGTGTCCGTTCGTGAAAACTTATTTCATAAGATCCCATATAATTTTAAGAGTTTATATAAGTCACTTTCGATTCGAACGGTTTTTAGGCAGAACATGTATGGAGCCGGAACAATGTCCTTTATCCTTTAGTTATTTATCTATGAACCTACGATACCAGACTGCTATTATGGTGCACGAGTGGAACTTTACTGAATTGAAAATTGAGAATCCATATATAGGATTAACTGACAAAGCCGCTTTCGAAGATCAACTTTCATAAATGATTTAAGTGTTATTGATTCACTGTTATCCAAAAATATACAATGAATGAAAATTATACATTATACATTAAGACATAAAATTTTATAATTTGTATGTGGCTATTTTATTACATTGTAAACCATTTTATCAAACAGCCAACCTTTCAGATTGTTGTTAAAAATATTTTTCATAATTCTTTTATAGTCGGAATATTATTACTTATGATTATGATGTATGTATAAGGAAGGGAAAATGTACATAACATAGTGTGATTTACTAGCATAATTTATATGATATGTGCACACTTTTGTTAGGTTAAATAAATGTGTAAGTTATGCCATCAAGTTATCAATTATTTTCGTGTGATCAAAATTGTTATTACGTTTCCTTGCCTATTATTACATTATGTACACTACTTTGGACTACTTTCTCATATTGTCAGAATACTATTATGAAGAATCATACAAGGGGAACAGGATTCTTACTATTGGTGGCTACAGGTTCTCTATGAAGAAATATAAAGATCGCCAGAACCAGGTGAAGACTCTCTGGAGATGTTCGACACACAATAGTAGAGGGTGTACGTCAAAGGTGTATACTATTGACGATACGGTGGTGTTTGTGAATAATTCACATAATCACACACCCAAGTACTAATTATACTATACTATAACTTTATATTTATAACTTATGTTATAAATATAAAGATTATAATATAGACTATAATCATTATAACATAAGTTTGTATTATAGAAACCATTCTCTCTCTATTCACAAAATATATTTTTAATAACATTTGTTTTAATTACATATTAAAATATGGATATAACATATAAAGTGGTTTTATTATAACTAATTTTGAATTTTGTTTGTATGGTCCCTTGATTATATTGTATGTATATAAAAATACAAGAATATGTACTAATTATAAATATACAAGTGTTAATGGCAGCTGTGTGCCTGGTTTTAAAATTACCATTTAATGAGATTTATTTTTCATGCACTATTTCCAGTAAATAAAATAGGTATATATCCCTGTAATAGTAATAGAATAATGTAATATAATAAAAATGATAGAGGAGGTTTGTGTCTGGCAGTGCGTGTCTTGGGTGAAATTATTATAATGACCTACCGATTAATAATTAAGAATGTATGGACAATTAATAACAAAGTGATTGATACGGTTAAAAAGGTACGAACAATAAATATGTAGTGTTTAAGGTTTCTGTTAATAAAAAAGGTAATTTAATGTATTTGTTGAAGTTGCAATAAATTAAATTATATCCCCATTCAACTGACATCTATCATCATATTACTTGGTCTGGGATTTTGTAGCAGTGGCGATGTTTATAGGTTGTATTGTTTTGTCATTAGCTTCAAAGTGTTTTTTACTAGCTTAAAATATGGATTTTTTTACCATCGCTAGGCATCGTTAAAATATCAGCTTAGTCTAATCATACCAAAATTTAAAAAACGACTAATAATATTTATGTATTTACTGTACACAAATAAATGACAAAAAATGGAATTAATCATCATCTTATTAACGTAGATACAGCTACGCAGGATATTGTGTTTGCAGCACTGTTTCTTTTATATAGGTGAAATTCGATTAATTTTAAAGATATTTTATAATTGTTGACTTACATTTCAGGCTCCATTTATTATTCGATTTCGAGGCGTGGCACCAAACTTCTCCATCTCGCTGGCTATACATATGGGATTAAGTACATAAATGGCATGAAGAGAATCTGGCGTTGTTCCACACACAATTCCAGAGGCTGCGTGGCGTTCGTCCATACCATCGGGAATATCGTGGTCAAAGTTACTAACTCGCACAACCACGATAGAATCGACTTTGCCTATAAAGTTTATAGTAGTGTGGATATGTGATTATTATTTAATGTATACAAGAAATTTTGTGTGTATCAATATTGATGATTAAATATTTTAAGAAATAACATTTTTGCCATTATTACTGACAATAATTATATAGATTATTTAGATAGCTCAGCTCATATTTTTTTACATACGGCAAATAAAAACTTTCATCTCATTGACATCAACTCGCGATAAAACCTTAAAGGCAAGCATGTTATAATTAGATTTTATCAAAAACTGTGAATCTGACAGGCATACTACAAATTCTGTACCCTGTTTTATGTACAGATATATCGGTTCTTTAAAATATCGCACCCTTACTAGAGCTAGGTCAACGTCATTTACACGTAATGTACTCCACTAAATAATAGATATTGCTCTATCGCTTATTACTAGCCCGCAATGGACATATGATAAGGATATTTACGTGCTTACGATTCAGTGCTTTGGTGTTTATTTCAGACTCCATTTTTTATACAATTTCTCATCGTGGTACCAAACTTCTTCACTTCGAAGGTTACACCTACGGCGTCAGGTCGAAGTATAAGGATCGTGTCAAAAAAATATGGCGTTGTTCCACACACAATTCTAAGGGATGCGTGGCGTTCATTCACACTATCGACAATGTTGTGGTTAAAATTATCAACTGTCACAACCACGGGCGAGTCAATAAATTTCTGTAAAGATTCGTAAGACGTTATATCCTCTTTTCGGTATTATAAATATTTTTTAAATAAAAATTGTAACAATATTTATTAAACATAGTTGTTTCCAGTACTCACAAGAGGAAAATTGCTCATCTCGCCACTGTGTATCTTTTAACGACCACAAAACCGTAACTATTCCACTAGCCATAGCTGAAATCTACAGTAGTATGTCATAATGAAAACAGCTAATAGATTTTAATTAAGAAATTCGTTAATAAAATATCTCTAGCCAAATTGATCTTGTTGATTATTACTATTGATTATTTCCTTATCTGATCTGATTATCTTTGCGATAAGAAATAATCGTGGATTTATACTAGTAAATATACATTATCTGTACTTTGAGATGGAGTTTTATTTTATCATTTTAACATTGTTTGTTAAAGTAAATTTAAAATCACTTTGGAAGGCATTTCGATGCATGATGCTAATATTGTTAAATGCAAAATTTTATGCTGGCGTTATGTGTGGATATTTTAACGACAAAATGGCCTTTTGCGTTTATGACACTAAACATATTTGCTATTAAGCATGGATATATTTTCATTTCGCAAAACAATAATGTAATGAGGCATATATTATTCGAGACTTATTATTTTGTTAATAGTAGACAAGCATGCGATTTCAAGTAGCAATCATTGCTGATGGACATGTGATATGCCAAAACATTCAGCTTTCATAGTTTACTTTTTTTTTCTCTAGCTAAAATGCTTTTGCTCTCCGTACCCGATTATACACTTCCCCATAGTTCATAGCCTACCTGGAGAGAAATGCTCTATTTAAGCACCGTTTGAAGTAGAACATATAGCGCTCAAGAAATGCGCTACGACATCACAAAAAAAAACAATCCCTTGCGCTGCAATATGTCCGACCGGAACGTTTACGCAAGTGTAGCACCAAATGTCCGTTCGTCTGCTTACTACAGTCTTTTTTAATGAACATTCTAGAGTCTGTAAGTACAGTGAGCTCTACAACAAGTTTTACATTTTCACTATAAATCGCCGTTTTAGAGTGTCATGCGAGTGGTCCACAGATTAAACCCAATTGCGGGAGTTTTTTTTTATAGGATAAGGCAGCAAACGGATCACCTGATGGTAAGCGATAACGTTGCCCATGGAACACCAGAGGAGCCACAGATGCGTTACCGGCCTTTTAAATGGGAATATGCTCTTTTTTGAAGGTTTTGATATCGCATCGGTTCGGAAATACTGCAGATGACACTTCATTCCATAGTTTAGTAGTGGTGGCAGAAAATTCCTGGAAAAACGCACAATAGTATATATTAGAGTATATTATTCATGAAAGAAATCGTAATTTCCTAGACCAGAACATCAAAAGCGAAAGAAAATCGTAGGTACGCTTTTCTTTCTCGAGAAATTAGCAAGAAGACCACCGTGGGCAATTTTCTCCCTGTATTCGTTACAGTGTAGTAAATTGAAAGCTACCTCCATAATAGACAAGTGTTCACATAGTACATTTTTCCTACAATATTTGAAGCATTCGTTAAGCACAATGTACAGAACGATTTCTTGACATTACATATTGGTACAATTGGTGAAACAACTATATAATATATTAAAATAAGCAGACACAAGTAGGTCAATAAATGTCCTGATATTGGCAAACGCGATTACTATACCTTACCATAGTGTTTTGATGTTAATTTCAGAGTCAATTTTTTATACTATTTCTCAACGTGGCAGTAAACTTCTTCATTTCGAAGGGTATACTTACAGTGTTAAGCCGCATTACAAGGATCATCTCAAAAAAATATGGCGTTGCTCCACACACAACTCTAAGGGTTGCGGCGCATTAATTCATACCATCGACAATGTTGTGATCAAGATCGTCAATTTTCACAACCATAAGAGAATAATTAAATAATTTTACAAAAATCTTCCGTATTTTATTAGATTATAGCAAAATTTCATGAGGAGAAGAACATTAGAGTACCTGCATAGAATTTATTATGGATGTAGCCCATTTTCCTGTGCCGGCGAACTCGTAACCGTTTGCTGTAACAGCAAAAGAATGTGGAATTGTAAATTAGATTTTTTTATAATAAATAGTTTTTAGTCACCCCCTTTTTTAATATTTGAATAATTATTCCGCTAATCTCGACAGTGACGAATCCAACAAACAGTGAACATTCAAATCGGATTATCTATGATATGTAAGTCGACCAGAAATTGGTTAATAACTAAAATAAATAAATTAATTAATTATTGATTAATTACAATAAATAAAATATTCCTTAGCATACATTTAAATGGTAATTACACACACACACACACAGAAACGCGCGTACACACCCACACACAAGCATATATTTATTAGGCACATATTTATTTCTAATGGTTATACTATCATTATATATTCCACAAAATAAACAATTAAAATCTAACTCAATACCTTTAGGTATTAACAATACTTAGTACTCATACATACAGGCTACGTGGCGATTCTATTAGGTGAGGCCCTTCGGAGTGATTGGAAAAATAAATCTATTTTACTGTAAGTGAAAAATTGAAACAAAGGCAGTCATCTATAGTGGTAAATAAAAAAATCTGTTCAAGTGTGACTGGGTTTTGCACTCCGACAGTGTGCAAACCGGCACCCCTAACACAGTTAGGGCGATTAGGCCTGCTTTAAAATTCATAATTTAAATCGAAGTCTGAATTTATCGAAGTCTTAATTTAATATATGGCATAAACAACTAAGTTCATACTTACAGATGGTCCAGAATTCGTTTATAACCAAAGAGGCAATCGCGTGATCAAGTTGAATGGATACTATTACACGAAACACATAACAAGAAAACTCTTCAACGATCAAGCAACAAAAATTAGATGGAGATGTTTAACTGGTTGCACAAGTGGTTGTTCAGCTGTAGTCTACACACTCGACGGACAAATAACTTCAGCCAGGTTACAGCACAATCACAGCCCTAGAAAATAATATTTTTTTTTTATTTATAACCTTACTAGCTTTCCGCCCGCGGCTTCGCCGGTTGTATTGCGGTATAAAGCACAACTATAAGAAAACTTCTCATTCCCACAGAAAAATCTAAGAAGCACCATCTACAATCCATCCATCAAGCCAACAATATTTTTGTTTTTCCTCGGGAATATCAATTTTTTTCCAGGATAAAAAGTACCCTATTATTGAATCCGGACTTTTATTTTTACGTCTGCAAAATTTCAAAGCAATCGGTTCAGTAGTTACGGCGTGAAAGCGGAACAAACAAACAAACTCGCTTTCCGATTTATAATATTAGTAAGGATTAAAAGAGAAGAAATACTTTCGATTACGTATTCATGCCAAAAAAAAATATAATCAATAATAATACTTGTTACATTATCAAAACATAAAAAACCATAATTATTTGTCGTTGATAAAGTAATGCTATTATGAAGTACGAGTATGTAATACAGCAACCTTCGTATTGCTTAAAAATTCTTTGAAAATAATGACGAAATACTTCACTTAGGCAAAAAATGAAATTCTAACCCGTGCTGATATAAGGTGTAGACCGAAATTATATAGATTTTATAAGGGAGGTACTATAAGGTCTGTAAAATATATTACTACAAGACGTTTAAATTTTTAAAATTTGTTTTTTAATTTTACCATTTAATGTAATAAATAAATCTATTTTCATAAAGTAAATAAATACTTTTAAGAAGGCTATTCTAAATTTTCATTTCTAATTACTGGTTTTTCTTATCCCCTCTTACTTAGTACGAAAATGGAAATATACAATATCACAACAATATTTTATACTATACAATATTCCAAATATGTTTGGACTCTTGCACCTTTAGATGTTCCATCGCCAGTTTTTACCACTAATACCACTTATGGTTATATCGCACTTTGTCATGTGCTACAGGCTTAGCAAGAAATGTCAGTTACTTGTAAATACAATGTCACATAAATTTACCTGACTTACTAACTGACGACGGTGGTGGTCTCGCTGTTGTCGCACTGCTAAATAGAATTTATACGATGAATTAAAAATGAATGAGGAAAACGATATACAATTCAATTTTCTGTACATCTACTTCATTAAAGCTAAAACTATTACTAAAATATTAGCTTAGTTATGGTAGTTAGTTCAGAAAAGTTTGTAGTAGTGTATCAACCAACCTAATGTGCTCGTAATGAATTTTTCAGGTACCATATTTTCCCCTGTTCGGTTTTATGGTACCACTACTTAAACATCACTTAAAGATCAAATAGAGAATAGCAGTAAGTACTCGATACACTAGGCCGCAAATTTGTAGTAGTAAGTTATTTCCTCTACGTGATTGATACAACCGCTAATCGAATCACGTATAATAAATAGTATCGCGAAATAACTATAACAAATAATAGCATTACGCATTTTAAATATCCATGTCGATATTTTATTGACAGGTCCACACTTCGTATACAACCACCGCGGTATTCGCTTCATCAAGATGAACGGGTATTACTTCTCCGTCCACACGGTGAACAAGCTTGGCGACAATACCACGAAGACCCGCTGGTACTGCAGAACAAAACACTCCAAGGGTTGCAAGGCTGTAATCTACACGATCGACGACGTAATCATCAAGTCCAAGCCCACCCACAATCATGAACCAGATGCTTTAATCTTAAGGTCAAACCAGATATTAACAGCAGTTGCCACGAATGTTTGACCTGCCTATAAAAGCTAGTAGTTATTTTGCGAGTTCAATACTTATTATATTTTTTTGGTTAGATCTTCTAGCTTCTTTCCTATTTCTTAATTTATTTCACTGAACTGACACGGGCATAGCATAAAAATATGATAAGGAATTATAGAGATAAAAGACATTTCGTCATTTGAACCTTTTGATATTACCTTGTTGTAACCAGGCTAATTAACTATGTTGTGTATATTTGAAAATTTGTCGCTATTGACAATTAACTCCTAAGCTTACGCCTTTTTGTAAGTTCTCATTAGGAACAAAATTAGGAATTAAAAATAAATAAAACTGAATTAATAAATCGCACGATTTAGAATATACTATTGACATAGTACTCGCTCTTTAATTGTAAATATCAAATTAGATTCTAAATATATTTCCTAGAGTTGATGTTTCTCTTTTTCTATGTGACCTTTGTCATTTAGTTTTATTACTTTAGTACTTTAGGCAAAAATTACAAAACATTATTACATATTTTCTTATGTTACAAGTGTGTAACGTCTACTTCATCAACATGTGATACGAAGCGCTACTAGTTCTTCTTATCACGGCCACAAACGTCCCTTGTGTATCTCTATCGAACGGTATCGGTCATGCGATATCTCTGTGGTATTTATGTATTAATTAGCATATTAATTTCTTGTAATAAGTACTGTTTTTAAAGCGGTCTACGAGAATCATTTTGCTGCGCGATTCGCGAAGACTACTTTAGGCGATTTGTAGCAGCGAGGCGTAGATTGACAGTTTGCTTCTTTTTCTTATATATACTGACTTTTAAAAACAGACAATTTAAAGAATATAGCCATTGTTCATTTGCCTAATTTATCAAAATTCAAAGATATTGTGCCAGTCTAAGTCTGCGGCCTACCGACTCGTCGAAGACTCGACGACTACCCCTCACATGTCAGCACGTCAATCACCGCCGTATCATTGTCACCAGAATAGCTAAAGCCGAGGAGAGGTGCGTCGCTGCTTGACAAGGTCGTGGGAATTCGTAGGAGCATATCCACGACCTAACACAAATATACTTATGTATTCAGTTTTAAGTTTTACCATTTATTTTTTTTATTTGCTAATGACTATACTATATTTCAAGTATATTTATTTTTGTTTTATTGCAATACAAATTAAAACAGATAAATAAAACGGTATTTTTATTATATAATCAAAATATTCTATCACAAACATCAAACCACAATATGTGCTTGCTTAAATAAAGTATTAAAAAGTTTACTGTACCACTTATACCATTTTTTTTTCTATTTTCCCAGGCTTAGTACCACTCTTCGTGACATCCGATAGAGGGAGACCTAACATGTATCTGGACGGATACAAATACTCAATCCGAAATAAATACCAATTAAAGAAACAGAAGAGCTGGTACTGTTCGTCCCATCATTCAAAAGGTTGCAGGGCACTTGTGAGGACTTTTGACGGCTCTATTTTGGGTTCAGTCGGCGTGCACAATCATTAGATATTTATACATAATAAACGACAAACATTGGCGATAACTTTATGATTTGTTCTTCTACTTACATTATTATCATATGTTTAGGTTATATATATATATATATATATAACATCTGGTTAGTTAATCTGGTTCTGATTTTATAATATCGACCTGAAACGTGATTGATAGAACCAATATGTACCGTCTACATAAAAAAAAATTCTTTGCAATTTGTATTCGTATTTGTGTCTATCAAAATTTATTATTGAATTGCTATACTAATAAATAACTAGATGAGTGTCGATATCAATGTTCAATATGTTTCTAATTATACATAGACAATATGTTATTACTAATCTACAAATTATATTTTTACTTAGTACCTTTGAGTTATAAATAAATAATAAATATAAATAAATAAATATTTCTTATACTCACACCAATTAGCCTAGCCCAAAGTTAGAAGTCTTGTGATATGGAATCTAGGGTAATGGATAGACAAATATATTATACATATATTTTTAATAGAAATATATATTATTTACAAAGACTTCAGTACAAATGCTCATCACACAAACATCAACCCTCACTGGAAACTCGAACTCGGGACCTCATAGACGGTGATACCTTGTAACCACTCTGCTACGGATGTAACCAGAGGAGAGTTATTACTTTCACTGATAATAATTAAACAATAAGAATTGCTTATTACCAACTATAATTAACTATAATCCTATAATCCTGAAACAATATTTAAATTCTTATCAATAAAATGGAACTACAGATACAGGTGACTAAGCCTTTGCAGTTCTAAAGTTGTAGAAAATTATTCTTGCATGTGAATTCAATGTTGTGTACCAACTCTATATGTCGGTAATTAACTGTACTTTCTGTATTTAAATTCAACAGTAAGAAATATATGTTTTTACGTACAACATAAAGGACATAACAAAAATCATCAACATTTTGGTTTTTATCATGTTAGTTGTAATATGAATATTTAATATACTTGAATAATTTTTGATCATGATGTGGATTGAATTGATTATTTTTCTATAGTCTGTATCAAATTTTATGTTTAGTTATAAAAATAAATTTAAAAATTTTTCTTATCGATCATTAGATAGACTTTTCGTTACTATTCTCTATTGGCTTTTTATATTTTTTAAATCGTAACATTGACGTAACGTTTAACAAAAAAATAAAAGTGCATATAAAATAAATATGGACCGTAAAGGGTAAAGAACATTATATTTTAGGAGGAACGAAGCATATTGTTTGAGCAAATTTCGTATTTTTATGTAGAATAAAAATAAATATACTAAAAGAAAAATGTATATTTTTATGTTGACTGTACCCATAAGCTTTAGTTTAGGACGAAGGATAATACTGATATGACAAACTAAGAATTATTTAAAATGTGCGTCAAAACTTCAACACAAACAAAAAACAAATTGGCATGATTTCAGTTTTGAATTGAGATTGTATCAGTACACTTATCATTTGATTGGTGTAGTTGTACAAAATATCGTCTTTAGGTACTGAAATCTTAAAAGGGTGGCGGGCGCATTGCATCGCCTTCTGCCCAATATCGGGGGACCGAGGGATGGAGTTCGCCGCCTTTACGAGGGCGTCGTGCGATTTGTAGCTATGTATGGGGCTCCCGTGTGGTCGCAAGACTGCGCGAGGTCTCCCCGCTGCAGAGATCTGCTACGGAGCCTGCAGCGGATAATGGCCGTATACGCCGTATAATACGGATCTTACGAGGCTACCGTACAATCTCGTACGAGGCGGCGAGGGTTCTGGGACGCTCCCCCCCATTCGACATCCTGACCGACATGTACGCGGCGACGTATGCATCGCGGCGTGTCGACCGGGGGAGCGATGGGGGCAGCACCCTGGAACCCGCGCACGAAGTGCCTAAGCGGGAGTGGCACCGACGAATTGTGGCGGCCTGGCGTGCGCAGCTCGAATTATGCGCGCGCCAGCGGGCCGTCGGTGCTGTACTCCCGCACCTCGAAGCTTGGCTCCACGAGAAGGAGGAGGTCACCTACCGATTGACTCAGATACTCACCGGGCAAGGCTGCTTCGGTGAGTATCTGTGTCGAATAGGACGGGAGGGATCGACACATTGCCACCACTGTGCATCCGACCTCGACTCGGCCCAGCACACGCTGGCGGAGTGCCCCGCGTGGGCTTCTGAGCGCCGAGTCTTGGTCCCAGAGATCGGGCGAGATCTGTCTCCGCCGGCATTGATTGCGGCAACGCTGGTGGACGAGGAAGAATGGAGGGCTGTAGCCTCCTTCTGTGAAGCAGTGATGCTCCAGAAGGAGGCCGCCGAGCGGGGTCGGGATATGGCCGATCCCGCTCGAAGGAGGCGGCGCCGGGCTCGGTAGCTCAGCTGCGGCGCCGCCGTGGGTCGCTGGCTCGCTGGCGGGCGCGAGGAAATCGCGCCAGCGGATGCGGCGACCCGGGAGGGACCACGCCCATTACGTGACCGGGGGGCGTCGTCGGTGGTGGAGATCGGGGGAAGTATTGTAGCCTCTCCCGAGCAGGGCTCCCCTGTATCGGCGGGGGAGCGGAGGCTGGGGGTTCCCGGAAGTAGCTTGGTGTTCCCGGGGGCTCCCTACATGCCTGAGGAAGGCCATCCCTGAGATTTTTAGTGGGTAGGCTTCCACCTTCTGGGGAGGAGAGCCCCACATAACCGCCGGCTCGCCACAGCCGGGTTATGCAACTCAATGCATTTTCCTCAGGGGAACAAAAAAAAAAGGTACTGAAATCTTAACTTCAACAGTCGTCCATAACCTTAGCAATTACATACTACCATAATCTTAATTTTCCGCACTTATCTGCCACATATAATGAATACCAAAACAAGTGGTGGCAATGCGATATACATTACACTAATGTTTTCTGGTCAAATTACCGGTAGTTCTTACCATAAATGTTTTGACACAAGTTGGCACTATACATTTTTATGTTCTATACTATACATATTCATTGAACTGTAAAATTGTGAATCTAAAAAGAACTTTTTAGTTTTCCTAGCAGGTTTTGAAAGTCTGGATTTTTGGCAACATTATTGTATAAGAAAGTTTTATTTTACTATTCACTCTTTTAGGCTTGCTATCTTTACAGCGATGTTCGAAAGCGATAGACCGGAAATATATTCAACGGACACAAATAATATATACGAGTATATGTTGATTTTCTCATTGTGTAGATAACGATAAGCCCTAGTTGGTGCTCGCACATTTTCATCAAAATCCGCGAAAATGATATATCTATATCCACATACATGTACCTGGTCATTAGACCTGTGACAAGCAATATCAATTACTGCGCAATTACAGATGAATTAATGATAACGAACAACTATGGAAAATATATTCAAAAAGACGGTATATGTCGGACATGCTGCCCTCCCAGAGAATGAGTCAATTGGTTCTCCGCATCTTGCTAACGGCGAGTATTTGCAGGCACAATGAAGTGGCCAGCAACTTGCCTTGCAATAAATACAGCCGTCGGAGTCTTAAATGCTGTACTGTAAATACGCACCAACACCAATTCTTCAAAAATGGTCCTATGTTGATATTTATATTGGTATATATATATATCGACATAGAATTGGTTTATATGTTGAAATATATTTTGTCCAACCCCAAAGTCGTTCTATTTTCACGGACAAAATTATTATTTGCAATAAACCTGATATCGGATTCACCGGATCAAGATTCGAGCATTGCTCGTAAATATCACCATTCTGCACGAATAAAACCTGACAACAAAACTAACAAATAAATAACGACTTAGTATATGATAAGCAACCCATATGCTAGCAATGAGTCTCGATCAACATGTTATGAGGCTCTCGCTTGACGGATGGATAAGGATAGAATACAGAGGGCCTGTATTCTATCCTTATCCATCCTCCTGTTATACTACTGCTTGCAACCCTAACTATCGATAGTTTGGTTCTTACCACGCTGTATTTTTATCGTATATCTGTTTTATATTTATATTAAAAAAAAATTATTAAGATATTCAAATAAATTAGATGATGATGATAATAATAATGGTTATATAATATACTCTGGTCATGTCATAACTAATAATCATATGCATGTCACGTTGTCATTTGTGAATTTGGCGAGCGAAGTACGTCTCGACCTTTATTGATAAGATTTTTTATTCAATAATTACTTACGTTAATTGAAAGATGTACGCTAAAAAAATATTTGTGAATTTGAATTTAACGTTTCTTAGAAGAGCTCATTATCGTGTTTATCATTTTAGCGGAGTTCATATGGTCTCAAAGAGGGAGGAAGATGATATTATTGAACGGATTCACTTTCACATCCACTAACGTTAATGGTAGGCGCACGAGATGGAGATGCTCAACGCATGCATTTTGTGGGTGCCATGCGGTGGTATATACGTTTGATGACGTCATAGTGTCGATGAAGAGCAACCACAACCACCCAACCCCAAAACGGTTGCCTCAGCTTATTCAACAACAATGTCGTAACGGCTTGCGGAGTTGTCCGAAATAATATTACCTAATAAATATATTTTAGACTAACTTGAGGTTATTTTGTATTCATGCTGAAGAAAATCCTGATAAACTCGTTTTTTTTTTATATAGTGTAGTTGGTAAGCGAATTCCAATGACCATTATAAAGTCACCAAATGTCATTAAAATTGCCGATAAATCTGCGAATGTTACCAGTCATCCAGATCATAATGGGAAATACCGCAAAATGTTAATTACCCAATTTGCCTATTCTAACCGATATTATTATTGTCTCTTTTTTTTTAGTTTCATTTGTTTGGTCGAAGAAAGGTAAGATGCTACTGGTTTTGGAAGGCTTCACTTATTATCGAGCTTCATACAGAGATGGCGAGAAGGCACACTGGAGGTGTTCAACACATAACCGCAAGGGATGTTTGGCTAACGTTTGGACAGTTGAGAACCGCCTCGTAGTGAATAAACATAACCATAACCATGAACCTGTGGCTTCCTATAAACCTATTTTTAAAAGTTAATATTTCTTTCACTAAACTTATTAAAATAAAACACGTTAGATGTTTTTTGTAGTAAATAAAGTTATTAAATAAAGAGCAATTGATATTATTTCCTTTATGCTCCATACTTAGATATTAATAGTAAAACTGCTTAACTTTGTCACAGTTACGAAATTTGCTGACAAATAAATAAACAAGTGCGTTTTATAATGCAATCAACATAGTTTACCTGAAGCGCTGTTCTATTGAGATTATATGTTTTGCTATCTCATCCTTGATGATACATTATTAACAAGGAAGTACACTTACTAGATACCTGAAAACGTTACAGAAGCTTAAAGAACAAAATTTGTAGTTGGAAAATTACTAATTTTTTCTCGCTTCCATTTTGAACGTATTTTTATATCATGTGATCGTTATTTATATAGTTATTAGCTAATACGTCAGATTGATACATCCAATAGGGTTTAGCAATTCATTTGTAATTGATTAATGGAAGGGTGGGGCTCAACATCTCATCGTACCAGACAGCAACAAGTATAGAGGTTCGAGACTTTGGACTCAGATTCTAGGAGGGCAGTCGGGGTGCAGCTTCTATCGAATTCTGTGTGTGAATAACGAGACTGCTGTTATAAATAATGCAGAGTTATAAGTATGTATATTGGTGTGAATTATAGATTTCTCTTCTTTTATAGCAACGTTCATTTGGTCCCGGAAAGGAAAAAGATTGCTTGTTTTGGACGGGTTTACTTTTTACCGTTGCACAAGTAATGAGCATCCACGGAACAGCTTTAAGATAAACTGGAGATGTTCCACGCATCACCGTAAAGGATGCAAGGCAGTCGTTTGGACCGTGGAAAATGTAATAGCGAAGGCAAGGCGAGAGCACAACCACGAGGTTGTACTATATTAACATATCGTCGACGTCGCATACCAGTGCAAATGTCGGATTCTGTTAAAACTGTAGTTGATTTGTTATTACTTAATCTTAATATAATAATTTAAACTCTTATAAACGTACCCGCAATCGTCGAGCATGTATGAGGAATGTTATGAAAGTAGATGAAGCGAAAGAGATATGTAAAGACCGTAGCAAGTGGAAAGACGTAATCTCTGCCTACCCCCATGGGAAAAAGGCGTGAGTGTATGTATGTATGTATGTATGTAAACTCTTATAAACACTACAAACTCACGTGTCGATCATATTCTTCATGTATATATAAAGATTAATAACTTAATTTTCCATCTGTCATTACTATTTACAACGGTCCTCCAAATACATATCGGTTGAATTGTAATAATTGCTGCGTTGGCAATGAGGTACCATAGCGGATCAGTAGTGAAAACAGAATGAAAATAGTTTTGAATTATGTAAAAATTGCGCAATGTGTATGTTATTATATTATTAACAATATATAAGTAGAGTGAAGATTACCAGGACCTTACTTGAGCAGGTCTATTATATTTAATATTGGTACATTGTTTCATTGTTAGAAATCTTTTTATCTTTGGATTCAGCGCAGTTGAAATATAACGTGTTATTATTTTATTTGTGAACTTTTTGTTTCCAGTGCAATTTAATTTCCATTACAATTTTAAATACATTTTAAAATTACATTATTTCAATCTTAATTAATATCTATGTTGTACGATAATTTTACATAGTTTATTAGAGTGAGATACGTAAATTTTTTGGTTTTAATTATTTACAGATTTACCGCTTTACATATATACCTAGAAGTTTATTTAATATTATATTATTTATTTTACTTTTAATCTACTATTAGTTAAAGAAACTTAAACCGATTAGCTGTACGTTATATGAATATGTAAACTATAATTAGTTATTACCTCCATATACCATGGCACGTAAATAATTTATCTTCTACTGTATTTCTTTATGTCGAAAAAAGTTCAAGCTGAAGATCAAAGTAAGTGCACCACTTACTGCTACTATGACTACAGGCTTCGTCGCTTTCGTCGTCGCTTACAATCTAAGAATATTTGCGAGATATACCAGATGTTACAATGTTTATGTTTTAATGATTTTAAGGTGCATATTATTTGTTAAAAGACGACTTCAAGGTGTAAAACTCAGTTAGCCATATAATCATATATCAATGTAAATACCATTACTATACGACATAAAATTGGTAGAGAACTAAAATTACTTGCGCAGACGAGTCAAGTATTATCCTTCTGGGGAAAAGAAAAGAAGAAATATTAATCAAAATAAGCTTTAAAACACAAATTTATGCATGATCAGTCCCCTATTAGCATTTGGTTTACGTATAAGTCCACTGTTGAATAACCTCGCTTAACCAGATTTAATGAAACCTAATGTTATATTACAGCCCATTTCATTACATCTAGAAAAGGAAAGTTGATGATCCAGATTGAGGGGTACAGGTATAGGTTGCAAGCAAAGAACGGCCCAAAGATTCGTTGGCAGTGCTCTACTCATCACAACAAGCGCTGCCGTGCTTCTGCACTCAGTTACAACGGACAAATAATCACTTTGAATAATAACCACAACCATCCAAGCACACATTATGAAAAATTGATATAAACGACAGTAGTAGTAAGCGTTACGCTTAATTAAATTTTATTTCAAGTAATTTTTGTTATTGTTAGTTTGTAACGATCCGCACTTAGCATAGGCTCGAGTCCCCTCTGTTGAGATGTTTGATATTTGGTTTTAGGTACTTAAATTCAGTAATATTTTTTATTATGAAGTAACTAATAATATAATTAATAAACACTTAGTTTTACCTGAGGGGATTTAAGGTGCCAGACCTTGATAGTTCAGTGTTTATATTAAAGGCGATATGATTTTCGCTTGGTTTATACTTTTATTTTAGGGCAAAGTAAAATATCGCCAAGAAACCTGAATCAGGTATTTCAAAGGACTTTAAGGCAACTGTGAAAATAAATCTACCTGTACTGGGTCTGATTAGGTGCATAAGGCGTAAACACCTCATTCGTGGGACCTTTTTTGGGACATACAAGCTGCCGATTCGAAACTTAGACAAATTTATTGACTTATAATCAGGTATATAATCGCAGTATGATATTAAGCCGTTGCAATTAAATGTACAGAGTTATCGTTTCACTTCCAGCTCATTTCATCACGTCGATACGGGGCAAGCCCATGATCCTGTTTGAAGGGTTCAGGTACAGACTACACTCAACTCGAGGCCACAAGGTTCGTTGGCAATGCTCCACTCACGGGAATAAAGGTTGTCGTGCTATCCTAATCAGTTACAACAAGGAAATAATCACAAAGAACAATGAACATAACCATATAAGGTGAATTGCGAGACATATACATTCCGATGACACACGCTATCACTGCAATTTATGCAATGGATGCTACATTGTCTGCATTAATGAATAAGAAACTCGGTGATGAAATTCGATAATTCAGCTTAGATGTGCTCTTCTGTGACTTGACTTAATCTTATTCTACTAGTTAGTAACTTGGCTGGAGCGCTGTGGCCTTACTGTAGATTATCAATTTCATGGACACTCATAGCCTGGTCGAAATTTATAGATCTTACCGAAAATTGCAAAATTTATAAATATTCAGACGACTTGGTGCTGCTGAGACAATCGGCAAATCTACGGCGCCTTATAAATGTAGATCAGTGTTATGAAATGAGATAGCGAGAGTAATACAATGATTTTTCGACATAATAGATCAATTAATGGTATGCTACTAGTAATGTAGCATACCATTAATTGATGGATGATTGAGATGGAGTTTTGAAACATGACAGTAAGTTAAGTAATGGTTGAATATGGATAATAATGAATAACTGGCTAGGAGACCGTTTATGAGACACTGAACTACATTCGCAGATTTAAAAAAAAATTGAGTTAGAAAAAAAAACTGAAAAATGTTCAACAATATTAATTTCTTCTTTCTGTTGTCTATAAAATCTATTCTGTATGTATTGGTTTTTCCACTATTTTCCAATATTAGACATCTCATAGTCATATTTTATGCATGTCTATCTAATGGTTAATCCCAAGTACTGCAACTGTTTTAAGTACGATTTATCGTTTTAGGTATTAACTTATTATTGACTTAAATTTTACTTTGTGTTAAAGGTTTTCACATTAATATTGAAAATATTGTGATGTTGACTAGATTTAGATATTATTGTATAAATATATTTACAATCTCAAAATATTATAATATTTATAATTTTGTAATTACTAGTACAACTCATATCTACGCAATATGTTTTATTAATTATTATTTATTAAACAAAGAATTATCTTGCAATATTGTAAATATTTGTATGCCTCTATTACCATATTGTTTTATAAAAAAAATATGAACATCATATTAATTAAATAGATAAATATTTTGTAATTTTTATATTTCTTAACAAAATAAAATGCTCAGAATATATTTTAGTTTCTGCAGAATTTTTTATCATTCTATTTTGAATTAACAAATATCAAAATTGTATCAGCCAGAAACAAAGTATACCAAATCGGATTGCAAAACATGACATTTCGTTTGTAGTAATGATATAGATTAACAAAGATAAGTTGTTACAAAATTTCTATTGTTAGCTGATGTATTGAAACATTGTTTCAACTTCCAGTTCAATTCATCACATCTAGAAAGGGCAATCCGATGATCCAGCTTGAAGGCTACAGGTATTTTCTACACTCAAATAGGGGTGTGAAGATGCGTTGGCAGTGTTCCACTCATCATAAGAAAGGATGTCGTGCCACTATTTTCACTTATAAAAAAGAAATCGTCACAAAGAACCTAATTCATAACCATGCCAAGTGTGGTCCGGTCAACAGCATGTATTCTTTCACACGTCACTGAATAGATAATAAAATGAGTGATATCGGTCTACATACTCGTATAATGTCAAAAATGTTATTACAATGCAGGTTTTTCTTATAAACACGATGGTTTTCAAGTAATATCTAGATTAATATATTTAAAAGTCTAATATTGAATCATTCTTATGTTTTACTTCTTTGTATTTTAAAACATCAAACAAGCAATTATATTCTTTGACTACCAATATTATCCCTTGAGTTGCAGTTCATTAGAAGTTATATAGCTACATATTCTATTACAAATTTCGTAAAATCAGAAAAGCGCATGACTTATGTAACTATTATGTAATGTTTAAATACATGTAGTTCACCATATTTAACAATACTTTGTTGCTACGGAACAAATTTGACTCATTTCATTACAGTTCTAATATCAACTAGGGATTTGCGTAGCAGTATATCGCACTATGTCTATATTTAACTATATTTCCACCTTCTTAGCATCACAGCTTTATATATAGAAATGAATATTTAGTTAAATTCGTTTTATTTAGGAGAGGCGACGTTTACTAAAGCATTAAAAGCATCAAGGATACACACATTACTTCCAGACGTTGATAGGACAGAAGAAGAGGTGGTTGTGTTCAACATACAGCAGGACATCATGCTATTGCGATTATTAAAAGGGAGACCGCTGTACGAAATATCATGTCATCAAAATGACGGACAAATTCCTCGGATGAAACGATTTTAATCAGCAATTGCAGATATTCTGACTATACAATTTGAAAGAAAGAAAGAAAACCTTTATTTAAGATACCTATACAAATATGTATAAGTTAATGTTCTACATTAACTTAATAATATTTATTGAAATAATACGGCCGAATATATAGTGAGTAGATAATAGTTACGAATCACCCGGGGATCTAGATACTGGCTCAGCCTATGGTGAGTAACATGCAGTACTAGTTATCATAACTGAGTATGACTCGCGAAATGAAAAGGAATAGAACAAAATTTAAACTAGACAAATAATTTATAGTACTCGGAGAATATTTACTCTATTCGAAAACAATTACTTACTAAGATAATTTCTTATTTAGTTATTTATTAGTTACTATGGATAGAATTAGTATTTGGTTCTATTATCTTAATTTCTTTGGCTTTGTCAATAAATTATTTTATATTAATTATTTTATTTATTAAATATAATTGAAATATAAAATATTTATTGAATGTATTATCATTGTAAGTCGTAGTGGCAGGTAAAGATTACAAAAATCATGTAAAATAATAACAATTATAAAATATAATAATTATTCTTATGCATTCTAAATGCTCGTGTTGAAATAAATAGTACATTGTTAATGTTATTAGCGTGGATTATTTGTAGCAGCACTAGGTATTATATAGATAATTAAATGAACAATACAATCTTTACTTTATGTTTTTTAATTACTCTTTATGTTTTTTATTTTATTGCCAATAACAAGAATGCTTTAATGCTATTTTCATTAAAATTTTACTGTTTTATTTAATATATGTTTATACATGCGTTTATATCTATTTCAGCGGAGTTTATACTCTCTAAGAAAGGCAGGGATTTGATCAAGTTCAAAGGATATACATATTATTTTCAAACCGTGGCAGCTGGACAGAAAAAGCGGTGGCTTTGCTCTACACATAGTCATCTGGCATGTAGAGCTAAGCTTCATACCCTAGAAAATACTATAGTAGCTGTTATCGGGGAACACAACCATCCTCCTTTGAAAGGTAATGTATAAGTGAAAATATTAATTGTTTTTATAACAAAGTTAACAAATATGTACAATGCTTATATGGTAAGTGGCCACAATTAGGAGCGATACATATTGTACTTGTAAGAATAGCAAATGTCTAACTCCTATTTAGTTATTTATTAAGTAATAGTTGTGCCCGTGTAAATGTTCTGCATTTTATAGCAAAAAAATGGAAAAAAATGTAATCTGGGACAAACAATGAAATTTCTGAATTCACAGTCAGCGTGGATATGTAGACTAATTACTGGTATGCGTTATTCGCAATCTCCAATTTCGATTTTCGAAATTAGATTCAATCAAAACTTCGTCATTACATACTGTCTAAATTAAAAATAAAATCTTAATGACAATAGTGTATTCGTTGTTAACATTTTTTATATTCTATACTTTTATTATTAAAAATTTTGCTATTATTTAGCATTAAAAATGGAAAGGTACGGCCTTGGAATAAAAGAAATAAATATTCTGTTATATAGCTTCTGTAGTATATATTAAAAAGTTATCTAGTATCTTTTTTGCATAATATTAATTTAAATGTTTTATTTTTAATGTTATAATTTCTAGGTCTTGTGTATACTTCAAGGGGCTCTCAACCTGTGACAATCCAGGATAAACGACCAAGCAGACACCAGCAGAAATATCTTCATACTACCCAGCGTTCTAAATAATGATTCTAAGTATGTTTTCTTTGGAATGTTCTGATTCGAAACACTAACTTTTAACTAACTACACTAAACTCACGGCTTAATTTATTCTAGTGCCATCAAAATAATCCAGTCCCATACTAAGTTATTACGTTATCAAATTATTATGACAGAAATCATGTTATTCACATTTTATTTTTACAATACTATTAATCAAGGCACGGCTCTACTATGTCGTTCTATTTAGCCGGACCAACCTTCTCGATGGGTTGAAAGCAGACATCAGTTTATTTGTATTCTTTTTAGCACACTCGTTGATTTGATACCCGTATTATGGCAGTGCGTAAAATAAAGTTCGCCATCTTAACAGGTCCACCATATAGTATTTAGAGTAATACAAGGTTATTCCACCGAGTGCTAAGGGAGCTTTTGATATACACCGGTGTTTGGTGTTCGAGTGCTTATGGGAGAGCACTAATAACCAAAAGGCATTAATAACTCTAGCTTCTCTACATTAATACCAAATTATTTAAGAGTACACACGAAGAAAAACATTTTAACTTTCTTCTCACTCTATTGTTTAACATTTTCGTATAATTTTAAATATTTCTTCTTGAAAAGTAATTTCTTTTCATACAATTTTATTTCTTAAGGCGTACAAGTTCATGTGCTGTAGAGAAAAAGAAAATCAATTGAATAAGATTTTTTATTTTACAAGATAATTCGTTATATGCGCGATAATATTTTTTGTGTATATGTATTATGGTTTATTTTGTGACAAAGGTACTCCATCTTAATATAGCTACACAAACCCCCTTGCACAAATGCATACATTTTGTATAAATACATGTTTAATGCGATAGGAACTTCATTAGCAAACAGGTCATTTATGTAATTTCATACAACATTACTGACCTTGAGTTCGCTGGAGTAGTGTCATAAGGAGTAATGTACTACTTAGTCTTTTTCAGTGTAAAATCAATGAGTAGTTCAAAGAAAATTCCTTTTATTTTATCTTGATGATGATCATGAGTGTGACTAAATAAAGTAATACATTTTAGACCATCTACTATATTGATTTTAGGATTACACAATTCAACTAATCAACCATATATTGTAATCTAAGCTAAATGTGTATACGAAGTTCAGCTCAATTGGCTGAGGATAACTAATTTAAACTCTGTTGTAAGATTTGCTCTAACATAAATAGCATGTTAAATAAAATATAGTCCCTTTTAACGCGGTACACTATGTCAACGTACGAACTATGACTATAGTGTGCCCTTTCAGCCCAGACTATGATAGCATGATGAGAGATGATTTAAACCTTTCAGACATAGGATATGAGGGTCTTGGGATAAACTAGAAAGAATTAATCTAGAATTCTTCGTAAAATTTATTTAAACTTTATACATATACTACAATTGAACTATGTAGATCATAAAAAATATATTATTGTTTGATTTATATTATGCTATAAAAGATTATTTGTTTCAGGTAAAGATCACAGTTTTAAAATAAATTCAAAGAGCAAACAACTGGGTGTCAATGAATACAAAGTCGGGATTAGTGGAAAAGCCGGATTAAAATTGGAGTTGCATCACATGCTAAATTGAGACTGAGTGTTCATTATGTTTCCAATAATTGAAATTACAGTCCTAGATTAAAAAATGCACATTCCAATTTAATGACAATATTGTAGAAATGTATGTCATTCTCATTACACTGTTCGTCTAATTAACTTTTCAGATTTTGTGATACGGGCCGTATTACAGAATGCATTTTACCGTGGGAGAGTTATGCTTCGGTACAAATTGGGCCGGTTCGGCCGGAACGATACCACGGCCTCACAGAAAACCGGCGTAAAATAGCGCTTGCGCTGTGTTTCGCCGAGTAAGTGAGGGTACCGGAGGTCCAACCCCTCCCCCCCCTCTTCACCCCTTATTCCCTTTTCAAAAGGCCGGCAACGCATCTGTGACTCTTCTCTGACTCCTCTGGCGCAAAAATAGTTATCGCTTACCATCAGGTGATCTGTTTGCTCGTTTGCTGCCCTATCCTATAAAAATAAAGAATGCATCTTGTGTAACTTTTGTCTCCAATCACGCAGTCTGCGAGGTTTATATTCCCTCATTTAAATGACGATTAACTGAAATAAGATTCAAAAATTTTTTAAGTTTAATCAAATTGTTCGTGGACCGCACTTGTTTTAAATTCTTCCGCAGAATTGTAATGTTTTATTTTGAATTTCTAATATTAGAATAAATATTATCTGACGTAGATCACGGTATATTAAGCGGTTTTACAGTTCCATTATATAATAAATATAAGATTGTTTATAATTTATATTATTCTTCATTAAATTATTTATCCAGAAATGTCAATTTCATCTTTTACTCAGCTGAGTATCGATCAATTAGGTAGGTTTAAAATAAAATCTCGTTGTAATATTATTTTTCTATAAATATAACTCATAATTTTTTTCTCAATCAATCAACATCTTTGGATAAGTTATAGTGTAAGTATAAGTTACAGTGACATGACATGTTCGAGACGAAAGATCCGTAATTTTAATTTTGTATATATTTTTAATTTTAGTTCTGTACGAGAAAACACACGTGTATCATATTTTTAATAATCTTACAAATATACTCACAAAATTTCCATCCCTATTCTATTATATAGATAATATTTTTAGACTTAAATTATATATTATATAAACTTATTAATAATTTTATATCAGTGAACAGTATTCATATATTTAGATTACACACCATGATATATTTAGATTACATTGCTTTTGATGTTAAAAGATGCAAGGCTAATTAGCTAGCTGCTAGCTAACATCATATATATAATCATATTTTAGATTAATAATTATTTATACCTAATGCTTGCGATAAAGTAGTAAATATATTTAAGGTCACTGTATTGTGTTTAAAATATTGAAAAATCACCAGAAATATATTTCTGCATGAAAAGATCGGGAATGACGATGCATTAAACAACGAATAACTTTGAATGATAAAATCTTATGTTCTAATTACCTAGTCAATATACAGACACATACCAGAGCTGTCAAACTGAATGTTTATTCATTAACTTATTGTCAATAATAATAATTGACATGTATGGATTATTAAACTTTTCAACAACTTATTACTTTGTTATAAATCTTATCTTAAATTAGAATAATTTTAGTGTTATGTCGATAATAAAACTTATAGAATAATAAAAATAGTATTAGATAAAATAAATATAGAAGCAAAAACGATCCCATCAATTACCAAGAACGGTAATTCAAATTTAGTTCTCTATATTCTATTTCGGTATTTCTATTTCGGTACCAAACCACGCTCAACTGAGCTGACTTGTCCAAACAGCTGATTAGTAAGATTATTAATCCAATTTGTCGTGTCTGCACAGTCTTGAATTACGTCTCTGTATCACTGAAGCTGGGAAACTCAATGTCTAAATATCATCAATCTCATCCTTGAAGTACTAGTAAAATATTTTATTAATTTATTACTTGTTTATTTATTTTAATATCACCACATCTAGGACTAGTTTTATAAATAATCATTATACATATTAACGTTTTTTTCATAAGAAAATAATTTTATTCCGGGAAAATAAAGCAAACAAAATAGGATATAATTAAATTTTCAGCTCTTGTTCCTATATAAAATATATTCACTGAAAATATTTTTTGATTCTTTTTGTACAGCATTTTCATTCCTATTTATTTATGTTTACACTTTTAAGTATATGTAAACATTATGAAATGACGTGACAAAACTCATCTGAGAAATTATTTTCATTTGGTTGAATTAACTTATTATTTTTTATTAAGATTTTTTAGCCAGTAAATCAAACTTCGTGTGTCATCCTTTCTTTTTCTGTTTGTCTTATAAAATTTGAATAAAAGGAATTATAATTGCTCAACTTGATTGCTTTAAATACACCAATTAAGTTTTCCATGAAATATTAAAAGGATTTGCCCAGCATTCTGTTGATATTCATTGAATTTTTAAAAACTGCACTGGCAAATTATTCGTATACGGGGTTGATTTAACATATTATGTAATTATTTATATATGTTCTACTTGTACAAGTAACATAAGTGTAAATTTATTAATTAAAACATGACAGCATTCTAAGTACCATGTTGATTATTTTAATAATATATCACGAATGAAATAACTTTTATTAAACACGATCGAATCGATCGTCTACGTATCGTAATTTCATTTTACTATACTATAAATACTTTGTGACTGAGAGCGTGTAAACACAATGTTTATAAAATGATGATTTGAATTCTAACTTATTCTTGTCTAGTTCATATTTATATTGTTATGATGTTGTTTATTCCAGATGGGATTTACTTTAAAATATTAACATCACAGAATAACCGACGATTATTAATGCTCTTTAATGGATATAGGCTCACGACAACTGAAAATAAAGGCCAACACCAAAAACAACGTTGGCGGTGCAGCCACCAAAGCCGAGGATGCAAGTTCGCTGTTCATACCATCGATAGGAAAATCGTTCGGATATGTAACGCGCACAACCACTAAACCTATTTTTTTTTAATCATCATTAACGAGTTATGAATGTGTGATACAAATCTGTATTCAAAGTGTCAAAAGGGCGTAAGATTTCTATCAAATATATTATATAAATAATGTACCTTTCTTGTAAGAATATCTAGTCTAAGTTTGTAGGAATGTTGTGACAAGTTTTGTGTTGTTATCCAAAGACATCACAGACGGTCCGCTTCGAACTTGCATTGAACTTTTAGTTTAAATTATGAAATCAGGTTTCGAATTTTTTTGGTCTTCTTGAGATTGATTGTGTTAAATCAAAAATTTATATTTTGGAAATTAAAAATCTGCATTTTTTTGTTAAGAGTTATATATATAAGATATGATAAATATAAATAAAAATTGTTTCACTTTTAATAATATTATTTTCTATAATACTATATGTACTTTTTCTATTTAATTTAGAATTTAATTTCTATAATAAAGTAAAACAATTTTTATAAAGTTTGTCTTGTTTTTGAAAATCATGTCGAATAAAGTTTAAATAGATTTAGGTTGTGTCTGAACTCTCTTACTCGGTATGTGGTTAGTTACGTTACTAATTAAAAATATTTTTTAAAATTCATAAACGCATCTTATATACTTCGCGAAATTAAGGAAAAATATGAAAAAATATTTAAATTAATTTTGTCATTAAAATATTTTCGTATAATCTATAATATTTCGTATAATAAGTTTTCGCAGTTCAACTGTTACAGCCGACTGAATTTCACTTATAATTCCGTAGCCCAAATGGCTGCGATTCGCCCATATTATATATAGAACGAGACAAGTCAAATTGCTGCTTGAGTTCAGTTACAAATTAATGGTACTCTTGAGCCTACATAGTTTAGGATACGAATACGTTTACAATACGAATCTAATTGCTTAAAATCTAGAAATATAACAATTCTTACAACTTACAACTCAATTGCTTATTGTTTTAACTGTAAATTAAAAATGTGTTAAATTTTTTTCTATAGGTAATATTTAACTTTATTTAAATAGTGGAATACGAATGGTTGATATTTCAGTTCAATGACATAAAATTAATTAAATCGGAGTTCGACTAATAGACCCGTGAATCAAAGATTGATTTAAGACTTCTTTGACTTTAAAAATGTTTTTTTTTTGTATATCATGTAAAAATGCCATGCATGATATAAAAACGAACTATATCATTTCAAAAATATGTATGTATATAAATCTATTTTCATCTACATACTGTTTACATTAGTATCATTTTAGATTGATTAATTGGTGCTGTTGCTTATTTTATAAAGTCGAGATTTGCCAATCGAATGCTCCTTGTGGACGGGTACACGTTTACTCGGAAGCCTGTGACACAGAACTCAATCATTCGCTGGGTATGCCCAACCAATCACACGAAAGGGTGTATTGTGAGGGCACGAACGTACAAGTACAAGATTTTACTGTCTATCAGCAATGACCACAACCATGTGCTTAATAATAAGCAACTAATTGTTAATAACAATTGTTAACAGGGACAAAAGGATCACACCTCACAAGAGACAAAAAGCATGCACTACGTGTGCATTAAGATTTTATGCACAAAGCAAACATTACGCGCATTTTTTAATTACTAAAAATATCACACGATCTGGTGAAGGCACGGGTATTTTGAAAGATTATGCTAAGACTAAATAGAAAATTTAAGCCTTAACAGGTTGAACACCTCGAAAATCCTTAAGATGACCAACGGCGCACCGGTGAGCGTTTCTTAGTTTGAATTATAACAAACATTTTAGCTGTCGTGTCCATCAATTTCGTTTTTTCGCTAATGCACATTGCATTATCTTATTATATGGTTTAACATCTATTGACTGCTTAGCAAATTATAAGCTGTCACTCAATTATCGACAAAAATACATATTCCTTATAAACTTTGTAAATTGATAATGGCTTTCAAGTACGTTTGATAGCTAATGCTCATTATTTATTGCAACAATTAAATAATAAAAGTTTAAAATTAGCATTACGAAAACCACCGTTATTTCGAATGACATAAAACTGTGTCACGGTCAACAAGTAATGTATGTGGTATTGTCGTATGCACTAGGATATTAATGTAAGTTGCGAGGCTGCGTGCGCGTCTAGCTACCGCGCACGCCGTGGTGATGTCTCTCCATCTGGGGGACTGTCCAGGGGTTCTCGGACAGTCCCTCCCTTGGCGTTAGCTCGATCAGACCTAGGTCGAGCCGGCCCCAGAGCACATGGCGGTAGAATCGCGAAAGCGCACCCCGCCATGTGCCCCGCATGGGCTTAGAGAACTCAGGGGGGTTTTAGTGGGTAGGCCGGTTCTGTTGACCGGAGAGCCCCACACACGGCCGCGCCTAGCCAGCGCGGTGTCACGGTGCAAAAGGTGCATTACCCCTCTTAAAAAAAAAGAAGGATATTAATGTAAGTTTGTGAATAAGTTTATGTGTCAGAAGCCAGTTTCTTTCTATTTGATAAATTTTATGGTGTAGTTTAAAATAATAATGGAAATTAATTAACAACAACGCCTGAGGTAAATCGAACTATATGTCGCCTATACACATTCAGTATTGAATCAAAACACAAACCGCCAAATACGAAATGTCTACCAAAGATAAGTCAATATTTTGTCTACAACACATTGATACGTACAATCTGATGTCTTTGTTTATGTATATATAGAAAAAGTATTCATCATCACATCACATAGGTTTGACCCTGAAGGTTACTTACTTCTCGATATTTTTATAGTAAAAATGTATATATTTGTACATGTACATATGAAATTTGAATAATAAGAACACAAGTGTTTATGGTAGTAAGAAAAGATCCGGGTCGTTTGCCATTAAAGTGGCGTTGTTATGTTTAGTAGGAAGGCCCAGATCCCCATCTGTTAATCGGTTGGCGCACCGAGAGTTCATGAGACTTTCTTGGATCTTGTCAGTTATTAATTTTGTCTCCTGCTCCTTCGTCACCTTACTTTTTGTGTATTTAGAACCGGAGTCTGATCGTAAAACTTTTCTTACAGATTTTCAATTTATTTTATCAAGGAAAAATACTTACTTGGTGCTTCGAAAAGGATACACCTATTACAAGGATGTATCGAGATCGCCAAAAGACAGCGAAAAGTCTATATGGCGATGTTCTACACACCAGGGCAGAAAGAAGTGTAGAGGACGAATTGTGATCATTGACGATCAAGTTGTGTTTTGTCACGCGGAACACAATCATCCGCCAAATCATTATTACCAAGGTGACCATAGTAGTCAAAGATGACCTCAGCATTATTGAATAAAAATTTAACCTAACCTCGACGAAGGATCCCAGTATTGGTAAATTTTTGCAATTGATCAATTGCTGAACTCATTTACAATAAGCTTTCTATTTCACAATAAGCAGTTATACCTGTAGAGCAAAAATCATAAAACTTAAAATCCATCTTAACTGATTATTACAGACCGCAATCAATTTAGACAGAAACTAGGCATTTGCTTGAGCGATGTTATATGATATATGCCGAATAAACACTTCAATATTCTTTCTACATTTAGCCATTGTGAGCCCATTGCTGTGCCACGGACCTTGTTGAAAATGATACAATGTTTTTGATAATAATGAACAGAAATAAAAAAAATATTTATTTCACAAAATATTATTTTTATAATATAGCATAAACCTGGAACATCTTAATAATATATATTAGACTTTAAAAAAAAAATCTTATTAAGCTTTACACCATAATGGTTAAGCCGGCTACAAAATAAATTACATATACGTTGTTTTGACCGAAAGAACAAAGGAGAAATCTTATAATTTTAGCACTATAACTACATTTAAAACTAAAACATAAACATTTATGAAAGGCAAAAAACAGTTCTTGCCTACTACATCTAATATCCCGCATTAACTTGATTCTGTCTCTTTCGTTGCGGGCTCATTCCATTAAAATGTGAAATACATCTTCTTTGACGTTTGTACAAGTGTCACAGTACGAATTATTCCTTTTTCCCATCAAAAATTTAAACGCATTTAATGGAATATGCCCGCTCTAATTCTCATACATAAAACGAGTTCTCGTCGATTTGAATTGATCTCATAAAACCATGGTATATGAGGTGGCTCACTTACAAACGTTTTGTACCAGATACCTTTATCTATGGAGATTTGGTCAAATGATGTTTTCCACATATCATATACATCTTTACGAATTTGTTCCAAGTAATCTGTGAGATGAGAAGGCAATGTTAATTCAATACCGTTACTATTGCCGCAGATTCCTACATGCGAAAGGAGCCATTGTATCCTGACTTGAGCATTATTACATATTAATTCCCAAATACATTTAATAATGGTAAAAGCTTCTTCTCTACCTAAATAGCCCTTTATTGCACTTTAAAAGATGTTTCAACGATGACAAGGAATCGGTTAGTAAAAGTATTTGCGTATATTGGCAAAACTTGGCGTGAATCAGTGCTTCCAACATTGCAAGCAATTCTAGGCCCATAATGGGAATAAATTTGTTATTAACACTAAATTTGGCTTTGAAAGATGTACTATGATCATAAAAAGAAAAGCCTGAATTAATATTATCCTTAGATGCGCCGGTGTAAATTTGTATGTAGCCTTCATATTCATTACATAACATAGATTCAACAGCTCTATTATATTCGCTGTGACTAGTACGTTTTTTAGAGCTGTTATGGATTTAACTTGTGTAGAAATAAAATTTCAAGTGGCAATTTAGTTATGAGAAAAGGTAGCTGGTACGGTAACGCAACCCTATATTGATACATATAATATTTCTTAATTTTGTCATATGCACTAACTATAATCAATTTATTTCTACGGCAACTTAGATCTTCCACCAACAATTCAGCAAGAATATCAACCCGTTTAAATAAAAAGTCGTCCAACCTAGAACAAACCTTTAACATATATTTTTGACAAAGATATTGCCTTCTGTATTGCGTTCTAGTGGTATAATATTCCAAAAAACATACATACATTGTTTAAATTGAATATTAGGGATTAGATGTTTGATTGTGATTTTCTTATATTACATCAATGTCTATTTTAACGACGGCCTGGGCATATACATATATTATATATATCAGCAACAAGTTATCATCGCGATATAATTTACACGAACAGCGAAAATTATCTGTAAAAAGTTTATGAATAATGTTATTAAGTATATATATATATTTGTACATGAAATAAATGTATTTATTTGAATGGTATTTGTGTGTAATTTTTGATGTATATATCCAACAACATGGAATCAGTACTTACTGTAACTGTAAATCAACAAGCATGACGTTCAGGTGTTGCCGCATAATATTATTTTTTTACTTTCATACGACAACACATTTTCAAATGTCACCCTATGGTTTCATCTTGTTTATATTTTTAAAGATTGTTTAAATTTGTTTGTTTTATTTTCGACATTATTTGTTTTGATTAATTCCAGTAGTCCGGAAAGAGCCCAGATCAATTCCAAATACAAACCATGTGTATTAATATATATCAATACACGTGGTTTGTGCCATGCCTATACATAAGTAGAACAAGCACTAATTGGAACAAGCTTAGTAGAACAAGCACTAAGGAGTACCAGATCCTCTTCCCTAAATCCACACAATACCTCGAGAGTACGAAGGGTTCCAATACATTCGGTAATTCCTGGGTCATTATCATCTCAATACCTATCTGAGTGCGTGTAGAATGGGGTCTTAACAGATATTTTTTCTTGCAGATTACCAATTCGTTTTATCAAGAAAGATGACGAGTCACTTGTTACTTCGAAAAGGGTACACCTACTACAAGGATATGGCGAAATCGTCAAAAGATGGCATAAAATCAATATGGCGATGCTCCACGCACCAGGGCAGGAAGAAGTGTAAGGGTCGAGTTGTAATCATCGACGACCAAGTCGTGTTTTGTCACTCAGAGCATAATCATCCGCCAAGTCACTACTACCAAGGCGACAATGTTAGCCCAAATATTGCACCGCTTAGCGAATTTTAATGCGTTAATATTTCGTAAAAATATAAAAAAATTCGAACCTTCGACATAAAATGTATAAAGAAAGCTAAAAGTTCCGTACTCGGTCTGGGTATGTGAAAAGTACAATTTGTACGAAGAAAGTCCGAAAAATATCAGGGTTTTTGGATAGATTATAAATCAATATATCTTACTTTTTGCAATTAATAGTACAATGCTTAACAGAAACATTAATTAGCTTAATTGAATTGAATGAAATCTTCGCTGGTCTAGTTATCGCTCTGTTATTATTGTTTAATGTCCAAATGGTCAAATGGAAACTTTGCTTTCTTTAATAATATCCTATGCCAAAACTATATATATATATATATATATATATATATATATATATATATATATATATATATATATATATATAATATATATATATATATATATATATATATATATATATATAATATATATATATATATATATTATTTTACTGCAAAAAAACAAATCTAAAGTCATGACTTTTATATTTAAAAAAAATTACAGCTTCTTGATCAGAAAGTGACCCAAAATCCCTCGATTTTGAACCTTTAAACCAAATGTTTGATAAATAAAATAATGAATGAAGTTATGCAATTTCTTTGAACTTAGATAAAATATAATTTTTATTTATATATTTAAAATATTTAAACTTACGCGGAAGTACTTTCAAAACATCTTCCTTCCTCTCATGCCCAACATTGTAGCTTAAGAACCTTTGTGTTTGTTTCATACAATGTTTTAAGTTTTCTTTAATTTTATTTATTTTGATTTTAGAATATAAGTTGACACTAAATTCAGAATAATGATTCCATTGCTGTAAAAATATTAGACAGAGCATGTTAGTTCTACAGTACATTTGCAATTAAATACACATATTATAAGAGAGCTGAGATTTCGTTGTTTTTGCATTAACAAGCCCAAGCCGAAGGCGAGGGTTCTTAATCTCAAGGGTATGCAACAACCAAAAAATTGGTGAATCACCTAACGCGAAGTTTTTTTGTACAGCTGTGGTATGTAAGAAAAAACAATTCACTGTAATAATTATTTTGATAGATATGTATAGTATAGGTAAATAGTAACAAAATAGTAAATTTTATGACACAATAAATAAAAATGTTCCAAAAATCCCACGTTGAAGCTGACCATGTTTTTAGTCATTAATTTTCCACGTATACGATCCAATCCGATGGAATGTTAAATATTTGTTTCGTTGTTGGCCATACGAATCCATTTTGTGTATGAAATCTCCTTGCTACAAGATTTTTAAATATACTTATAACTTTAAAAAAAAATACAAATAAAAGGTTCTTAAGACAAAGTCACGACATGGTAAAAGAAAGATTCTTATACAAAGATTTTTTGGGTCATAATTATAGCCTCTGAAGGAAAAATTGTATTGAAAAACGTTTTATAAAATCGTCCTAAATTTGTTTTTAATAATACTAATAAGTTCACTCTTTTATATTGAAATCAATAAAAATACAATTCATTTTAATATACAGTAATTTTTTCATTAAATCCCAAAAGGACAATAAATAGAATGTGATCGATTTCTAACAAGTTGTTTAGTTTTGATTTCTATAAAAGCAACACAAAATATGTGTTTAGTTGTTTTATTTACATATTTATCGCATACAAAGTAAACACTGTTGTAAGATACAATATTGTCAATCGTATATTTATATCATGGACATTTTTTTAAATAAATAAAAATTACGTACAATTCTTTGTTTTATTTACCAATCCTGATTCCTCGTTACGAAGTTATTATTATTAATATGATAGATATGAAGTAGTTTCTAAGCTACCATTTTACATCATACATCATCGCCGTGCTAATAAGAAAGACATCATGGGATGTTAATTTAATTTCTCCTTTTTCAGATGAGGTACATTTTATAAAGTCAATCAAAGGGACAGATTTGCTGTGTTATCAAGATTACACGTACCACTTGAAAGAATGTAATGACGTCAAACGAGTGTGGAGGTGCACCCAGCACTGCTCTCGACAATGTCGGGCCTGCGTCACCACAATCGAAGACAGAATTTTATCAATGAAACACTATCACAGTCATCCTCCAAATTTAAATAAGCGACTGGTCTATCGCAATCCTTTATTACGAAATTCCAATTATAACATATTTCGTTAACTATTATTACGATCTATAATGAGAGTACACACATTCAACATGTTCACACGATTTTCAATATTTCATATTTTCAAGGAAGATACGATTTTTATACAGTTTCTTAAAGAAATTACGTCAAATTATCTTCTTCGGCAAAAGTTTTCTTGTAACATTTGGTACACATGGTTGGAGGTCTTGTTGGTTATTTATCAAAGTAAATAAATATATCTTATGATTACTTATTAAATTTGGATTAAATTTGATTATACTAGATTTGATTTAAGTCGCTAATTTCGCTGATTGCATTTTTTGTTTTATTAATAGTATTCAAAACGATATAATATTTGACGGAATCTCCATTGGCATAGCCCTCCAAAGAATAATTCATTATTCGGTTTTTACTTTGTCTCAACTAAAGAGTTTTTCATGTGTCCCATCTAACGCTGCATATCATTGTTTAAATACTTTTATTTGATATTTATTAATTACCTACAATTAACGCTAAAGAACAGAATGATATTGCGTGTGTACTAAAGTATTTTATAAATGTCACTTTAACACATTAGCACAGCCTGTAAGTAAATTATCGACACGTACACTAATAACTTTTAATTAATAAATTACGCGAAATGGATTTTTATAATGTAAATTCTCCCTACAATGTGATTGGCTGCTGGCTAATGAAATTATTATATTGGCTATTATGAAATTATTTGACTATTATGTAGAAACTACACGATACGTTAGCAGTCATTATTAAGTATATGATATTCATTCAGGTGCTAACTGAAAATCTTCGCTGCAATGTGCTTATGCATGTTACAGCATCATGTTGAGCTAGGACCCGATTTAGGGGTGAGGCACGTTGATTAGTGTATACATTTAAGTCTAATATAGAAGCTTTTATAAGTAATTTTTTGTCTATTTTATCACAGGAAAATGTTAAACAATAATTCAAATAGCTTTTGATTCGGGTCTTTAGGGATATTAATAATTTAGATCATTATTAAATTATATCTTTTACTTTTTAAATTATTTTTATCAATATTAAAGTCAATTTAATTGTTAGAAAAAAAAATAAAACAATAAAGGCATCCCTGAAAAATGTTGTTTCATGTTTACTTTTAACTCCAAATCGCATATGTTGTCAGTATGATTGACTACCAGATTTTGCGCATATAGTGAAGAAATAATGTGTGAGACTATTGTCACTTTGCGGGTGCTTCGAGCGTGCGTTGCGGCCTCGACATTGGTTTGTAGCCCGTGGTCGCTTCTACAATGTACCAATGAGTATTTCGTTTTTTGAATTTCATATGTACGTTTAACTGACTGTGATGAAGGAAAACATCGTGAGGCCACCTGCGGCAATATGTCAAAAATTTCATGCTAAAAGGTGTAGTAACACCTTCAGCATGAAAGAATTATTCGCCTCATATACTTATGAAGCCGAATAATTCTCACTGAGCCAGTGTGCTGCTGTGCTGTAACAACTTTGCTTTCAACATGTATATGTGTATATACATAAATATACTCACGCCACTTTCCCATGGGGGTGGGCAGTTTTCCATTTGCTACGATTAATACTTTCGTGCACGCTCGTCGGTTACATACATTATAAAAAGTTTATTACAAATCTGTTATATTTCTTTCGTTTAATACTAAAAATATATAAATAATACTTAAACAAACTATTGATTATCTATTAAAAGATATAAAAAGCTTCGCTGTTAAATCTTTTTTTCTTTCGTTAATAAAAAGCAATGATTTTAAACAGTAAGTATAGAAAGTATATAAAATAATGTACTTAGTGAGGAAGCTGCATGCAAGGTCGTGATCACGGCTTGGTAACTACTATCCGAGAGTCGACGGCGTCAGGCGTCATCAATGTGTCGTGTAAAGTATACACACATTATAATTTAGTTTATTTGGAGGTTTCAAAACACTATAGCTTCGGAACAGGATATTTAATACAGTCTTATTCATTCATCAATTTCTTAATAAAAACTAGAGTTCTTTTCGCGGTGATTAGGCTCACTAAAATACGAATTAAGAGTCCTTAGACATAAATAGATAAAAAGTTACAAACAAACCTTCGGTGTGTTATGGATTCGTATTGTCATTTTTAATACCAATTAGAGATTTAGTTATTACATCGTTGCATAAAGTTTATGGATGGGATAAATTAGAAACAAACAAACAGATTGAGAACATGTAAACTGGACTCCAATAGTATTACATATATGTATATAACTATAGTCGTTGAAAAAAAGTAGATAAAGTTATACATATAAATCTTGTGCTATTGCCGAGATTATACAAAATAAATCATTATCATTACCAATGGTAAAAATAAAATTATATAAGAACAATTTTTGCTTTCAGGTCCAGTCTTCAAAACAACTTGGAGAGGAGCAAGAATAATTGTTCTGGCACAGTATGAATTCGCCAAGCATAGATTCCAGAGCGGAAAGACGCGGTGGTACTGCAGGACACACTACAACAAAGGTTGCCCAGCCGTCTTATTCACGGTCGGCAATGTTATAATCAAATGCAATAATACCCACACGCATGAACCAAATCACAAGCCGTTTTTACCCAACCGTATTAACCAGAACAGTTTTATTTAAAAAATATATTTTACTTGCCGACTGACAAGTTTGTTTTATAAAGGCGAGGCATGTATTGCGCATACGCTCGTTAGAAGCTGAACTGTCGCGTCTGCGGAAACGTAGGTATCAGATAAACTTTGAACACAAACACAAATCCCCAAACTGCAAATCAAACAAACTTAGACGGTCGAAGTAATAATATTTTAGATCAATGAAATTAGCTTATTATTGAGGCATAGGACGAGATTCTCCAGGACTTTCGTATATAAATATTTAGTGATGTCATATTGGAGTCCAAGAAAAATCATCTGATCTGGATCTACCAAAATACATACATAGACTCGGAAAAATGTTTAATATAATATATCAATATATCTCTACTGCTAAATATATCCATTATGCTGAGCAAAATCCTGTCAGACAAACTGAATTGAATGCGTATGTCGTTTATGCTAGTGCTTAAGTCGTTACTGGAGAGTCAGGGTTGGTAGAGTCGTTAAAGCTGATCTGAAACTGTTGAGGTATTATTAAGTACACTAAACAACTCAGCTAGTATACATTTCCTTTACAAGAGCTCGACAAAATTAATCAGACCATTCAAAGTATGCAGATTTTTAAGGCTGTACAATTCGCAGTGCATTTAATAAGTCACATAATATTATATGAACTACGATTTATATGTATAATATTAAAGTATTATCTGATGATGATTATGAAATTTGTTAATTGTTTTGTATATATAAGTATAGATTAAATCTTAGTCATAATCAAATGTATTATGTAACAAAATGATAAAAATGTATATAAAACTGTTTGTTCGGAGACGTATAAAGAAAACTGATCGCGTAAGTAATGCATGAGTAAATAAAATCAAGATGAGAAAAAATTAGAAATTGATAAAATTTGTCAAATTTGTGAGTGGTTGCCTTTAACGATCCAGGGGGAACAGGTGTGTGTCTGAAAATAAAAAAAGTAAAATCATTTCTTCACTCTTTTCATTTTATAGAGACTCTCATTCATTTTATATTTACTATAAATGAATATTTTGCGTATGGATCATGTACTTCTTATCATTATCATCTGAATATTAAAAATAAAAAAGATATTCATGGCTTTTACTCTTTGTTTGGCGTTTCTTTTCAATATTTCCTAATAATTGTCATAAATTAAGCAACTTTACAAACCATTGCATTGTATTGAGTAATATTTAATAATTTTAGTCGTAGTTGTAATTGGTAAGTTCCATTTATATTAGTTGGAATATTAGGCTATTTAACGGTTATTTATTTTCTAATTTAGCCATACAGCCTTCAAGGCTTTTTAACGATTGGAATATTATCACAGGTTGGTTTATGCAGACTGTAAAAGTGGAAGCTCTTAATGTGCAGAATCGAAAAACCAAGATGGATAAACATATTAAGAAGAAATTCAAAGTTAGCATTAGAAGATTTCCAGATCCCATTCCTGGTGTACGTCGATCCTGCGCAGATTGTCCCAGTCGCATAAACAGGCGCACTAGATTCTTCTGTTATAAATGTAATAAGCCGTTATGTTTAAGTTGCTCTATACAAGTTTGTAGTTACTGCACATTAAAATAGACATTACAAGCGAAAAAATAATTAATCTAGTTATATAAAGTAATTTAACAAGGTCCTTGATTAAAATACAATCATAGTAATATCTTATACTTTTTTCGGCAAGTTTCAAACAAGTAAAACGTATAAAAGTATTGCTGTTTCATTTATATTATTAAGAGTAGATAGAGAGAGTGATAAGCTTATCCCACGTTGTAACGTTATACGTACATTCCTACTTTAAAACAATAATTAATAAAGGAATAATTAATAAAAAAAAAAACATAAGAATAAAACTAAATAACTAACAAAAGAAATTAAATAATAATAAAAAGAAATCCTAAATTACTTAAAAATAAAAACTACACTATAAAAAAAAAACATACACCTACATTTTAACATCATAAATACATAAACTAAGATTAAAATAAATAAATTCATTAATTACAAATTATAAATCACACTTAACTTAATTAAACGACAAACGTAACTTAACTTACCAATATTATATATACTATAAATAAATACAATCAACTAAGCGAATAATATGTAATCGATGATGGTTCACTTATTTGACGCGCGGTACCCTAACCGGCAGCTATTCATTCCTTACGACTTTTGTTCTCTTAGACCAATGGTGCGCGCTCTGTGCACGAGCCGGGGTCGTGCGTAACCGATTTTTGCCGATCGATTCCCACTCGTCGCAGGAGCAAGCCCGTGGTAGCACGGTCTGCTCATTGAATATTGTCGCAACATTTTCGTAAATTTATAATAGAAGTCACGTATTGACTAATATTGTGATAACTATTTATGGTACCTATTACACATCAGTATTCAACGTACTATACTTTTGTGAAGTGCTTTATTTCCCCGACAGGGTAAGTGATGAACAATTGCTATTTTATAATCGCTTAGTATTGTTAAAAGTATAGGTAAGCAGTAATTAATAGACTAACGTAATGCTTTATGCTTAAAAGTGTAATTAATAATTATTTAGCACCCTTTCTTTCTTAGTCGCGTTTTAGTGATGTAAATTTTATCGTACAGACAGCGTCAGGTCAATCTACCCCCCAATAGCACTGCTACCTCAGATATAACGATCCAAAGGTCAATAAGGGTGACTTGACGTGACGCCGTGTCTACATACTTTTGTATTTAAATGAATAGTAAATAAAATGAATTGTACATAAATAAATAAGTAGTAGGCACTCGATTACCTATTTGCTTTCAATTTTCTTTTGTTAGTTGTTTGTTCTCGTACTCCGTTCTGATTGTGATCACCGCCACTTCACCTTCTACCTACGCTTTGACACCCGACTTCGCTTGGCTCGGCTTTTATGGTGATCGCAATCAACGGCGGCGCTTAATAGAATTGTGGCTTAAGCTTGATGATCATTTCCCCAGGGAACAAAATACGGGCTTAAAAGCGGCGCCGCCACTTACGGGCATCAACCCTGGCCTGTCGTCGTTCGCCATCGCCACCTACACCTCGCTACTTGGTTCCCCCTCCAGCGGTCACCCATCACCTTTGGCTGCAACCCACCAGGGAAGTCCGGGAATCACGGAAGCAACCTGTCAGTCGGGCCTAAACTACCCACGACCCATTTAATACCAACATTTAAGACCAAGACCCATTTAAGACCAATAGTAATTTAAAAAATAATAAATACATTTCTTCGTGTACGCTGGAGTTGGCTTATACATTTAACCACCCGCGACAACGTATGTCATAGTATTTTAATGGCCGTTTTGGTATGTTATGGACATTTGCTCTTAAATTTTGAACTGTAGATGATGTGGGCAAACTAGATATCGTTCGTTTGAAATTCATATTGACACACAAACAATATAAAGTAGGTATGGTATGTTAGTTTTTAATTTTATAAGCGTGAAAGAAAACAACAGAATATTTCATAACTGATAAGTTTTGTTTAAATATAGTAATATCAAAAATTTTGATATTCCTGTAGGTTGCATCAAAGAGGTAATTAAATAAATAATAAAATAAATAAATATTTGTTACACTTACACCAATTAGCCTAGCCCAAACTAAGCTCTATAAGGCTTGTGCAATGGGATCTAGGGTAACGGATAGACATACATATATTATACATATATAAATAATTTTTATTGAAATATATATCAACAACCATGACTAAGGTACAAATGCTCGCATTCATCACACAAACATCTGCCCCCACCGGGATTCGAACCCGGGACCTCAGAGATGGCGACACCTTGAAACCGGTGTATTATCCACTCGACTATGGAGGTCGTCAGCCGGTACAGACGTATTCTTAATTAAAATTAAGAATACGCCTGTACCGGCAAAAAAAAAAGAAATGCTTTATAAAGACTATATGTTACGAATAAATTCAAGTTAGAACACTAGAAAAACTACCTGCGTCGTCAGTCCTAATAGCTTTAAGAGACGTACAAAGTATTATTGTATCGGTATAGAAAAGCAATGTGCCCTTCTTGTTGTATACAAGTTTGTCCCAAGTGTTGTGGACTTTAATAAATCTTTAAATAACTGATCTTAGTACTTTTTAGTTAAATAACGTAAGCAGTCAGAAAAAAGGAGAAACCTATACATGATTATTGAAGCGTTGTTTTAATTATATCTAAATATTATTTATCTTTTTATGGATCTTTAAATGAAAGTATATCAAAATCAATATTTAATTCACTATCTTTGTAAGTCTTTGAGCTTCTGTATATTTTATACTTATGAACAATGTGAATAAATGTTTTCTGGAATAAAAATATATATTTAATATTTTCATGTAATTCTCACGAAAGTAATCCCCATATGCCATAATATTGTGAAATTATTTAAAATAATAAAATTGACTTATTTTGCCATCTCAACATTTGTTAGATTTCTTACTTTTAGACATAAGTCTTTACTAGCACCACAACATCTAAAAATATACTTATTCCTATTTTATTAATTAAATTGTGAAACAAGTAGACTGCCCGGTTAATAATTGACTTTAGTCGACTTAATTATAGTACGTAACTATCTTCGAAATGTATAAGCAACAATAACAAACAAGACAATATAAACATCACTAATTCTTAATAATTTAAATGGAAAGAAAAGAATATATTAGTAATATTACGGAACGCCAAAGCTATTCAATATAATATGTTTATAATTTTGTTAAATATTCATATCTATTTTTATACTTTACAGGTTTTGCTTATATCAAATCTTCGAGAGGAAATGTGTTATTAACCGTGAACGGATTTAAGTTTACGAAGCATACAGAGTGTGGCTTCCGGGTCAGATGGCGTTGTGTAAGTCACTATACGTACAAGTGCCACGCTGTCATCTACACCATTGGGGAGGCGGTTGTCAAGGTCAACAACAACCATAGCCATCATCCATCGTCCCCTTCAAGAATATTTAAGAGTTATATTGGCATGGAGAAATATTAATTGATATAACTGTGAACCACAAGCTATAGGACTGTATTATTAAGTTATTGGAAATGCTGGACCCTATTATTCAAATTCAGATAAGTTCTGCTGCAAATATATATTTTTCTTCTATCGATATGTTCCCTGTAGATGTGAATCCTCAATATTTTAAATAGAATATAATTGGTATTCGTATTGATAAAATATTAGATTTATCAACATATAATGAAATGGATTTTATTATTCCGTTTGGTATAATGATTTTGAAAGTATATAATATAGTAATTATAATAAATTATAGTAATTCGGCTGAGATAAATGAGAATTATACCAGAAGAATAGTGTTAATGAATTGTAAACATTCTCCCCATAATTATGATTAATAATTGATTCCGGAATGTTGGAGAAGTTTCGGGGACTCTGTAAGCATTATATTATATAATACTTACAAAGTCCCTCCCAACTATATAATTTATATACAATGCATTAAATTAAAAATGTGTTTTTAAATAAGTTAATACATTAAATATTGATTTATGGAATAAGTTCTTGTAATAATGTAAATATACGAAATGTAAAAATGTATACTGAAGTTAATACTAATTTAAAGCTATGTGACGATTAACAAAGTCATTTTATTTGATGTTCACATATCGCACTAATAATACAATAGTGTATCAACTCAAAATCGAACATTTTTCAGAATCAACAAATAACTTATTACTCACTTCATGTAATAGTTGCAAATTGAATAACTGTCACATAAGTTTTTTAATCTATCCTTATTCCGTTTTTTGCACTAATCGAACGACGGTCTGGATCACGCGTGAGGAATCAAATTTTGCGTGTGTTTATAGTATTATGTCAAGTACGACGTTTTGAGTTGATACACTATTGTATTATTAGTGCGATATCAATATTAGCAGCTCTGCGACCATGGATTTTTCGATCAAAATATAATGATCAACAAAAACATATTTGTCATTCTGAAAGAATATCTGCCAAATTGAATCAATTTTGTCAAGTATGTCAAACTTTGCTGACATTTTTGTTTATTGAGAGGTCCGTAAAAAAGGGGGCAGGTTTTGTTAACAAAAATAAAAGGATTTAAAGATGTAATATATATATTTTTTTTCATCGCCACGTCTGCTCGTCTGCTGTTATGCTTTACAATCATCTACTTTTTTATTACAATATGATAATAGAACAGATGTAATAAATGATTATGATCAATCCAATTTAAAGAGACCGTAAAAAGAAGTATTACATATTTTACTTATGGAATATGTTGAAAGATTTGGTGTCTTTATGCCGATACGAGTACAAGCACAATTGATCGAAATCGTACTCGTATGACAAATAAATATAATTTTGATACAATTATGGTGAATCGCTGCAGTTCCCAAACGCAGTTCTTGTAAGATCACAAGATATTTGACTAACTTATGACATCTGATTATATATAGGTTATGTACACAAGGTTATGTACTACTGTTTTGATTTAAATACTGTTTCTTTACGGCAAAAAATGTTGAGATACAGTTACCTTCACATTGTTTACTGAAGCGCAATCATTGGGAATAATAAACTAAAAATTATATAATTATAAATTTAATACTAGAAAATAACATTTACTTTTTAATTAAATTTAGATGTCATCTTTACGAAATCCAAACTTGGAGTAACACTAATGTGGGTTGAAATACAGAGCCCACGGAAGAGATTCTTTCAAAACTAGATGGTGTTGCTCAAGCCGGCATTGTAACGCCTTTTCTTATACAATTGGTCCTTTACTAGTGAAAATAAAGAACGAGCACAACCATAGAAGACCAAAAAAAAGAACTACCTACCTACTCAGTTATCTAACACATGAGTATGTTCTGCGAATCTGATGATTATTATTTGAATGCAAAGAAAGCATTGTTCTACAATCTATTGATTAAAGTATTCCTAATTAATGAAAGGTGATAACTTCAAGTCACCAATTTATTAACACATCACTCCAGCACACTAATAAGAAAGAAGTTATTCCTATATCCCTTGGACATGTTATTATAATAGTAATATCATCCTTACAGATATCATTCATTTTTATTTATTTTTTTACTGCGATGGAGGTAAGGAGGTTTGTTAGAAAGATTAAGAAACTTGCGTTTGGTAGTTTGCTCTTTTGATACTTGAGTATTTGAACTTAAAAATTCAAAAGCAAATTGGTACTTTGTTTCAAAAGTAACTCTAACAAAGTTCCAATTACCAACATAATTTATGTTTGTTGCATAACATGTTATATTTCTTTTTAGGTACATATAATTTAAGTATGGGTATATAAATGTGTGCAAATGTTGTTAATATTTATTATACTACGGCATATGATTGTACATTGCCAATCATATCACAATAAAATCAGATCAGAATTATATTCGCCTTGAGCAAGAATGCCCATGCAACAAACTGCAAAATGACTGGGATGACTCATTTACATAATTTTCTCTACAAAGTTCTGAACAACACTAAATACCTAGATTACCATAACTTTTATTTCCTTGCATGCTCAATATATTGTAGGCGTGCATGAACCACTCCTTGGGAGTAACCGATTTTCAATACATGATTTTTCTTCTCTTTCATCAATGTGTAGCGTCTTTGGAATAGACCAGTGAGTCCCAAGGGGTCTACGTCAGCGAGAAAACAATATGAGGGTCCATGAATTGAAAATGTGGGCCTACGATAATAGATCTGAACAAACACTATATTTATTTCATTATACTATCTTCTAATACAAAGACATATACATTTTTATAAAAATACCTATGAAGTAAAAAAGTTATTATATATGTTTATAAAGTTTTGTAAGTTGTAGGATGTAGACATTCAATATCCGATAAGTGGGGGGGTCTACCCAAAACCGTAAAACATGACAAAAGGTCTACGATGTAAAAAAGTTTGAGAACCTTTGGAATAGACTGATCGAGAGTATACTGATAATCTCTTTTCTTTTTAGATAGTTAAACGGAAAGAACATCTTTTAGCTCACCTTGAGCTGAGTTAATAGTTTTATATGTATTAATAATATGTATATATATATATATATATAATATATATATATATATATATATATATATATATATATATATATATATATATATATATATATATATATATCAATACATAGTATAAAACAAAGTCGCTTTCGCTGTATGTCCGTATGTATGCTTAGATCTTTAAAACTACGCAACGGATTTTGACGCGGTTTTTTTTAATAGATAGAGTGATTCTTAAGGAAGGTTTGTATGTATAATAAATGCACAATATAGTAGAGAAACACTGATAAATTTAAAGGTTTCTAATGTGATGTCGTAAATAAGCACGTTTTTTTGCGCTTATATTGCAAACGCTGGCTGAACCCTACGAGATAGACCAAAATAATGTACTACAGTATTGTACAACTTACAAAAATCCACAAAAAAGTCCGCGATGGTATATGTCTATCTCTTAGGGATAACCCACCATAACCATTTTTTCACTGCACCCGTGCGAAGCCGGGGCGGGTCGCTAGTATATATATATATATAAAACCTTTACTACAATAGTTACTTCGGTTCTAGTTACTTCAACTACTATTCCACTTCTTCAAGAAGAGGCATTCTGAGAGATTTAGTATCTTAATGTGTACAATTCACACATTTAAAAGACAATAAATTATATACACAGTGTCTAGTGTACAGTGTAGTTCGCAAAATCAATTGCGATGCATGTCATTGCGGAGTAGAGCTTTTATTCTATAGTATTTGTTTATTCACCAAATTGTTTATTCACCAGTGACCTACAAGGAAAATTAATGTAAGGAATGAAAATTAATGAAAGGAAAAATTTGGAAAATTATGTTAAGTTTGGACGGATATAGGTTCAGTAATCGCAGAGGAATCGATACAAAAGTGATGCTGTTGTTTTACGAACGAATGCAAAGGTTTTACTGCGTGAGCTTTCACGGTCAACTCAATAGTGCTAAAGTCAAACAATGTGCATAACCATGCGATAATTATGGAGTGAGACTTATCAGTATACACTGTTAAATTAACAATTGTCAAACATAATATCTAGATCTTCAAAATAATTATATTTCCCGTTGTTTGTCTAACTTTATGCGTTTGAAAATATCCTTAAAATTGAGATTTTATATGTCCTATATAACCTAGTATAAACTTGCGAATTAATTATACCTAATTTACAAATTAAACCATTATTTAAATCAAACTCAACTAACACTTGGTGAAATTTGTCCCTATGAAAGACAGTTTACTTGACTGCGACAAAGTACATTTGACTTTAATGCAAACAGATAATCTAACGTCGCAGTAGTAAGTTTGCACTTGGTTACTATATTTTGTAATTATATTTGGTACTAATATGCAAATTTTTCTTTCTTAACAGTGACCTACGAGATGTCTAGATTCGGGACAGTCATATTATGTATGGATGGATACCGATTCAGCAAGCACATAGAAAAATACCCTAAAGTAAGATGGCGCTGTTCTACACATACCAATAGAGGTTGTTCTGCGCGGGTAATTACGATTGGCTCCGAGGTGATGGCATATTTTAACATCCATAACCATTTAAAACCCACGTTCTAGAGATTATCTTCATTTATAATTTATTATAAGTAATATTAGTTATGAAAAAACAAGTTTAATGCCCGTCTGTTAGATCAAGTACAACATTGGAAGCATATTTAAATTTTTATGCTTCAGCAACCACCTTCAACGATATAATAATATGTTGCTTGACGATGTACGTAGGTAAATTTAATACTTACGTGTTGGAAGCCCCAACTCCTTAGGCTTATATTATTTTATTATATAAAAACAATAATGTCAATTGTGTGCCGTTGTGGCTTGCTGATTCTGTGATCGCCGTGGTCTTGCTGTTTGAGCGAGCTCCGTGCTATCCTTCCGCCCCCCTCACTTACTTAATTGATATTACTAATTAGTAATATCATTGTTGATACACACAAGTATGGCAATCACTATAAAAACGTCTGACAAAAATCAAAGGAACGCCTGAAACTGACTACCTTTATAAGTAAGCTCGAAAGTCCCTCACAAGGCATAGCCCCATGCTGGAAATTTTTCTATGTAATCAAATCAGAAGCGACGATATCCGCAGAAAGATCATGGTCACTGTTACATAGCCCGAAAAATTGTGAACATTAAGTGGCAGTGGGCAGGGTATATTGCTCACAGGACCGACAGCTGCTTAAGCGGAAAAGTTTTAGAGTGGCAGATATATGCCGTGAACTGTTAGTAAGTCTCTCAATAGGTGAGACGATGATTAGGTGAAAAATAGTGATGATATACCATAGTATCTCTCATGGTATATTTAATACCATGGAATCAAATATGAGATAGATTGTATGCTTTGGAGTGTATATCTCTCATCCACAAACTAAGCCCACTCCTCAACCATGGAAGAATTTCATAAAAAGCGTAGATCCTGAGAAGCGCAACGCACCATTTGTGATGATCTCGATAATTTTGTGTGTTTTAAGGTTCAATAAATAAATATTCATGTAATTTAAGTATTTATTGTTATTTTTAATAGTATATTGTATTAAAGTCTACGTAATTTTTCTTATTCTCCATACATTCATTTTTAAATAATTATTATACTTTACAAATGCGATTGCATAATCAATATCTGACACAAATATAAATAGCGGGTTTATATACTGTGATATTCAAGTGTATTTTTTTCTTAGTAACCTCTCTCATCTATCGTAGATGAGTAATTCTGGAATGTTGTGTATGGATGAATATAAATTTTTGAAGCACATGGTTAATGGACCAAAAATTCAAGAGGATGCAGCGTACGAGTGTACACTCTAGACTCAATTGTCGTGACCTCTAACAACTATTTCAGATTACAAAGGATATTGATTACGTTTGCTGATTCCGCGCAGTTGATGATGACTTGTCCAACAAGCAGACAAGGTCGACACGTGTTTCGTCTCTCAGCGGGACATCTTCAGGATCTGTTGCCCGCTCGGTGTCTTGAGCGGCTTGAGCCGCTCGTGAGACACCGAGAGAGACGAAACACGTGTCGACCTTGTCTGCTTGTTGGACAAGTCATCATCAATTGCGCGGAATCAGCAAACGTAATCAATATCCTTTGTAATACAATGGACTTCCGCAAAATAACACCTGCTACAATAGAGTAACTATTTCAGATCTAAATGAAAGTAATTGAAAATTTATTGATATAGTAGAAAATAAAAATCGGCAACGACCAACTCTAATTATTCAAATTATAGCTCTCATAATATATATATCTGATGTTGCCTCTATCTAGTCTATTGATTGACAGATGAAAAATCATTAACTTAAACCTTGACTTGAGACTAACAAACAATAAGGTATTTTACTTATAGTGTCAAAGCAATAGGTATGCTGAGCTTCCATTAAATCTAATCAAATATGTTTTTTTCTCTTTCAGATATATTCTACTTGACATCGAAAACCGGCGGGCGCTGTTTGATGGTAGGCGGGTTTAGATTTTGCTTCCATCGGTCTTATAAGGGAAAAATTAGGTGGCAGTGTTCCACAAGCGCCTCCAAGGGCTGTCGCGCCGCCGCATATACTTATGATAATGAGCTGATACAAGTGAAAAACATGCACAACCATCCGAAACCGAACGATCAATCCTATATTATAATATAACTTGGAACAGAAAGATTAACTTATTTATAAAGTGAAACGAGGGGCGTCTTAATCGATGATATCCGACCGCATTATTTATTTTCTTAATTATTAATGTTATTTTTATTATAGTATGTGTAGTATATGTTATTGATATAATTAACTCTATATCTTTAACTTGAAAATAGTTATTGGAAAAAGCATTTTTTGCATCTAAGTATTTCACATATTTAGTATAACAGTTTTACGTTGGACATAAATATTGGTTAAGTATATATTGGAAAATACATTTCCGACTTACTGTTATTCTTTCTCTTGTTTTTCATATGGTTGCTATTAAAATAAAGAAAGATTTTAAGAATTGATTAAAGTAAAGACAAGTAGTGTGTTATTGTTCCTTCTAGCTCACGTTCAATTGTGAACACGATTTCACTCGAGCTAGAAGGAACATGTTCCTTCTATATCTCGTTCAATCGTGAACACAATTGAATGTGATATAGAAGTAACAATAAAACATATGGTAGCAACTTCTTGTTAATAACTTATCAGATTAGATTCAATTCAGGTCTGAATCGGTTGTAAAACATATCGCTATTTAATGCAGATAATGACGATGTACGATTGCAATTATTTGCTATCAGCAAATTATTTGTTTTCGAGGAAGGTGGTTAGGTAAGTTATGGTCAGCAAATTCGGAAAATGCTTGCCGCGTTCCATGTGCTGTCGCAACACTTGTTTTGTATATTGCATTATTTGAATATTGCAATTAATAATATAGATTTGTTTAACTAATACTTGTTGCGAAAACAGATTGTCTTAGACGATTGGTATGTCCAAAAATGATGGCGTCAGACAGGTTGAGTAAAAATTCCTCATTCAAAAAGATGTTTTGGAATGGTTATCTTTTTTATGCAAATCACACCCTGGGAAGCGAAGTGATAAAGCAAGATGCACTTTCTAACCCGACACAAAATCTGTACAGTTACAGAAGTTTTACAAAGCGATAATGTATAATTTCAATAGTCTTATCGCAAAAGTGATATCTTCTGGCCAACTTTTTAACAGAGAACAAAGTGTTCAAATGAATTGAACGCAACTGCGAACTGGTGAAGTACATAAAGTGATGTTAATAACGAGATTAAGTGGGTATTGCTTATATTTGAATACAGCTCACACATGGCTTTACATGATTATAACTGAACTTTTATCAGGATGGTTTGATATCTGTCTATAATAATTTCGAATAGGTAAAACTGATAATTTATTTTATCAATTAGATACCTAGGTACTTTCTAATACAATCCTAAATCTAAAAAATGTTACATTTACGGTTTTTCTAGTCTTAACCTACTAGTATTAGCGCACGACCAGTCAAACGTTATGATGAAATTATATTTTAATATTACTGCTCTTGCGCTAAATATATACATCTCCTTACTTTATATGACGAAACTATAATTTACAGTAAATATTTAATCCTATAAACGTGAAAGTTCATAGGTGTGGATGGATGTTTGTTACTCTTTCATGCATAAATTCCTGAATGGATTTTCAAAAGATAGTTTGGAGTCAACTGACAAACTGGATTAACAATAGGCTACGTTTATCTGCGGAAAAAATTCCAATGAAAAAATATAAAATTTCGCTAACAAATAGACACTTCATGTGTTTCATACACAAACACTGTACAATATTTACTAGTATATTGTACATCCTGAAAATTTGGTTTAAATAATAAGCATTAACTAGATATTAATATATTCAGTTCAGCTCAACAGTTTATTGCATACCATATTGAGTTCATAGATCGTAACTATTAATATATGTAAGTTAAATTAATGGATATGGACAATTAGAATTAATTATCAACATCCTCAATAACCATTAGAAGTCTTCTGCATGCTTAGATAACATAGGCCTCCCTATGAATCCTTTCCTTCCTTCAACTTTAAGCGCCTGGCCCATGGCGTCTTTACAATTATTTAAATATCGAATGGAAAGTTTTGACCAGACAATAGGCTTGTATCCACTATGAACAAATCCGATGCATTAGGTTGCATAACTATTAAGATGATCATTTAATTATGAAAACAAAAGTTTTATAAAATAATAACTTTTGATTATTTATATTTTTAGAAAATAAAATTGCACAATAAGCCATAAGTCACGTGACAGCAAACACCACTTAAAAAGTGTTACGTGACGCCGTGCGAAACGTCATAGTCAAAATGTCATTCCAAGTGTCTTGTGGAAGTGCGAAAAAGAATGGGCATCATCCTTCTCGCGAGTGTCAGCCACTTTTTACGTATCTGCTGATTGTTTGGCACGTATATAATAATTTTTTTGGTGTTTTTTACTTGTGCTTGTACACTGGGGCACTATGCAGTACTTGTAATACGATGAATCCATTTTTTATTAAAATAACTTCACAATACCGAATATTCCGATACTAAAACAGCTGTGTTTTGCACGGCGTGACGTCATTCAAGACGCCATGACAGTCATGAGCGTTTTTGATGACTAATGTCAAATATTTAATTAAATGCAAAATTATTCTTATAAAAAGCATTTTTTTTCAAAAATAATAATTATTTTGTATAGAATAGGCATCAAGGTATATTAGTATCTAACTACTGAAATTTAGGCAACAAGCCTATTGAGTTTATTAAGCAATATCATGTCATTTACGGAATTACGAAGTTTACTGCACACGGCTGACACAGCACAGCGGCGAAAACTGTCTAGCATGCAACTCTCGATAGGGTTGTCACGAGTGACAAGTAAGATTAGTGAGATATTGACAACAAGATTTTGGTGAATGACTAGATGTGTCTGCGACTTCGTCCACATGAAAAAGGCAAAAAAGTGAAAGGAAAAAGAAATCTATGTTATCCCTTATAGAATTAGCTACCTATTCTTGTAAGTCTCGTTTTAATCAATTCACTGGTTTTGGAGATTAGCGAGAACAATCAGACAGACAAACAAACTTTATTAAAATGTGATTTTTATTATTGGTATACATTCATGTACATTTAGTAAAATCCAGTTATTTTGACATTACAGACACTTCAATTTTGTTATTTAGCATTAGGAATCAATCAGTTTAAGAACTACTAACATGTAAAACATTTAGGTATAAATAAATAAATAAATATGTCGACCACTCACACCAATTAGCTTAGCCCAAAGTAAGCTCTGTAAGGCTTGTGTTATTGAATCTAGGGTAACGGATAGACATACATATATTTAATTTATTGATGACATTATACGACGTTATAGAAATATCAAACTTATACAAAATAATAGAAACAAAATACTTATAAACTACTATTTTTATACGACATAATTACGTTTTTCACTGACGTAGTTTCAGTAAAACAACATTCAGGTAATTTTTTCGAGATACAGTCAACAACAACAGCAGCTCATCACTTCGTATTGCTATATTTGTATTAGATTTAAAGTTAAGACCTGTTGACCGGCATTTAATTTTTATATAGATTGATTCCTATTTGGATATAAATATATATTCATACTAATTGTTTTGTGACCTGTCCTTACATATTCAGGTTCAAAAATCGACAATTGCATTTGTGACAACCCTGACAAAAATTGTTGAATTTTCAAAAAAATTCCTATATAACGCGCGATTTTCGAGCAGTGGTTCATTCTGTTCTTCAAAGTGCTCCGAAGCAAGGAACTAGCTACAGCTGTGCCATCATTCTGATCGAGAATCCTCCTCAGCCAGCACCAGCTCCCAGATCTTCGACCGTACAGTACTTTACTTGTGAGTGTTCATTATGTAAGTACATTAAGAAGCATACTGATAGTTGGTTGTAATTACTATTTTCCTCACATTTACAATGAGGGATCAGTGTACCTAAGGCCCGTATTAATAAACGCAATTCAAGCTTAAGATCGATCTCAAGTAGCTGGTTTGACGTTTAAAAGTAAGGAACATCTGTCAAAAACAGCTACTTGAGATCGATCTCAAACTTAGATACGATTATTAATACGGGCCTAAGTGTGTATTGTCTCGCTCGAGGTGTATATAGAAACGTGATTTTCATGTTTCAATTTGCATTCACTTTCAGGTCTGACTCCGAGTTTGAAATCCAAACAGTTCAGAAGACCAAACCCAACACCGGCAATACTAAATCAACATCGCGAGATAAAACAAGGTAACGTTTATAAAATGTTGTTGTCATAGTAGTTATTATGTCTTATAATTGTTAGTGAAGTTTTTATGAGATAATGCTACATTAACTATTTATTAAAGTATGCTGAGAGTTCACCATTAATTAAATAGTTTGAAGTACTTAACAATTTCGCGTGATAGTAGTATGCTGTTTGCTGATCAGTGTTAGCTAGGAGACTAACATATTATGAAATTTAACTTTTCAGGTCTGACTCCGAGCAAGAAATCTTCGAGCCAGCACAAAAGCCTAAGACAAAGAGAAAGCAGGTCACTCGCGAAACTATTAGGTGAGATATGAGTTATTAATTTGAAAAATAAAAGAAATACCAGACCAAACGGCTGCATATTGTTTGATTCTGAACGATTGCTTATTTGAATATAAGCCTTTAAGCAATATTGTAAGAATCATGAACAACGGTACAATAATCGTAGATTTGCAAGGATTTAAAAATAGAAAAAATGAGTTCATAGTAAAAGAATTTGTTATAGTAACTTTAGAGTTTACCAATGTATTTTTAATTAAACCTCCTTATCCATTTTCTACACTAACTGATGAAGAAAAAAACGTGTACGATGGATAGAAAGAAACAGAGGTTATCAATGGTCTGAAGGACATATAGATTATAGAGAATTTAGCAGAATTATTAAATGTTTCTTAAAAGACAGGAAAATTATTGTAAAAGGCAATGAAAAAGTTAAATGGGTAGAAGATTTATGTGGTCATAATAATATTATAGACATAAGTTATACAGGTATACCAAATTTAAATACGTTAAATGATTTGTATAGTAATAATATGTTCCATTGCTTAACTCATAAAAAAAGATGTGCGTTAAGAAATTCATTGTGTATTAAAAAATGGTGTACGTTAAACGGATACACATTATATGATTTTTGAATCGATTATAAATTTAGTAAAAAAATATGTTTTTAAAATTTATATGTGATGGTAAGAATTTTTTAAATAAAATATGATGTATTATTAAAGTTGATTTTATTATGTCTGCAACCGCAAAAAGAATAAACCTTACTACTTGAAAATATATTTTATTAGGAAAACATTTTAGAACACATAAACATTTTTATATTGTCTAGAAGTTATCACCACAAAGTTTTTTAGATATTTTTCTTATAACGGTTTCCGTAAGGTCCATAATTTCATCCATCGGTTCCTGCACCACATACTGAGCACTCAACACTACGTTATCTTCCACATCAACAACGTCAGAGCAGCTATTTGATGAACTTGGAGAATCGTTCACTAAGTCCAAGACGATTATTTTAATCAATTTCATGCCTTTCTGATCTTTAGTGACCACATATGATTTTATAGATTTTCGAGCTCTTTTTCTGGTGGACTGAAGGACATTCCGTTGTCTTCTTTTTCTCTCCCGTTCTTGATTCATTAGTTTGTTCTTCCCGACATATTATATTTTGAATTTCTTGCGTGAGGCCTTCGAATGGATCTTGTGCATATTGTGAAAATAAAATATCCGACGAGTTTGACATTATCTGTAATAGGTTATAAAATGCATAAGTTGATATCAATAATTATGACCTTAAAAGAGACATAAAAAGAGAATGATACTTACAATAAAATTACAGTATGGACTGCTTGTCACGAACAACAAGTTATAACTGTATATAATATCAAATAAAGTTAAGATTTTACAAAATTTGCTTATTTAGCATTGATTAAATATTTACTGTAAATATTTAGCGCAAGAGCAGTAATATTAAAATATAATTTCATCATAACGTTTGACTGGTCGTGCGCTAATACTAGTAGGTTAAGACTAGAAAAACCGTAAATGTAACATTTTTTAGATTTAGGATTGTATTAGAAAGTACTAGGTATATAAATACTAGGTATCTAATTGATAAAATAAATTATCAGTTTTACCTATTCGAAATTATTATAGACAGATATCAAACAATCCTGATAAAAGTTCAGTTATAATCATGTAAAGCCATGTGTGAGTTGTATTCAAATATAAGCAATACCCACTTAATCTCGTTATTAACATCACTTTATGTACTTCACCAGTTCGCAGTTGCGTTCAATTCATTTGAACACTTTGTTCTCTGTTAAAAAGTTGGCCAGAAGATATCACTTTTGCGATAAGACTATTGAAATTATACATTATCGCTTTGTAAAACTTCTGTAACTGTACAGATTTTGTGTCGGGTTAGAAAGTGCATCTTGCTTTATCACTTCGCTTCCCAGGGTGTGATTTGCATAAAAAAAGATAACCGAATTTTTACTCAACCTGTCTGACGCCATCATTTTTGGACATACCAATCGTCTAAGACAATCTGTTTTCGCAACAAGTGTTAGTTAAACAAATCTATATTATTAATTGCAATATTCAAATAATGCAATATACAAAACAAGTGTTGCGACAGCACATGGAACGCGGCAAGCATTTTCCGAATTTGCTGACCATAACTTACCTAACCATCTTCCTCGAAAACAAATAATTTGATGATAGCAAATAATTGCAATCGTACATCGTCATTATCTGCATTAAATAGCGATATGTTTTACAACCGATTCAGACCTGAATTGAATCTAATACCATATGTTTTATTGTTACTTCTATATCACATTCAATTGTGTTCACGATTGAACGAGATATAGAAGGAACATGTTCCTTCTAGCTCGAGTGAAATCGTGTTCACAATTGAACGTGAGCTAGAAGGAACAATAACACACTACTAAGACATAACAGGCTCGAAACTATACAAATATTTACAGTCTGTTGTTTATACTTTAAATTACAAAATGTCATGAATACATTAGAACACAAGACATTTGCTTTTTGCATATACATTGTTCTTAAAAGTATTATCTGTAATAGAGCTATTTGGAAGAAAATCTCCCAAAGGTGAAAATATATCTTGTAAATAAAACATAAACATAATTATTTTCTTTTGAGACTCATTGTAATTGGATGATTTTTATAACAGATATTTGTGTCGATTTCAATTCACGAAAATAACATGTAATTTATAAAAGAAAACATAATTTAAAATAATTGTTTCTATATGTACATTCAAATGTATACATTCTGCAAGCTGTAAAGCAGGGTTTTTTTTTGTTGGCAAGTACTTTATAGAAGGTTTGTTTAGCTTGATCCAATGATTAAGATTTCTTAAAGTGAATCAAGTGTTTTTAAGAAAGATTTTGGAGCACTATTGATTTTTGAATTACTAGAATCAAATCTTGATTTCGTATACAAATCATGTACCATTTACAAACAGTTCCATTTGCAACTGATTCTAATTTTATAGATCTTAGAATCACTCGAATTTAGTGTTCATTAAAAAATACGCTATAACACAAATTTACAAAATCGGCAAAAATCAAAAGTAAAACGGAAAGTAAATTAAAAAGTTGTCAACGTTGGTAGTCAACTATTGATGGTAGTTAATTATTATTAGAATATTTTGATTATTCTAATAATAATTATGAAGGTTGGCGTTATATCCACGAAACACGGAAACTAAGAAATAATAGAAAGCCATATCACTTGTATACTCTATTAGTATAAAAATACTAAATAATAGTATAGAAAATTCGCGAATTTCAATTCTATTGTTTTCAAATTGCTTCCTCTGAACAGGATTTCTTTAAAATATGATTGATATCCTTTTTTATGCAATTTGACGCTGCTCGTGTAATTTTTTAATTAGAAATAGTAAATCAAAAGTCGTATTGTATATGTCCTGTTTTCAACAAAATGCATCCCCTAATGAATAAGTAAGTAGATTATTTGTAAAAATAGATTTAAAATATGTATCGATTTTGATGTATATTATAATAGAATGTTTTAAAAGAATTATTAGTATTTTAATGCTTGTTGTAGTTGTTTATAGAGGCATAAAACATTAATAACGCATATAAATCACTGTTCATCCTGGTAGATTTTGTCTTATCTTTGACGACCTCCATAGGCTTCAAAGAGTCGCCCATCTCTGAGGTCCCGGGTTCGAGTCCCGGTGCGGGCAGATGTTTGTGCGATGAATGCATCAGTATTTGTATCTTATTCATGGTTGTAGTAATATATTTCTACCAAATTTATTTATATATATATAATATATGTATGTCTATCCGTTACCCTAAGTCCCATAACACAAGCCTTACAGAGCTTACTTTGGGCTAGGCTAATTGGTGTAAAGGTAAGAAATATTTATTTATATATTTATCAATTATTGATTAATATTGCTTGCCCAATTTTGTAATAGATTTATCGACAAGTAAAATCATATCAGTTATTTATGTATTACAATTATAATTCATTCATATTAGTAAGTTATATCATAATTACTTTAGAGCTTTTATACATAATATAACATATCATAAACCCTATACAATGTTAACCCTAAATCTTATATTATTATAAATAACATTAGCAAAATGTTATATTTTAATATAGTAAATATTAATATATATATATATATATATATATATATAATATATATATATATATATTATATATATATATATATATATAACACCCGGTGTATTTATAAAAAAATGATTAATTGTAATTTCTGTTTTTTATTTAGATAATATGGCAGTGTACCAAAGATCTAGTCGCGGTGGGCTGATCCTATGCTTGGATGGGTTCAGGTTTAGCAAACATCGTAGCTGTGGCTTCAAGGTTAGGTGGCGCTGTGCTTCCGGTATTGCCTGTAAGGCCGTCATCTACACCGTCAAGGACGAATCCATTATCAAGTGTTACAATGTCCACAACCACCCAAAGCCGTCGAGTCGAAAACCAATCATATTGTAATCGACAATATTTTGGGAATGTTCAATATTTTTATTATGGAATAGATTGTCTTCATCCTTCATTTCAACCAAATATACATTCACAACTGGGTAGACGACAATTTTTTAAATTCTATATAAAATAAGAGTACTCTTTTAAGTGAAAAATATTGTAGAACCAACAGTACACCTGCACCTATTACTTTTGAAGATACATCGACATGTTTGCGGCGCTGTCGCGGGTTGCTCAAAAAGGCTCCATACTAAAAAACACTGCAATCGTGACGTCATAACTAAGTAAACTCGCCTAATTTGTATGAGCGTATAAACAAAATTTAAAATAACTTTGTTATTTGTACGTTTATAGGTATACTTCCTATATAAAAAAATGTTACATTTAATGTGAGAATGCTAGAAATGTGTTCGTTTCATTAGAATTACGTAAACAATAATTGCTCATTTTTTAGAAATCTAAAAACAATATAAATTAATAATTAAACTGAAATTTCTATATTGTCATACTTTCATTAGATATAAATTGCTCAAATCAGATAATTATAATATAAAAACGGCCATAATCAGTTGTAGTCGTCTATTCTACTGGATGTCTAATTCGGAACTCCTGTGCTACTAGTATCCAGTATCTTTATCCAATCGTTGGTTCATCTTAGGTTAACAATTCTTTAGGTCATATTGGTGATTGCATAATTTTTTGATTCGATTAGGCAGAAAAATATCGAGCATAGTTCCCATCATTGCATTTCATTGTGTAACTTTGAGTTTACTAAAAAGCCCAATGTATGCGATCAGGTTTCGGTGCTGTAGTCAAATGAAAGTTGTTCGTAATTTTATTTTAGATCTGCTATTATTTTAATAATAAAATGAGTTATCTTCACATTTAACTGTTTATGGTTGCCCTGATGCCTTACTACAATTTAAAATAAATGTTTTTTTTTAAATTCATTGACTTTTTTAATATTTATGTGTTTCAATATATATAATATACAGTTTATTAACATTTCATCTAAGTGATATAATTAAAAAATTATAGCTATGTATTATATAAATGATACAAGTAAAAATATTTTAAATGCCTTTTTTTCACAGTGCCAATGTACTGCAAATCTCGAAGAGGCGGCACCATTCTGTCTTTGAATGGCTTCCGATACACGAAGCATATGGAAAGCGCTTACAGAACTAGGTGGAGATGTGCCACTAACCACAGCAAGGGTTGCAAAGCACTGGTGTTCACTCACCACGACGATGCTAGTATCGAGTACTTCAAAAACTACCATAACCACCCCAGAGTGACCAATTCTTAATAAATAACCAATGTCATAATTATGAACTGACACTTCTTTGTTAAGTATTCTAAAGTTGTTCTAAGTTAAAAGCAGAGGGTGTTCCAAAAACTTCCGGTGTAATTCCCGGTAAAATTTCAGTAGCGATTTTTGTGTGCAACATTTTAGAACACTATTTTTTAATTCATATTACCTTTAGTATCTACGTAACATGTATTCGAACTTATTCAGTAATATCTAGAACCTAGGAAACATCTTATTATAACATGTATAACTAAATTCTGCCAAATCTAATACGTAGGCTAGACATATATTAACTACAATGAAGTAATATAAACATATTGGCCTTTCTAAAATATTAATCATGGTTTATAGAATGTGCGCTTATGTGAATTCTATACCAATTTACTTAATGCATATGTATCTAAATTACACTAATAATCTTAAGTACCTTAAAGGTATTTCTACGCTTCCAATTGCCAATGGTTCTTTATATTAATATGACATTTTATGATGTGACTTGTTATATTTGTTTATTGCGTTATATTTATCATTTAGGGATAATAAATGAATATACTAAATAGTCATATAGTATTCAAAGTATATTTATTTTCGTTGCTCTTATTTGCGACTTAAATAACATTGGAAATATGGAATATGCAATACGTTCCTCAATTAAATGTACTATTAATAGTAAGATAAAAGTTCGAATCACTTTATTAATAACATTTTATAAGTATTATTTTATTTACGAAAGTGGGTTTATGTGCTACTTTTTAACTTTTCATTACATTTAAGTTCTACCTGCCTGTCAATATATTCATGATATATTATCATTACAACGATATTTATATATGATATATTATCACTCAATGATTAAAAGCTCAATACCTAGTCAATATTACTTTTAATGTAATTCTTTTATACGGCTTGGAAATTTTAGACCTATTTAATAATTCCGCTAATAAAATTTATAAAGTATAAATATTAAGTGCTTATTTAGTACATTTTCTACTTAGATCGTGAACAATATAGTTTTGCATGTTACTGTTTTTACCTGTCCTTGTATTAAATCATATTATAGTTGAATGCATTGTTTATTTCATAGACAGATACATACAAATATTATTATACATATATAGATAGTTAAAGTAACAAATATTATAATACATCGTTATATGTCTATGCCATCATAGAAGCCTATGGTACAAGTGGTTACAGTGATACTTACAGAAATTTAACCCCCATAAGAATCACACTGTTCATTGTTAACTTGTGCCATAAGATGTAATGTCAGTGTCCCGTGATTGCCTTTCTTACCCTGTGAATAGGAGGAACACAGCAATGAAAACAAATATATTAAAAAGTACTTAAGGGGTAGTAAATATTTCTTAGTTGTACTTCATCTTCGGTTAGGTGATAATTTTTATATATAAATACGGAATTAACTTATATACCATAGAATTGTATGAATGATATTGCTCGTACACTAATTAAACAATAAAAGAATTTTAATTTTGAAGAATAAAGAATACTTTTTGTAAAGATCATCTCTATACAAAATATTAATACTTATTAAATTAATATAATTTCGATCCTTTCTTACAGCGCCGCACTTCAAGCTATCACTGCGCGGTGGCTTGGTACTCTATCTCAACGGATATAGGTTCAGCAAACATCGTCAAAGTGGAATCAAAACGCGATGGTATTGCGCCACTCATCACAGCAGAGGATGTAAAGCAGTGCTCTTCACTATTGGGGAGAATGAGATCATCAGATGCACTAACATTCACAACCATCACGCTATTGATATTTAGATTTTTTTCTACCTTTATTGTAATCTTATGTTAATTTGGTGCTTTTCACCATCGGGACCAAATAATTTGTGAATTATAATTTGAATATAATTTGTTAATGCAATTTGTGTGAATATAATTCGGTAATATCCAAAACCGTTACAGATTGATAATAATTTAATAAATGGTTTCATTTTTTGCTGTCATTGTGTATTCCTGGTAATCTTACTTCTTGGTAAAAATACCAATAAAATATACTTGTTGTTCTGTATTTCATGACGTAAATATATACATATATATATATATATATATATATATATATATATATATATATATAATATATATATATATATATATATATAGTTTATATAGTTTAGTAACTACTCGGCTGATTGTACTCACAAATGTATTTGAATCGAGTTTCTCAAACTGATATATATAATACAAATTAAAAACTTGATTGTGATAAGCATAAGATAAGTAAAAGCTTAGTAAAAAATATACTGATTTTGTCTAATGCGTATACTTAAATTCGTTTTTATTTCATACTATATTAACTGATTGTCTACGCGTATAATTATACATATCTAATACATGTAACTATTGGTTCTATACTTGTTTCAAGATGGAAGGCTAAGGAAACAGAAGACTGCTTCGGGCAACTACATGATCGAACTTGGTGGCCACTCTTATATTTTGTATTTCAACAAACACCGACCAAAATGTTGGCGTTGCTCGCGGAAGTGGAACGGGTGCCAGGCATTTATCAAGACTTTAAGAAACAAAATCGTGAAACATTACAACATACACAATCATTAACCAACGTACTAAGACAAATTCCAATTTCTGGTCTCATCTAATTGTCGGCTATATACTTTTGTCCTACGACATATATCAAACCCTGGGCCTGGGTAGCAGGCCGTAATTGTATCAGCACTATTATTTTTCCAAAACATAAATGTGTTGTATTGGTTTTAATAATACGTATATATATTTAGATTCCTATTTAAATTAAATATCTGTATAAATACAAAGCTGTGAGGACCGTATTTAAACTTTCATAATTGTTATAATCAGAACATTAACACATTCAATGCCGAGGACACGCTTGGCGTGTTCAAGTTTATTGAAGTCTGTACGCCAAGAACACGCCAGGCGGGTTTTTGATGTTTTGGTAATATGTCTTTAATGAGGCCAGATATTCTGCTCAAATTATTACTGCATAGTTTTTGAAGGATCTGCTATGATTAAATTAAGCGGCAACCGTAAAAACCAAGTCTGTTTTTTTTTTGAAAATAAAGGTTTTTGCAGTGCCAAGAACACGCTACGCGTGTTCACTTATTGGGGCTACCATTAGGCTCTCAATCTTTTTATTAAAAAAAACTTACTGTACTGGAACACTGAGGAAACAGAGAAAAAATAATCCAAAAACAGTTGTAAACGCAAAATTGATTAAAGATGAGATTGTATACAGCACAAAAATAATATATGTGTAATTAAATGGTTAGACCAAAGGGAACTCATGGCATTATCTACAAAAAATAATGGAAACTTGGAAAAGGCGACAAATCGTACAAAACAATTATAATAAATATATGAACGCAATTGATCGACATGATCAAATGTTCGGTTATTATTCGTGTGCACATAAGTTAATTAGGTGGTACAAAAAAGTGATTATACATATTATGCAAGTAATATTAATAAACTCGTATTTCTTATACAACAAATATTCTTCGGCCGGAAAATTAAATTTATACGAGTTTAGATTAAATATAATAAAATCATTATTAGAACCTCACATGCAGCAGCGGCCTTACTCATTGCGAGGCTACGAGCGGCAAGTCTTTGCGAGGCCCTTTGTCCTTCGTTAAAAGTAGTCTCTGTGTTGTGAAAGTAAGTCTGATTGTTTGATTTAGGTAAATGTTATGTTTCAGGAGAAATGCAAAATTATACAAATTACTTAATAAAATTTGAATTTTAAAATATTTTGTATTGAAAGAATAACAAAATTAACAAATATAGCAAGAAAGCATCACATATATTGCTTAGTTCGTATTTAACGGCCTTCACCGAGGATACCCTGCACTCCCATCTAGTTTCAGAAAGTGGTTTCAGCGATAACGATTTTACATGAGCTTTTAAAATAGCCCACCTCTGACTTGAGCCGGCAAACAGAGTGTACAACCTTTGTAGCAAACCAAAAAAAGATTTTGCTTAGACACAGGACGATGCTGCATCTCCTAGGATGGATGGATTCCAGCTATGATACCCACAAGGTAAAAAATAAGCAAGTGGATTAATTTCAAGAATACGTTTTTGGACACCACTTTTTTCACCACGCATATTGGCACCATTATCATATCCTTGGCCTCTGCAGTTTTGCAATGATATACCTAACTGTTTTAATTCTGTGATTATATAATGAGTTAAATTCTCAGCCGTGGTTTTTTCGGTAGCTAGAAAACCTATAAAATGTTCTTCTATTTCGGCTGCATTTGTATTAAAAAACCTTATAACAATTGAAAGTTGCTCAATACGAGAAACGTCGCGAGTACAATCAAGAATAATCTAGTAATATATATTATTTTTAACTTTTTCAACTATTTTTGTCTTCACGTGATTTGCCATTAATTGTATAAGCTCATTTTGAATATTTTTGCCGATACAATGGTCATTTATCGTCTTATCCTTTTAAGGTGAAGTCTCAGCACAGGATCAAATCGGGCTATTAACTTTTCTAAATCTATAAAGTTGCCGCTTGTCTCACTCGAATCTAAGTCTGATGTTAACTTCTCTCTATGACCCCTGAAGGCCAAATTGTGAGATGCTAAGAAATTGACAATTGCGAGCAATCGTTCTCTCTCCACCGTTGCCTTTCTTGTTCAATTTGCCACTGCGTCAAAGAGTCAATAGTGGAACAGCTTTTCAAACTATTCTCTAAATTAATCCATTTTAACATAAAATCTTTGTGCTGTCGACTAGATTCATGAGACTTTAGGTAATCATCCAAATGTCTCCAATCACACACTTCTTCACTTGATCCAATCTTGGTATTTTGTAGTCCGAATATTCGACACGGAAAGCAGTAAACGGCATCCTTTGTTTGTGAATAAATCATCCAGTGCCTGTCTAGCTTTTCACCGTTAACTAATATCTTATTATAATGATATTCGCTGAATCGCCGTCCATTATCATTTATGGGAAATAAATCAACTTTAGCCCGGATTGGACCTTTTAATACAATCTCAGTTCGGTCTACATTAGTAATTGTTATGGGCCACAAACCGGAGTCATTTTGAGGATTCAGATTTTCTATTTCAGCAGTCATGGATGTTAACATAGACTCGGGCTCAGATTCGTGATCTTGACTGGATAGCGTTGACGGCGGCACCAGTGACCTAAGTGGCAATGATGTAGTTACTTCAACATCACCCTCGCTGTTTTTACTTAATGACAGCGGCGGCAGCGGCGGTACCCACAATGATGTGAAAGGAATGTTTTCGGCTGGATCGGGATTTAAGGAAGTTTCTTGATCATCAGTTTTTATATATTTATATAAAGATCCAAGTAAATTTTCTTCTACTTGCTTTTTTTTGATAGCTCATTTCTTTTTTAACTACCTGACTCAAATTTTCTACCGGCATCACGAACGCGCGAACTCATTTCTTAAACTTGTTTTGTTTCATACAAACAGTGAAGATTAATTTTTATACATTACAAAATCTGTTGTCACTTTTCTAGCTTACTTAATACTTTGAAAACTATAAGAATGTAATCTATACAAATAAATATTCAATAAAATTGAAAGATATGTGCGGTATAGTAAGGATTTGGTAAGTCGACAAGTCGACAAGTCGAGTTGACGAACGAAATGCAACAAGGGGATTCCCCGAGCAGCGATAGAGGAGAGGAGCAGAACATTAAGGTCCATTGACACTAGCGATTCTCATATGCGAGAAGTGTTTCAAGGCGCGATATTCAAATACTACATAATAAAATTTTCAATGATGTTTTGAATAATTGAATGAAACTAATTTTATTTTCTTAATATAATAAATAAGAATTAAAGTTGAAAATTTTAATTTAGATTAAATACATACATATTTTTAATTTTTTTTTAAATATTATGTAGCTTGGGGTGTTACGCGAGGCCCCCCCCAAGAGCGAGGCCCTGGGCGAATGCACAGTTCGCCACCCCCTAAGGCCGCCGCTGCTCACATGCCACCGGATTTAGAAATACCGATAGGTAAAAAAATTCACTGCCTCAAAAAATTAGACACTGATGCAAAAGGCAAAACAAAAAGAAGAAGATGCATTAATTGCTGGAACATTAAAAAAAAAAGAGTTGCATCATTATTCGCATGCGAAAATTGTCCCAATCAACCAGGCATTTGCGTAAAATGCTTTAGGGACTATCACAAATACTAATGTAGTCTTTGTACAAACAATTTGTAAATTTCAAGTTATTCTGCGCTTTTTCATTTTGTACTAGAAAATATTTTACTGTTTTATATATAATTGTTCTTTTTTAAGATGATTTTCATTACTTATTATCATATATAAAATAATAATTTTTTTAAGACACTGACTACTTAAGACAATTTCAAATTAAGTTGATCTGTGTTCGATCACTCTAATGATTTCCCACATGATTGCACGCCTTTTGATTAAAGGAACATTGTTTGATTCAGCAGCAACAAACATTCCGAAGTGATTATTAGCGTGTTTTCATATACTTTATCTGCAAAAGGATTTAAAGTTTGTACTCCAACACTATCTACACAAATATTTTTATCTTTACACTCATTGTCTAAGGTTTGGGTAGAAATATCCCGTCTAAGTATTCTTTCTGAATCTCTTTCTTCGTTATTATCAATATTGGTATCAGTGAAAATGTCTTCTGAATATTTTGAGTCTTTTCCTAAGACCTCATAGTCCTCAAAACATTGACTGTGTTGTTCATAATAAGTTATGTCAGATTCCAGTTCTTGAGACTGTTGATCTTTAGCTAAAATGTAAGTATAAATTAGCCACATAAATAATATAAAACTTTTAGCCTTGAATATTTTCTTGATCATGTGCTTTGTACATTAAAATATTAAATATAATAAAAAATGAGTAATATTTGCTCATCCCACAAACATATCCCTACCCGGAATGGAAACTTAGGCATTTGGCGCTCAAGGTTCAGTCACTACCGCCACCAATCAAGCGGCAGTAATTAGAAAGAACGGAAATTAATCTCTAACAATAGCACCTAATCACTATTTGCATGTACATATAATGCGCCTATGTGAGTTATACCTATCTGATAAATAACTAAGTTTGAAATTGTAATGGTGTATCATAATAACATGTTGATATAAATCTTTTAGTTTACTTAATAATTGCTTGATTCTTACTTTCAAGATTTGTCCGTTTTATAGGAGGGGAATAGTCTGTTTCGTCTTCGTCATTTGTAACTTCAGTTTGCGGTACAAATTTAACTTCTTTTGTGAAAAAGAGATTCTTCTGTAGAAAAGGGTAAAGGAAAAAGAGGTAATTAGTGAAAATGCTTCAAAATTAATTTATATCATACATAGGTAAGAGGAACCTACGATAATAAGTGCTTTAAAATATTTAACAAATTTTAGAATCAATTTATGACAGTTAGAAAGATCTTTTAGTCTATATCATGAATCTATATAAATCATCCAGATTCATGGTCATTATAAATTAAAGTACATGCATAATTGAAATTAATAATTGGAAACGTCATTAATTATTATTGCATGGGGATTGCAGTAAAAAAAGTTTGAGAACAACATGTTTCACTATAATGCATATACTTACCATAAAATCTGTTTTTCGCCATTATTTTAAGTATAAAACTGAAAACACTGTCACTAACACCTTTATTCTCGCACAATACAAGAAATACTAACCGACAAACGTTTGCAAAAAAAGATATAGCCGTTTTATGTATTTTACCTATAAACAGTGCCGTGGACACGCGAGGCGTGTTCACTATTTTTCAAAGTTGCAGTGCAACACGCCTAGCGTATTCACAGTATTATATCGCGGCATCTCGGTAAACTTTAAGAAAATCGTGGTGGCAGTGAATGAGTTAACAGATTCCTTAACTTAAACTAGTTTATAGCCTATTGTCCTGTCCAATTACTGTACCCATCCTATATTTAAATCTCCTTTTAATACTTTCCTGGTCCTAGGTTGCCTGGAAGAGATTGCTGTTTAGCAATAAGGCCGCCTTTTGTACATTTGTTATTTTCTTTTTTTTTGCGTGTGTGTAATTTATGTATACAATAAAGGGTTATGTTATTAACATAGTAGGTAAGATTACTACATTTATACATTTTATAAGGTACATAATATTCAAAACTTTACTTTGCATTATAATATAGAAAGTTATTAAAAGTACGAGTGTATATAATATTTATTAAGTGTGATTGTTAATAAGATAAACTAAACGTGAGAAATGTCATTATTTCAACAATCGATTTGCAACATACAATTAAAACTCCCAATTAACATTATTTGATAATTGCTGAAATGATTAAGTTACTAAGCTTATTGCTATTAAATAAAAGAGTTAAATTATTCAGTGGCAGACTATATTTTTAATTTATGTCTATTTTCGCAATGTACTCGTAAGTACGCATCTATCGATAAAAGAAACATATTTTGGATGTCGTCCGCACAATAGTAAGTTTAATTTACATAATGTAAACTTAGAGTCAAACTATATAACTCGCAAGTAGTAAGATTCATTTTACAAGTTGTTCATTTTACAAGTTGTTTCTGACGACAATGTTTGATTACTTAGCAATGTAATTTAATCTACCTGCTTTAATGTATATATGAATAAAAGGTATTATTTTGGGTACTTATATTATTTTGTTGGTAAAGTTTTATTTACTGGCAGGTGGTTATTTAGATAATTCATTAATTAATATATTATATAAATTATATATATAAATACATTATTTAGTTAATGATCATCTAAAATTTACTTTAGGAGCAGTTTACCTTACAACTTCTAGAGGAGCGACTGTCATCAGCATAAATGGTTTTAAGTTCTTCCGCCACATTCAGCAGGGGTACAAAACGCGCTGGTACTGCGCAACCCACCACCATAGAGGCTGCAAGGCTGTCATTTATACATTAAGAAATGAAATCATTAAGTGTAACAATTATCATGTTCATAGCGATTATCAGTAAAAATGATTGCCCGCGTCACAAAGTGAAGATCTGTACACTCTAGACTAGATTCTTGGATAACTTTGGCTTTACTAGATTACAATAAACGTTTGATGTGGAGAAATTGCGTTAGTATTCAGTCATTAATTAATTTATCTAATCATAATCATAAATTATTAATTTATCTAGTCCAATAGCAAATATATTTAAACATATCCCTCTCAAGATAGAGTATCCTATACTCAAGATAGAGTATAGGTAAGGAAAAATCAAATATCGAGTATTTCAGTTAAATCTTTGTAGTTCCGTCTCCGCTAAGACGGGGACTTGGGGACTTGGGGACTTCAGCGCGTTCCGGAGTTTGTGAAATATCCTCGCAGTAGCTATGGAGCGCGTATCTCCTCTCAGTGCGTGTAATAAATTAGTTAAGAAAATTAAAGATGACGATGACTCCAAAATGTACTAGAAACACCTTATTCATCAAAACTCTTTTTAATTCTACTACTCCGTCAATAAAGACTGACTGCAATCGGAAAATGTAAAACAAGTTCGATTCAAGGCGACCCTGTCAGTCACAATAAATTTTGTGGTTATTTAATTACCGTTTGTGGGTATTACCGTGTGTACAAAACTTTAAAGTACTAATTTTATATTAATTTGATATAATCATATCTCCCCTTTCTATTTTATTTTGATATCATTTTTTTTATTGAATGTAAAAAATAGACATTAAGAAGTATATTATTTATTAGTAAGTACATATTAAACCTTTTAAAAATGAAGGTAACCTTTTATAATTATTTTAAAAAAATCACAACTTACATACAAGTACAAAATTACACATTTAAGCGTATAGTATTTCTTTTTTTACACATATTGTCAAATTTATAATAGCTCTATTATTTTTTGATTTTCTATGGAATTATTTTTAATTTGTACGAAATTATCAATATATAAAAATAAACAGTTTACAAAAAGAAACAGAAATTCAATTATGAAACATTAGTTCTAGTAATAATGTTGTATAAAGAAACACTTTTTTGAGGTAATCTACTGGTAATTGGTAATTTTTGACAGCATTCTAATCTTGAATCGTTTTCAGGTTTCGATTTTCAATACATCGAGTCACCCAAGCACAAGAAGCCGCTGCTCATGCTGCGCAACTATACATTCGCTCAGACGACATGTGACCGACGTTATTGGAATTGCAGCAAGAAATTTTCCGGCAGGTGCCCTGCAAAGCTCCGGTTTAATTACGATGGACTCCTAGTTCAATACAATCTAACCCACAACCATAGCCCTCCGCACTATATTATGACTAAAGATGGAAAATATGTCAAAATTTAACCTTTATCGAAGGCTTCAAAATTTAACCTTTATCGAAGGCTAGCCTTTCTTAACTCTTTTAATCAAACTGAATGTATTTTTATAAACAAAAATGGTGGTACGAATCTCTCTCATGTTTATTTGCTTGATAGTACGATCACCATAAGCTACAGGAGCTACAAATGCCTGCGGCATCCTCGAGCTTTACCGTTCTTATACTTCAAGTTGCCGGTTCTTTTTTACGATATAAACAATAAATTCGAGAAGCTGTAATGAGATATTACAAATACACTAATTTATTGACGAGATTTTGACTTCCAAAGTAATATTTTTTGTTACTAATCTTTATTACAATGTAGGTAGTTCGTGTAAGTACATATTATATTTAATTGGTGTGGTCCACAAAGTTAGCTCCTTCAGTTTTACAAATAAATATGACTATGATGGTCAGCAGTAGTATGTTAGGACGATGACTAGTCGCAGGTAAGTATGTGGTAGTACAGTCGTAAAAAAGATAGGATAAAGATAGCATGCAATTTTTAATATTTTGCTATCTTTCGCAGTGAAAAGTCCGAAAGATAGGTAAGAACGCGAGATGTATCTGCTTCTGTGCTATTCCTTATACCCAACTGCCAATATTCATCCTTCTATCAGTTACGCAAAGATCTGGTATAACAATATTAATCAGCCATGGAGATGAAGCAGTTCAGGTAGAAGTATTGTGAATAAAAACAAACTATAATGATACAATCTAATTAATAAATAAAAAAAAATAGCTCAACAGTTAGTAAATAAAGTTATTAATTTTGTAATGTTAAAGAATTAACTAACGATATACATGATTTTTAAAAGAATTGAATAAGATGAATTTCAAATTATATACGAATATATCAATAAAGGAATTATAACACTTAACATATGGGAAATAATGCGTACATGAATTTTATTTAAACCCATGCTATAAATTACCTACAATGTATAGTATAATATGGTAATTGCTCTTCTGTAAGAATTAAATTATTGCCTACATTAAATCATCCAGTTGCATACAAACCATTATAATATCCCCACTAATGTCATACTGATTTCATTATATGGCTTTTTCCGTTTTAAGCAGTCATTTTACATTATTAAACAGTTAAACTGATACTCGAACTTTTGATTGCAGTGTATACATAATATACACGAAACAGACCCTCGACGGGTATGGCAACAATTGTGTATTGGCTCGTTTCAGAGCAGGTCAAAAATTTGTATTATAACTTAGTCAAGTAAATAAAATAACAATTAAGTCACATCAAATCAAATAAAATAAAATTATATCAAACCAAGTTAATCAAATTAAAATAAAATAGTTCTACTATATACTAGTGATAACATCCAGACCGATTTAAACCTTAAATTAGAAACGAAATAACCACCACACCTCCAACGAACTTCAACTAAACACATCAATCAAAAGTAAATACGATCGATCCGTCCCGCAGAAACTCACTAAGAGTGTAGTGACACTGCTGGTGAACAGCAAAATATTTCTCAGGGTCTCAACAAATCGACATCCTCCAACTGCCGCAGCGTCGCGGGACGCTTGTTCAATGATCATTGAATGGGCGCCGGCACTACGCAGGTTTTGTGCGTGAGCTCGCCGCGACCAAATCATTTTCATGTTGATTTCTGATATTATAGATCCGGGTGTTTTAATAGCAAAATATATTTAAAAAAACTGAGTTATAGTAGCTTTGAGTACACACCACCGGATATTTTTTACACCGAGGTATTTACCCCTAAATCGACACACACGAGTAGTTCATACAACACTGTACAAGTCATATTAGATTTCAAATACTATTATAGACTTATTGATATTATGTGTGTAAATAAAATCTCGTATGCAATAATAATTACATATTATTAATAATAAGATATTAAATCACTCGGGTGATAATATTATCAACACAGCATTTGCATTCGGCTACGGCTTGTGTAATAAATTCGCATAGTTAGTGATATTAAACGACAGTTTGGAAAATACATTGTTTTAAAATATAAAATTAATAGGCGACCAATAAGACCGGCTAACGGTACTGTAACTCTTCAATTCCAAAAGTTACATGGTTTATGTATTTTTCTTATTCTAAGTTTTATAAATTGTTCAATTTTGATATTTAACACTAAAAAGGTGCATCATAGTATTTATGTGGAAATAAAATTACCTGTATCGCATTTGATTTAGGTACATTATATTTTTATTATTGATTTTGACTCGAGTATAATAAAAATATTTGTGTACCGGTGTACACGAACGGGTACCAGTCTCAATATTTTTGAAATACATTTTTTTATGGCCTATTAGTATTATATATATATATATATATATATATAATGTAATGTATTATAAATTCCGTTTGTTGATGTAATTGGTACCTATTTATTAATGTTTGTTCTATAACTATTTATCAATTTTAAAGCTGAATTAGTGTATATGTTAGATCTATGTAGTAAAAGAATGATTTTACCAAATTGCCAAATCTAACCAAAGTAAAAAAGGTTCGTAGAAATATGATTTGGAGATCAAAACTTTTAAATTAGTTGATAGCAAGTTTTTACACTATTGTTATTGACAGTTGTGTAGTTGTGAAGTAGGTTTACTTAATTTGATGTTGTTAAGGTGTTTTTATGTGTGTGTTTAATATGAAATTGCTATAACCCATTACCAATCCGCCAGATACCGTGATTTTATTAAGAAGTTATATATAGGAAAACCTTTCTAAATTATATAAAATCCTTACTTGTTTATATACGAGCATTGTGCTTTTATTGCAATAAATAAATGTGCAATAAAATTTATCAAAAATGTGCTAGTTATTATTATTTTACATAACAATAAATAATCAGTGTATACGTTTACAATTACTTCGATATACTTAGATGATTTACTTATGTTCGACATATTTTTTTTTGCTTTACTTAGGTCCATTCCCTCTGAAACAAGGTTCAATTCAATATATCTCTATGTATAGAACGGCTTATTGTTTAACATCGAAAAGTTTCGATGGAGATAACATACATTATATTTCAGGTACGCTCAACAATCTTTTTTGAATGTTTTTACAATAAGTATATTTTTCAGAATCTAACACGGCGGAGACAGACGTGCAGATTAAGAATTTTTAGACAGAATTTACCAGTGTGCATCCCTCAAGTGATACGATGAAGATCAGTCTGACGCAAAAACAACTTCGAGCGACTTGCCTTACGACAACAGAAACTGAACGAAGAAAATGTGATTTAACTTAAATAATATAAGATATGTAAATGTTTTTTAAGAAACAGTCTATACAACAAACACAAGTATTCATTTGCATGTGTTTGTTTCATAAAATAGTATGTGCATAGTAAATACTGTGAATTTTTAAATTTTGTGTTAAGGTTTGTAAACCTAAGCCATAATTTGATTCAATTTGTAGTCTTAAGTTAAGTAAGTAATTTTGTTAATGGCAATGGTTTTTTAACAAAAAATGTCTTAAGTTACTATGAGCTTATATTACTAATTGTCATTTATTTATTTTTTTAATCTTATTAAGCCTTACACCATAATGGTTAAGCCGGCTTTACTAATTGTCATTAAATGTTATGATTTTCAAACTCCGAATTTAGAATATATCATCAGAAAGGCATTGTAACATTAACTGGCCATCTAGTATCTGTGTGTTTAGATTATAAATCGTACATAGTATGAGTCCTATTTAATTTTTGAAATACTCTTGTTTTGATATTTCAACATGGCATCATGGTTAAACTGTATTTAGGTGTTTCTTAAAGTAAGGTATTAATAACGTTACGGTTTTGATTTCAGGTATTGGAGAGAAGCGGGTAAGTACACGTTAATAAAAGTGAATAACGTAGGTAAAATAAGAAATATGTTACTATCAATAGAGGTGTCATTGCTATTACCGACACTAGGGAAACCGTTGTTGTTATCAATGATTAGGCAAAATAAAACATAATATAGTCAGGATTCCTGAACAACATAGGATCGACCATGTCATCTTTAATTGTATAATTAATTGGAATATTCTTCTCAAACTAAGTGAAGATGGTGGTGACTAGGCACGCGTGTTTAGATAAGCTTTATCTCCAACTCAACCAAATACCAATGCTTGTTTGTTAACATGGGGAGACGCTTCTTCAAATAACTAAATTTAAGTACTAGAAGAAGTTGTCTAACTTTTTTCTTTCAAATATTTAATGACCTTAGCCACATCTTCATTTATCATCAGGCTCGTTACAGGTCAAACGCACTCAAATCCATAATAATAAAAAAGGTAATGCATATGTAGGTATATTTTGAAGTGAAAAACATTCAATTTATGATCTACAATGGCTACAATTATGTAGATTTTTAATAGCTGACTATAATGAAACAAAGATTTAGTTCGTTCCTGTATGTTTCTGATATAAATATGCATATGTAAAATATCATATCACTACTTATATACTCATAAAAACAAATATAACTCCATTTCATTTCTCTAAAATAGCTCAGACTGTTTTTTATTTAGTACTTGTTGTGTTCATACACAACAAGTACTAAATAAAAATACCGTTATGATACCTACCGTTATAAAATAAATGTGTTCTCATGAACACATTTATATCATAACGGTAGGTTATTATTACAACAGGAATATATATTTGCCTTATGCAAAAAAAATATATTTTATATAACAATACAACCTTAGTCAGGTTATTTTCATTTTTAAAATACACTTAATAAAAACTGTCGCATTGCTGGGTTTGGCTGTGAGGAGTGAAATAGGCAGTGAAATAAGGTACGTTGCCCACATGGTAACACAAGTTGTAGTCACATTACAACTTGTGTCAACATATTGGCAACGTACACTGTGGTTTTTTTGTGAGGGTTGTACATTTTTTGCAACCACATCTACTACATATATGCGATTGTAATCATATATTATCGAGTGGACAATCTGCTTGTTTATCAATATACAGCTATTAAAAATAATTACAACTTACTGATGATTAATATCGTCAATAAACATTCACGACTTAGATAAAATTCATTATTTTCGAAACTTATCACCAAAAAAATAACACATTGCGTATCCCAGCGAGTTTTATACTTCACACCTGTATTAAAGTATGGAAAAAAGCTATCCCAGCATATTCCTCAACATTCACTCTGAAATAATCAATTTTTTAACTGCAAAACTTATGCTTGTCACTCTAAAACCACAATGTCGTAATTCTTTAACGCCAGAACATGGGACAGAAAACTTCGTCTCAGTCGATCATTTCCATTACTATAAAACACTATGCCGACCTTGGCCAATCGATGTAGTTCTAATTGATTCGAAACTTATCAGTGATTTTTTTGTCTGCAGGTCTCTCATCAAATTTGTCAAATCGCGGGAAAATAGTGCTACAATAAGGCAGCTTGAGGTGTTACATGCAATGCAGCTAGAGGTTCTGGACGTGTTAGTGATGGTGTCAAGCATACATTCACTCCAGCAACGACTACAAACGGATTTTGAAGTACATTGACAACCACAATCATGACAAAACATCGAGCTGAGTGAATCGATGATTATTTGACAAAGGTCAAATTGAATTGAATTATTTAAATACAAAATGAGATTTTATCAAATATTTTAACGGACTTAGAATACAGGTGTTACCGCTCATTTTCTTTCTGTGAATATCATACGAAGCGACTCAGGGATTATATAAATAAATAAAGGTATAACAATAAAATATAATAGCATATAATAACAATAAAATATTGGTGTTTATTACACCTCTGTTCAAATTTCTAACTGTGAAGAAAATAAGTAGGTATCTTTTGAAATTAATAAATTAACTTAATACATGTGTTTCCTACAAACTGTAATTGTATCTTTGTAAAACCGTTACTTTATTACTTAAATACCAAAACAATGATACTTAGAGATGAGCAAACTTGCGTTAAACCAGGTAAGAGTGGTTTTTCACATTATTATTACACAAATATTAATAAAGTGAAACAATGGATGGTATTCAAGTGGGTTTTATTTAATGATTTTGAAGGTATTACGGAATGAGGCTGGTTTTATTTCATGAAACTACTACATTGATGTCTTTCTTTGTATTTATTCGAATGGCGGTTACAAATTCTTTCAAAAATTATATGAAAGCGAATGTAACCAGACTTTTTATTTTTGATCTCTGATAATGTAAACACTCATATTTTATAGATATAAGATTTAAGGAACTTATTACGAAACTTTTTTACAAGTATGATTACTAAACTACATGTGATGATGATGAAAGAGATAGAAATATTGGGATTTTTGCCTCTTGTAAAGATAAATTTGTAGCACTGAAGACTGCAACATAAGTAGGTGTTAACAGTATTTACGCATTTGAAAACACAGAGCTGACATATTTACGTCAGCTCTGTTTTTTTGACGTTTTATTTAACTCTACATGAGCTTCAAAGGTAAAATGTATTCGTAAATTATATAAGTACGTACTAACTTTCAAACTTTCGTGTTGCATAATCAATATAAATCTATTGAGACAGTCCGCCTGCGGCCACGGCCGGTGCAACCTGGTCGAAACGTCAGGCAATAAAAATTCGGTACGTAACATTATCGTGTCAATTCCTGTAATAGATTTATATATATAAGTACTTGTTGAATTTGTTATATTTAATCAATATCAAATTATATTGTCACTGTAATAAAGTCGTTATTTCAAGAAAACTAATAGAAATTAGGTTAAGTAGGTATAATTACACATTACCTGTAATTTATGATGTAACAGTACAGAAAATCTAAAATATTTAAATTAACTGCAATAAAAAGGCTTTGGCTCTATCGAAAATCGTTATATCGAAAAGGCTGTCGGGGTCGGTGTTCTTTGTTGACAGGATGCTGGCTGTCGCTGGATTACATTCAAATTATTCTCCCTCCTGTCGTTAGACGCGGCAGTTTGGGTTTTATTTATAGTCACTTAATATCGGAATTAATTTTAGTTAGGAGTTAAATTTGAAAATGTTAATTAGGGCTCGACATAACATTTCATTTTTTATATATTTTTTTTCTAAATGGGTCTTCAATTACATCGCCAGGTTCGAGGACTCCGCGATACACGACGTCTGACCGCGGCGGCGTTGTGCTCGAATACAGGGGATTTAAGTTCTACAAGCAGAGGACAAATGGCCACAAGACCCGATGGTTCTGCTCCTTCGCACAGAAGTATCGTTGCCGCGCTGCCGTGTACACGTGTAATGAGAGCCTCGACGTTATCAAGATTATCAAGCAACACAATCACCACATGACCAACACTGAGACTGTGCTGCAATTGCTTCAAAAGCCTTTTGTCACGATGACTGATACGCCATATTCAAGTGTAATGTAACTATTAAAAGTGATTCCTAAAAGAGTTTTTACTGTGTAAAATATTACAGAAATTGATTTTATATTTTTTTACATTACAGTTACATTAGAATATTAGCAATACTAGTACTTAATGTTAGTAGTATAGTAGTAGTCTAAATAGAACATTTCCATTATATCGAATTTACTACGCAATGGTGAATAATTTCACCCAACAATTGCAAAACCTTTGATAAATCGTAATAAAAATAAAAGAAGAGATGAAATTGAAACATATTTTCAATCAATACCGGCTTACGTCGATTGTTTTTGAAAATCTTTGAATGCAGTTTAAATTGCTTATAAGATTAAAATTAAATCTTCTATCAGTAATGTTTTATATCTACAATATTCATGATACTTACTTTATATCCATATTTAGTCGCCGTGGGACGTTCTGGTCCTGCATTGTGAACACAAAAATTTGTTTTATCTACACGAAGTTATTGTTGATTGGAGTGAAGATCTGTAAAATGACTGAAAGCTACCAGTGTAAAAATAATTTCAGATTCCTTAAATTTGCGTTACTGTTTTTAACATTCCACCAACAAAACTATTTAAATCTACAGATTTAAATAGTGAGTAAAAACATGTGCAATAGATAATATTTACTAGGTACTAGATAGATAGGTACTTACGGTGATTTTGTAAGTTATTTATTTTCTACCAGATGTACATGTAAATAAGTTTTTAACTGCTGACGGTCTAATCAAATTGTAGGAATTTTCAAATTTAATTAAATAAATGTTTTAACCAACATTTACCATTGACACCGGTTTGTACGGGACACTAACTGCGTTTTTGAAAATTGAATTGAGAGTTAGATGTTTTCGTTATAATATTATTAAGTCTGTTGCGAGTTTATTTTCATAAACTCTTAATATTTTTATTGTTATGTTACATTTATGTTTTTTATATACGATATATTATATAAATGTATATTTTGTTCATTGCTTTGTTATTATGTTTATGATTGGGTATGTATTATCTAGTCTAGCTTAGGACCTAATGGTCAGATTTTAGTTTTTAAATACTGCGAGTTTAGGTAGTATTAAAAAATAAAAATGCTCTGAGCACTTTTCTATAAATATAATAAATTGTTTAACATTGGTTAATTACTAATTGGATTATAATTGCAACTGTATTGCTGTTAAATAGAATTTAAAATACTGCATCAAACTTTTATTTTATTTAACACCATGTCAAACGTCTAGGCACAGGCCACAGTATTGCGGTAATATTTAAATTTGGATAGAAAAATAACATCCGCCCTGTTATAAGAACTGTGTTATCACTGGACCTAGTTTGGTTGCATCAATCTCAATATTTGTTTTGATTCACGTATTTATAATAATGAATGCAGCGCGAAGTTTGAATATTAAATATTGAGGCTGAGAATTCTGTGCTTTTATAAATCAGGTAATCATGCATTGCTATATTCAGTTTTCAAGCATTAAAAAAGCAGTCACATCACTGTACTTATGCTGTGATCAGTAAACGATCGGAAGACACCATACATGCAAACAATGTACTGTATGCGTTTTTAGTGTGCATGTGTAATCTTATACAGTCTTAAGAGCCATATTACATCTCGAAAAATGCGTACATGCGTAAAATGGACAATTTTGTCGTTCTCGGTCTCAGAAACAAAGATACATTAACAATTTTGTTGTTCATGAAATGAAAGTTCATGATTCAGAGCGAGATCTGGCCAGAAATAAAAACAATCATGGACGGCCGAATCAATTATAACTATAGTCTCAATTGTTTTAATTCACACATTTCAGAAGATAATTTACAAATGGTGAAAAGGGTATCATACTGCTTCTCTTGTTCTAAAAGGAATTTAACAATGCCTTACAGAGCTGCACCAAAGTGACCAGTTTAATCCGTAGTAAAAAAGTACTCTTGTTATTTATTTACTTAACTAAATAAAATAATGAATTAATAATTGAATAAACCAAATAAATAAACCAACAGATTTATACAGATTGTAGCACTGATATTATTAATGAAATTATTTAAGATCCTCATCTTATAATAAATGATGTACAAATCTCCTCGGGGATTCATCAGCTCTATGTATATTCTCGTTATAGAATAGGATAAACTGTGGTTTGATAATTACAAATTTCAGAAATCGCCAAAGCTTTATAAAAATATTGTCTGGAAAAACGATTAATCATGTAAAAATTAAAAATTCGAAGCCAATCTATTCTATTTCGCATAGGAACTAAACGAAGTTCTTAACTTAATAATGTTCTTAATACGAGTAGTACTGCATCATTGACATCTTCGTTTTACTATTTATCAAAGCTAGCTCTGATGGACGCTGAACACTGCATGGAGGGCAACCTTAAAAATTGAAATAATAACTTTCTATTTATATAAAAGTGTACCTTACATTTATTTTTAAACTTTTTCTTCTTCGTTACTTAATAATTACTGCGTTTATGGATTTTTAAAACATTGCATATCTTATTAGGGTCTCGAACCGTTTAAATGCGAAAAAATAATATGCTGTATGATATGATTCGAAAATGTACTTATCATGTAAAAATAATCTTTAAATAAAAACATAGAAACTCAAACTTATGCATTTTGGGCCGTTTCATTAATCAATCAATCTTTCCTTAATGTGGGAAAAAACAAATTTCGCCTAAATAATGCCTATGCGAACTATTCTCACAGGCGCTAGTATAAATATAACCCCTAATAGAGGAGATTGGATGAAGAAAATCAATTGTATGATCGGAAAAGCTGGCATATTATGACAATGACCACAACCACAATCGACCTTTGCGTTTATTGGATCTCAGAGAGAATTGGTAGATTACTTTCTTTGCCCACCGTACATAAATTTAACCATTCATTAACTACATCATTTTTCAGGTTTTGTAATCGGTGTTTCACCGAGAGGTGCTAGTGCTCTAGTGATCGGCGGCCACAAATACATTAAGCACATGTCTAATGAGCACAGGACGCGTTGGTGGTGCACTAGGCACAACTACGGTTGTAAGGCGGTCGTCCACACGATCGCTAACCAAATAGTTAGGTGTAAAAATGAACACAACCACTCCCAGATACGAAGCTTTCCGCTTCAAGTTCATTATCGAGGCATCCTAGATCCGATGCTTTGCTATAGAGAAAATTAAACGTTTAATAGAATATAAGATATTATAACTATATAAGTTTGAAGATAGTAAGCTGAAGATGAAAATATGTTTTTCATTATTAATATATTTATACAACATGACTGTTGTGGTAAATGATTTTTTTTAATCAATCCTAAATGTCTTCGATATTCTTGGTAGTGATTACATGTGTGTTTAGTTATTAAGAAAAAATAAAAACTGATTTGCCTTTTTAAATGATTTTTGAGTATCGTGTTGATTTTTATTTATTTATTTATTTATTTATGTACACAACATATCAACATATAGAAAAAACAATACGAATCAAGAGGTACATAGGTGCTGCTTATTTCTAAAGAAATTTCTACCAGCAGACCTGCGATAGGATACAATATAATGATACAACATTTGGGTACAATAAAAACTACAACTATTATAGTAATTAAATCTACATACATATTGATTTTTGATTGTCAAATTACATATAACGTACATTTTGCATACATTGTAAATCAATAATTACTTAAGATTTCACTATATATTGGTATTACGCCATCATATCATCTTCGTATACTTGTATTTCATGAAATAGAAATGAATTGAAATAGTTATGATTCCATTTAAAAAGTTTTATTAAGAAATATAGAAGGAGAATAAGAAGAAGAATAGATTATACCCAGGCGAGATTTGACAAGTCAACATTATTGTAATTTCCAGGACCTTTTTACACACTGTCGTCTAGAGGAGCTAAGGTACTAGTAATGGATGGTTACAAATTTCTGAAGCATTCCTCCAAAGATAGCAAGACGCGTTGGTGGTGTGGCACTCACATGGGCCGAGGCTGCAGGGCCGTTATCTTCACATTCAACGACCAGATTATCAAATGCAAAAATGAACATAACCACTCCCGGCCTAGTAAACTGTAGCTGTAAACTTAAGTTGTTTGGTAAATTGATTTACTTTATCTTAATAATCATTTAAATACTTCTGGCATACCTGTTTCTGTCGCAAAAACAACTGTACTTGCATTGCTCTGTTACTATTTGAAGGGTAAGACAATCCAGTTAGTTTACTGTATCCTGTAAATTTACATCTTATGTCATAAGATGACAATGCACTTGTAAGGTTTGCAATGGAATATTCCAGAAACCACTTATGCTTTACACTATATGACTGCAAATAATCACCATCAATATGGGTGGCTGCGTGTTAGCCTGATATATTTGTTGTGTAGATGTTTATATATAAATTGTGTATATAACAGTAGCTTATACTATACAATTTCGATTGTGTTCAATATTGACGTGCAGTTGGTCAACTATTCTGTTGTGGTTCTGATAATTTTATCAAATCTAGCGTTAAGGATTTTAGAAAGTGCGCAAATTTTATTAGTTATCATCAAAGAATCTTGAGAAAATCAATTTAAATTCAGTCAAATAACAAATTTGTACCGGTGTTAAGATGAAAACATATTTTTGTATAGAAGTGATGCTTCAAATGTTTCGATTGGACTGTTCTATTGGGAGTGGTCTTTAACATTCTTTTTCTATTACGTACCTACCTTACAAGCAGTTTAACAATTATAGGCATCAAGATTAGGTAGAAAAAATGATTATAATTTATCAACTCTAAGATCTAAACACCAATTGACTTTTTATAGGTTAATTAATGTAGGTTAAGTCAATATTACATTACAAAGGATATTGTTTTTTGCTGATTCCGCGCAGTTCATGATGACTTGTCCAACAAGCAGACAAGGTCGACACGTGTTTCGTCTCTCAGCGAGACATCTTCAGGATTTGTTGCCTCGGTGACTCACCAGCGGCTTACAATATTACATTTTCAATAAGTTTTATAATTTTACTACAACTCATTAACGTTGCTATTTTTGTTGTTGACTTCTTCGCAGACTCGTATAATAAAAATTCACTAAACTATTCAATGTGTTGAATGTTGTATGTGTGACTTTTTTTGTAATAGAAAAAGTTTAGAGTTTACAGCCGAGTTAGTGACTTCGATTCTGACGTACATTATAATCTAATAAAACATATCATTTTTATGAGCAGTTTTTCATTTCTATGTCTTTATTTGATATAAACGCAGCAAATGTACTTTTGCAGTAAAGAACAACGATAGGACATATATTCTAAAGAATAATATTTAAAAATTCATTTTTTGAAATAGCGACAGCCAACGCCAGTTTTTGTAAATGGTCGTGCGATATTTTACTATGGCCGTTTTATCATCATAGACAGGAACTTTGTTTAAAATTAACGTGATTAGTGTTATGGTAGATTGATATAAATGAATAAATTCTATTCGATATCAGTATCACTCATAATCAGAATCTCGTAAAAGATTAATATAATTATGTTGATATGGTGTATGACAACTACCGTGTGAAATATTCCTTCGACGTCTAATAATCGTTTCAGAGTTGATAGCAAAGGTTTTCGACCGACATTCCATTCCAATGTTTTTCTTCACAGTTAGGCACCTTTTCCAATAAACTTGATTGCAGTTTGCCGTGTGAGTATTGCTAAGACTTATTTCTAGATTGAGAAAAGTGGTTGTTTGATTTCTCTTTTTAATCTTTGTGAACGTCATATATGGACACTACAAAACGACTTAAAACGTAATAGTTAAGTATTTTATATCAAGTTACACAGCATTTGTACATAACAGATTAATACATATGTTGTTGGTAAATCAATAAATAAATTAAGTTATTCACGTCAATTTACACATTGCTTAAATCACTATTTTTGATTAAAATAAATAGTGGTAACACGTGTTTTATACTAATAATGTAATTATATTAAATGTAATCAGTAACATCATTGCATTTTGTACATTTTCTTTAATTCTTATCAACACAGTTGACAGCAGATGTCACCAAACTGTCCATAATATATTTATATTGTTCGTATGTTGTGCTTTCTGTACTTGGAAAAATTCGTTGTAGTGTACGAACTACTACGACATATAATATTCGTCGTCACCTTGTATGACGGAAAACAAGGTAGCTTTTTTTCTGCATCCCACCCTCTTCTGAGGAGCGATCGGTCGCACTACCAGCCCTGAGGTCTTTAGGAGATAAGCTTTGGGCTGTAGGTTACTTCGATCGAGTCGCCTCGACCGGTCTGGAGCCTGACATCCCGACACTTTGTTGCGGTAGGATGAGCATTCTCAGCCTCTTCTCTAAGAAGGGAAAAAAAGATAACATTGACCAATGACCGTGGCGTCATCCAGTACCATAGACGAAATTGCGAATCAGTCCTTCGTAAACGTTATGGTCACGTAGATGCATTACATATAAAATTATATATTATTATAGCGAGCTAATATCCCGATCTTTCCATAAAAGTATTTAGATTGTGTAAATAATGTTAATATGTATTCTCCACATACATAGTTTATGATACAAGATTAAAATGTAATTTTCATGTAATAATCTACTTGCTATTAAAATAATGTTACAATAAAATTCCTAAATTTTACTAAAAAATTATTTCAATATGGAGTTACAAATAGTATAACCGTATAAAACGTATGATTTGTGATATATTTACTTTGTGATAAATCATTTCCAGAGATTTACTACACAAAATCCAAGACAGGAACCAAGATACTTATTATGGACGGGTACAAGTTTATCAAACACAGAGATACTCAATACAAGACCCGCTGGTGCTGCGGTACGCATACATATAAAGGCTGCAAAGCTGTTATTTGGACAATGGGAAATCAGATTATCCCAACTCGGTGTAATAATGTACATAACCACGCACCTACTAATACAATGTAAATTTATATTTTCTCTAAACATTATTTTACCATTTAGTTTAATGTATTATATACAATAATTGTTAAGTTAGAAATAACTTTAGATAAACCTACATTGTTCTTTTGCCATCAACAGCCATGAAACAATATTATTCAACTCATTTCAACACACAAAACTGAAATAGTGTTTTTATAGTCTTTATACAAATTGAAAGCATGCGTTTTAATAAAATTTTCAAATATCCTTTTCTTTTTCATTGTGTCTGCACAAAAGTGGCAAAGCATGGGCCGTTTGATGATGAGCCGTTACCTCAGTTTACGAAAGCTCTGTACATGAAGGCATAAATTTTATGTTACTCAACGTAAAACACAAGACAAGATGCAAATCCAGATTCGTGATGAGAACTGGACAGTTCTAACTATAAGGTGTATCAGCTCTCTAAACAACTACATACGCCTTAAAGGTGGGCTAGTTGTGCAATTGCTGGCGTGTAAATATTCGTATATTATATACCAAATGTTTGACATATTTCAGGCTTTGGGCGATACTACACCACCACACAGCGAGGGGCAGAAGTGATTATGATCGATGGTTACAAGTTTCACAAGCACAGACAGAATAAATTTAAAACAAGATGGTACTGCGGGACCCATTACAAGAACGGCTGTAGGGCTGTCATCTATACAATTGATAAAAGAATTATTAGTTGTAATAATCAACATAACCATGAATGCTTTATTTAATGAAAATATGTTTTTGATAAATGTATCCTCATCAAAGGTTATGATTCATATGCGTATTATACGGTTGTAGTGTATAGAATATTTTCCAGTTCTGAAAGTAGGCTTAACTATATTAAGGAACAGTTAGGCCTACTTGTAACCAGATAGAAAAAACCACACCCAAAAACATTTTTGTTCTAATCACCTACTCTAATTTTTCATCTTTCTTTTTTATATTTTATTGTGAAAATCGCTGTCACTATGTGTAACTGTTCTTCGATATAATTGACATTAATTATGCAAGTATGCATTTTTAAAAAATAATTATATAATTTATGTTATCAAAATCATTACACGTCGACAAAAAGTCTAGAAGTAAAATGTATATATCTATTTCTGTTAGTAGAGTATTTTATTGTACTACTAAGATTAAAAAATGTACCTATGTATTTGGAAGAATGGACTGAAAACTGGATTATGTCTTTTAATTATTATTATTTGAAATTAATTATTTGAGTATTATAAATAATTAGTTATATTCCTATCTTGAAGTAGATAGAAATTTTTAGAATATTAATCTTAAGGGATAAATTTTAAGATATTAATAATGAAGTACATTTTTAAAGTAGACTTCAGTTATACTCGTAAAGACTGTGACAATTATAAGACTGGCGGTAGACACGATAGTTGCCTTGACTACAACATATACGAGGTAACGTGTTCAGAATATACCGTACAGTCTATTACGAAGTCCTATTCGACAATTGTTATTTACTACTGGTCCTACTGAACTATAACAATTATATACTGCCACGTTATAGTCAAATCGTTATAGTGATTTTGTAATTTGACTCACTAACTTCGCAAGACAATTATTACGAAGTTTAGCTTGCAGCTGAGTTTTAAAAAACAAATAACCATGCTTATAATGAAACTGTATACTTTTAGAAAATTACTACAGTGTATCACCTAGAGGAGCTGAGGTGCTAGTGGTGGATGGTTACAAGTTTCTCAAGCATAGAATCTCAGGGTCAAAAACGCGCTGGTGGTGCGGCACTAATCTACGCTACGGGTGTAAGGCCGTCGTATTCACGTACAATAAGCATATTGTCAAGTGCGTTAACAAACACAACCATTCGCGTCCTGGCAAATTTCAATGATTCACAGTCCTACTATGTATTCTTAGAAGTATTTTAAGTATATATGCTATGTATTCTCTGTCGATTATTTTTCAATTATTGTCAATTTTTTTTCGGTGATTAAGAATTACAATATTTATTCAACTAAAAATGAATCTTTGCTTTTCGAATGCTATATTATATTTTTTATATTTAGTTTCAATTATGATCATTCGTGTCTTTCACGTTCCACATTAACATTTTTAAAACTCCTCAAAACCCTTAATGGGTTGGGTGGTATTGGGAGGATCATTACCGTTCCTTGTACTGATTTGTCTCAATCAAAAATACTACACCAATATTGGTCACTAGATTACACACTTAATTGTCGCACTTCTGTCGTCGACTGTAATAGTTATTAGGGTACTGGAACTTGATAATTTGTGTAATAACTTGGCAATGCGTCAGCGTGTGTATGTAACACAACTTGCAGTTATGCTAATCATTTATTTTATGTATATCGTTTATTTAGTAACAAATTCTGTAAAAACAAAAAAGAAAGTATTTTTTATTAGCATATCATTATCAAAACACGGGACTTTTTACAATTCGTTGTAAAGTAATTATTTTGAAACTTAGTCTACTTGATTACAAGTTTATTTCAACAAAATTTTCAGAAATGAAATTTTAATGATTGCGTTATTTTAACTTAAGCTACATATCTCACATAGCAACTATGAAACTATCTAAACGGTTATCAGGTTTACGTTTAATACACTCGATTAGAGTTTCAATCAGTCTAGTATCTTAAATGTCATGTTTGTCTACAGAGATTTAATTAATGTTGTGAGTTGTGAGAATGTTGTAATCTCTGCGTGCAGTTTCCAGAAAATTTTTGAAATCAATAAATAAGCTAAAAATAAGCTTAGATTTTTTGTCTTCCCTGAGTGGTATTATATTATCTGTGTCGAAATAAAATATAAAAAAAAACAAGTCTATCCAGTAAAAATACATTTTTGTGCTATTTTAGGAACAACAGTAGGTACAGAATTTTTATTTTATTGATACATATATTTTAATACCTACTGCGGTAAAAATGTACAGCAATCAACGCTTTATTTTTAGTACAATTATAGCATAATTGGAATAAAATATTTTATTGTTTGAGATTTTCTTTAATAATGATAATCTTTATTGATTAATTTGGTGAGTGAAACCAGGCATATTTATTTTTAATTGAGTATTCTTATACCACCAGCCATCTACCCAAGAACGTGGAGCTTGGTTGTATCTTTCAAGTTGACCAGTAACGGGGACTAGTGAACTACTCCTCTATAATTGTACTTCATATCAGTTTGAACTACGTGCATTTACTTTGCAGATCTTTACTACACTGTATCACGGAGAGGTGCCGAAGTACTGATGGTACAAGGGTACAAATTTCTCAAACAAAGGACCTCGGGTCTGAAGACAAGGTGGTGGTGTGGTACTCACAACCGCCGAGGCTGCAGAGCGGTGGTATTCACCTATGATACAAGAATCATCAAGTGTGAAAATATCCACACCCATTCACGCCCTCTTACAATTTAAGAAGACTTGTAGAAACTGTGAATCGACAAAGGTAGTCGAGCGTACATTCTCTCTCTGTTGTCTCACCATACCATAATTTTTTTTATATTCGTGACTTCGGTATTGGATGTTTTTTACTCATAGTCTTATTTATTTATTATTATTTAAACCGCTTAAGATAAAAATTTGTAGTCTTAACTTTTAGATATCACAAGTTAAAAAGTAAATTGTAATATATTACCTCATTGTGTCCATAACTGTACGCGTCAACTGCAAGCCTCATCACTGTTTGCTACTCAATTTAAATCGATAACCCTAATTGTATTTATATTATGACCGTTCTATGACATTGTCTATTTTGTCCACAGTATGACGATAACATATGTGAAGGAAGATTTGGCATGTCTTGATAAAACTATATACATATGTATATTTTAAAATATAATAATATGTTCGCTGATTTTTAGTATTTGATAATGCATATTAATGGATGACTTTTAATTCCGTAAGCATAGATCTAACAACGATAAGAACTTCTGGTGCTACGCGTAGATGTAATTGGAAAAGCAAGTTACATTTTAACCTTTCAAGGAGAGATAATCAAGTATGTAAAAGGTCGTAACCATCCACCGCCAGATATAATACGAATGCATATATTTTCTTAAAATTTTTGCTTCGTAACGTAACAAAATCGAAGGCTTTACTTTTACATACGGTTCTTATATTCACAAAACCGAAAAGTCTCTTGTAGCCTTTTCAGAATGCGGCTAATTTGGGTGGTTGTAAGACGTCATAGCTGCGTGCGAGACGATTCGTGTAGACTGTCAAGTATAGCTTATAACTCAAGAGCGTAACGGATCTATAGTTCAATTGGGTTCTATCCTCCTTTTTAAGAAAATAAAAGAACGTTTACACTGTACGTGAATATAATAGATTGGCATTAACTGCCTTGATAAGAATTCCGCAAATTTTATAAACTATTTTATTTACACATCTCACAAACTCCTACATGAGAATATGTCGCTATTCTCATGTCGTATTAAAGTGGTGAGAAAATGTAGTAAGCCAATATTCCTAGTCGTTACCTGCGACGATACTCTATTCTAAACTCGAATTGTGCGATGTATGCTTAGTACTATTTTATATGAAAATTCTTACGGCCTTTCAAAATTTTTGCTTCATATTAAGAGTTTATATGTGTTGGTATAAATTTGGTATTCTACACCAATGATGTTAACCGATTTTAAAAAAGAAAAATTGTACAACTTTTATTTACATGTATGAGAAATGATTATCCCATGACGCTCATCACGCATTGTTTTATGATTCTTTAAACCTCTGTGGTGGTTTTGTTGGCTCATAGTTGGATCTCTATTGAATTGAGTTGATTGAGAAAATTTACAGGCATATATAACGATTTTTAGAATTATTAAGATCCCATGAGATATATTACTGCTACTCAATATCTCATTTTATTGATCTGATGATTAGACTAACTTAGAGTAGGCTCGTGCCTCTCGCTGGGGACATACATGAGTTGTCATAAGATGATTATTCAAGAGTATACAATATAATGTTACAAACATCTCCACCCAGCGGAATTCAAACCCTTGATACAGATTCAGAGATGTAAACACTTTGAAATTTGGGGTAACGACCAATTTATAATTTACTTGTTATATTGCTAATTACAATAAGGTTGATCACTATCACATGAACAACAAGATATTCATTTTAACTTATTTGCAGCTGGCAAACGATAATTAAATTTGTTTACAGTGACAATTACATCCTGAAGGTTATTGTTAAAGTGTAGTGAAGTCAGTCTAAGGGCACAATAGTTAATGGTAAAACATCTTAGAACAGCAATGCATAGAAGAAAAAAAATCCTATTGTTCTAACAATAAAATAATATTGCCGAGGGCTGATGAAAATATAAACAGGTTATGCGACAAACGTAACAAATTATTTAAAGCTTGAAAAAAATACGTAAATAACCTAGAGTTAAGACTAAATTACAATAAAGTTGGCAATAAAATACACAAATTAGTAGAAGGAAAGAAAAAAATATATTGTCAATATTATTAATAAAAATTTCACAAATACTAGGAAACTTTATTAGATATTGAATGAAATGCTGGGAAGAGTTATATCATCTATCGATTCCGTAATTACGAAAGCTTTTGAGGGGCAAGAATTTACAATAAAAATATTACAAATAAATTTGCAATTAGTCTGAAAATATGGTAAAATATGGTGGAATATGGTAAAAGGTATAGTTCCTTACTGCAGTGTAAAGCTTCTTGATTGTTGTACTTATAACGAAACAATAGATAAAAGTATGTTATTTTCAAAAGCCAAGCGTGCTAGTGTACATGAAATAATAAACAAATTAAATTCTAATAAATCCCCAGGTATTGACAGCATTAAAATGTACGAAATAAAAATGGTAGCTGAAGAGGTAGCAATTGCTAATCTTATTAAAGTAAGTGGTAAATCACGTGGTGAATATTTTTATGATGATTCGTCAGCCATCCACAATACAAATAAGTTGAAGAAAATTAATGAATTAGCTAATATGTTCAACAGCAGATTCCAAGAAGAATTAACGCCCGATAAATTCGTTGTTATAGATGATTCAATGATACCATGGCGTGGTAGGCTGAAATTCTAACAATACATTAAAAACAAATCGCACAAGTATGGTGTTAAATTTACAAGTTATGCACTCCAGCAGGGTATACATATACTTCAATAATTTATTCTGGAAATGGCCGTGAACAAAATCACGGTAAAGTCACCGTACTGAAACTCATTCAAGGGCTGGAGAACAAATGTCGTATAGTAATTGCAGACAATTTCTACTCTTCAATTGACTTGGCGGAAGAACTCCTATCTTACGAAACCCGTTATTGCGGTACCCTAAGATCAAATCGATGAGGGCTACCTAAGGAGATAGTGTCACAAAGTTGAAGAGAGGCGAAATCAAAGGAGCTATCAATAAAAATGGCGTTAAAGATATTAAATGGATTGACAAAAGGCAACTTCTAATGATATCTACTCTCAAAGAGGACAAAGATGTGCTTGTTAACACTGGCAAAAAAAATAAGAAGACAAATGAAGATATAAAAAGCCTACATGTGTCTTAACGTATAATAACAACAAAAAAGGAGTTGACTTTAGCGACCAAATATTTTCATACTACTCGTATTCTACATTAAAAAGAGGGCTCAAATGGTTCAGAAAAGTGGGTATAGAATATTTGTTTGGCATGGCATTAGTTAACGCGTGGATCACATACGAGTACAACATGAAAAATAATAAAACGGTTTCAACAAAAGAATTTACAGGGGCATTAACTGAAATAAGTATATGCCCTGATAGTAAGTATAATGACGTGTAACATCACTGTAGGTATGTAGATCATTGTTGAAGGCGATTCCTACATTACCGTCTTTCAACATCGTCAAACGTTCTATGTACATCTGCAACAGGTAACTATTGTCATTTCCTTGAACATATTACCAGTGTTACGGTGGCTGCGCATGGTCTTCGTGCATGAGCTTTGTGCTGACTCCGCTATTTTTCTGCGAGCAAAGTATGGCGTTTTTTCCACTACTGCTTCTATTATGGTATGTTATGGCACTGTTTACTTAATCAATAACACATGATGCGTGGTTGCGCCAGTTTTGAGATTCTAATATTTTTAAATAATTAAATACTCGTCGTGTTAATTGGTATACAAAGCCTATCCTAGGTATCTGGATAGTAGTCTACGCTTGTGTGTACCTAACAATAACGGCAGCGTCGGACTGGCCATACAGTCGAGATGGCATTTGCCAACCGGACCCCAGCTGGCGCGGGCCCCCCACAGGCCTGGGTTGCGGGTATACGGCAGGGCACGTAGCACAGGGGAAACGCTGCTCGGGCCCCCTGTGCTACAATTGCCCGCATGCATGTCTCGGAAACTATGCATCGTACAAAAAAGGTGTCTCAGGCCTTAGAATTGCGATCAGCCACCCGGGCTCTTTCGGCCCAGTCCGACCCTGAATAACGGCACATACTGTTTTGTGTCGCTCCGCGCGCCATCTGGATGAAGAACGCAGCGCATAAGAAACATCTAGATTATCTAAAAAATCGTTCAACTCACCGGTGTGTTCGGCGATTGTCGTGTTTGCCGCTGTCTAGCACTGAGACATTGTGTGCTCAAAATATTTAATAATCCGCTATAATTTCGACACCACAATAATCCCGGGATAATATCTTCAAGTATTGTGTCCATGCATAAAAAGGGAAAGCAGTGTGGGATCGCTTCTGGAGACTAGCTGGGTGAGTGTACATTTATTAAATACGACGAGGTTTTGTGTTGGTTGCACGATGGTAAAATTTTGCAGATAGGCCAGCTTTGTGTCCTACTCTGACTATCGAAGGAATTGCTACATCAATGCGAGTTCTTATTTCGGGTCAGTCAGCTGCAATTATCATAAAAATAACGCTTTACGTGGTCTACCTGATTGCACATAATAGGCATTAGGCCCTGTTACCATTATATTATACACCATATATACATAATTATATACCTATAAATACAGGGTGTTAGGGTTATCACTGTTGTCCTTTGAGGAGGTAACTCAGTATCGTTTATACAACAATTTTCCCTATGGGACTCATGTCGTAATTTAAAAAAAAAATGTGTCTTCCCATACTAACCGATTCAATCAACTCATTAAAAATTGTATTTAAACAATAAACTACATATCTAAATCTGAATCTGATTTTTTGTATGAAAAGTCAAAATATTTTTTTAAGATTTTAACATGGGTCCCTTAATGTTCTTTAAGCGATAAGCGAGTTACCTCTTTAAAGGACAACGGTGATTACACTAACACCTATACAACATGTAATTCCAAATGTGCAAAACATCTCGTGGGGTAACTCAGCCCATGTTACTGAATTTCTGTTCTAAGACTTGGAAATTCACAAAAAGAAATGATTTTTCATACAGATGGGCCCGATCAATTTCTCATTGTGTATGAGAAACCAACAGTTACATATTATGGGCTGAGTTACCCTAAGTATCAAACCACGAGGAGTTTTGCGCCTTTAGAATTACACGTTGTATAAGGTAATTTTAAATTAAGTTAAAATATTTTTTCATATTTCGACCCATGGTTATTGGGGAAAGTTGTTCAGTTTAATGATTAGAACACACCCTATCCTATTACATTGTGTAACGGAAGGGGGGTATCAACCCTGAAAGAGGTGAATGTGCTCATGAAACTGAACGAATTTCCCAAGGACAAAGTATGAAAAATAGTCGGACCTCCCATAGTAATAGTAAATCAATCAGCTGGTTGTCAGTTTTGTAAGGGAGGGCCAAATTTGAATTTTCATAATTTGTCCTATGTTCTCTGGGGAAAATTGTTCAGTTTCGCGAGTTCTGTGGTAAAACTCATTGATGGTTAATAAATCGCACGGAATTAAGAAAAAAAAATATTTTCAGAAAATCAAGTAAAACCTAAGGACAATGACCATGTCCATGAGATAAGCGCTAAACGAAGAAATTGTGCAGGGTGCTACGAGAGACTGCGGAAAACCTTTAATAGTACCCAAGCTAAAAAAAAAGTTAAGAAAATAAAAAAATATTGCAGGAAATGCAACCAAAACCTTTGCGTAACATGTTTCCAAGACAGGCATAAGTAAATAAAAACATTTTTCATATCTTTTACGATAATTCTGTTTTATTTTCGATATCCCCTTATTTTTCTCTATCCCATCACTATTAAAAATACTTTCTAGTGCTGCTAAGGTTGATATCGGCCTGCCGGTTTTCCTGCTTTATTTCTCATTTGCTTTTTGGCAGATCCCGGGGCGAATCAAACCTAAGGATGTTGCATTCAAGATCATTCTAACAATATAAAACAATGTGTAAATTATGTTTCCACAAAGATATAGCAATTTAATCTATTCTAGTGCTGGTGGGTCTAGAAAGACCTGCCACGCACTGGTAGAAATATCATTGGGGGCGCATTAAAAGTCAAAGACACGTATAGTGACTAAAAATGTTATGAAAGTAACAGCACAGGGTTCTGTAATCGGCCCCCTCCTTTTTTGCGTATGTTACTGGTATGCATTTGTTATCAGTTTGCTGATGTTTAATTGCTTGCGATAAAGACCCACAACAAACCAGCGAACGTCTGCAAGCCGATTTAAATTTGCCCTCAAAATGGTGTCACGACGGGGGCTTAAACTTTACGACAATGATTACTGTTTTTTTAAATATTGTAAAATTTAGAAATTTAATTAAAATATTTGCTACTCCATGAAAACTATTTAATGGAAAATACAGACACGAGATAAAATGCAACCCCCGTATGTACGCGGGCGACCGCACTGAATGAACTAACGTTACGTACGATGATCGGCATGAACAATACCTACAGCGAACGAACGACTGCTTACCTGGTTCGTCGGCTTGTAAGTAAGCTAGCTCCGGAATTTCTCTGCATCGTCCGTCTCCTGAGGGGCGGTCGTCCTCACGATTTGCCTATATGGTTTCTAGAACCTAGGCCAGGCTGAGTTTAGTCGGTAGGGCACGTGGCTGGACCGCTCTGGTCGCATGGAGTCCGACATAACCTCCGCGACACTTGCCGTTGCGGGGCTATCCTGGGTACGTTTTGTGCTCCTTGTGAGGATTCTAAGTCTTTTTCTCTTTTCTCCTGAGGAAAAAAAAATTGCGTTCTAGGCAAAATGTAACACTTAACAAGAATCACGCATAATATCCCTAAAATCATATAACTTACTTTTTTTCATTGATAGGCTTGTAAGATTCTTATGTATTTATTTTTTAACTTTTAGCTCATTGTCAGTTAACATAAATAAAATAAAATATATTTATATCAGGGATAGGTACTTCGCTGTATTATCGACATTATCGCTGGACCTCTCGGTGTTGTTGGAACTGCTATCGGTAACCGGAGAAACGATACCTACCCTTTTATTAGGATGAAGCGTTAGACTAACTTCAATTCAGTTTAGTGGCGGTGGAGGGACCGACCAATGCACCCGCGTATTTATTGTTATTTTGTGGGTAATTTCGAACTACAGGCCGTGTATTACCGTTTTGTTTTCATAACACCTTTAGTGTCAACGGTAACACAGATCGGCTGAAGCACATTTCTATATTTAGTTAATTAAATTTGATATAATGAGGTTATTTCTTGAGTGTATGTGGAACAGGTTGTTGTCACTTTTCCGGATAATAAAAGTAAGAAGTGCTGTTAGTACTGTACAAAGGAAATGCAATGCGGGCGATTCATAGCTACAAAAAGGATAGCAAGTTAGGTAGAACTATTTGGTAAGTAACTTTAATGTGGTTGTTCGTTATATACCCTAGTTCGGCGCTATTTTTGTTACAAACTGTTAATATTTTCACTTTCGCAACTTGTGTCTCAGGGCAACATTACTTGTTTTATGTAAAACTAAGTGTAATCGCTGGAATTACGCACGTAAGCTACAATGTTTTTTTTTTATTACATAGAGTGGTTGCTCTAAATAAAATCTTCTCAACAAATGTTGATAAGTCCTTTTTTGAAGTCATGGATAAGATAGATAGATAGATAGATAGATAGATATATGGATAAGTTTGATATTAAACCATTAGTTAAGTATTTGAGTTATTCTATTAAGATGCAATGGTATTATTTTTAAAAGACGGTGCTTAATATTATTTAAAAAATCGTAATCCAAAGTTGCCTTACTATTCTTGACTTTTGTGGTGTCTAACCATTAGTTTACGATCGACTTTGAAGGAAGTTTAAAACTAGGCATTGCTTATTTTTTAAATATTTTAGCAGAAATACCAAGAAAATTTTTGCACAATAAACCAAAAGTGAAAATTCATTCACAGCATGAGTTTATCATTATGTTTTCCTATTAATATATTACTATTATTGTTTTATCAAAAAGAGGTTCTAATGATTAATTGTGTATCTTGTATTTTTTGTTTTTAACTATCTTCGTTTCTCATATTCATAACATTTACAGAACACTTCTACATTATGACGTCACGTGGAGCTGAAGCATTGATGATGGACGGTTTCAAATTTCTAAGGCACAGAATCCAGAAAAATAAGGTGCGATGGCGATGCAGCAGTCACAAGAGCCTCAATTGCAGGGCTGCTATCTTGACTTACGACAACGTTATCATAAAATACAACAGTGCACATAATCATCCTTAGCGATTAAGCGGTACAGCCAGCTAATCGCGAAGTTTATGGGAAATCAAATTATAACATCCATTACAAACTAGATCAAAATAAATTTATATACTAAGTTCGTAAAACATTTACTTAAAATGTGTGCTCAAAGCAATAATAGATTCGATGAAAACACGTATAAAATATTATTTTTATTAATAAATACACACAACCTTTGTCGTTTTTGGTATATTATTTTACAGACATATATTAAATTATTGTAACAGTTTTTTTATATCCATTTATTTTTAAAATACATGTACATATAGATGATGTGGTAATATAGCCTTGTTTTAGTGCCTTTTTAAGTTTATGGTTGTATTTTGTTATTTTATTGGTTGAACTGGCTCACCAATTGTTAACTCTTTATGTACAGTAAGACTGTATTACTTTTATATACTAATATTATTTCAACACTATTGTAAATAAATTATATAGGTAAATTGAAAGGAAGATTTTCTTTATTCTATACACATATTATTAAACCAAGACCGGACTCTTAATTCTATTAAGTTATGATAACTAATTTTTTTTCTCGATAACTAATTAGTGCTTATTACTTACAGACCGACCAATGTTCTTCACGTCTAAAATTGGTGCAAGAATCATGCAACTGCGCGGTTACCACTATACTCGTCGCTCCGTTTGCTCCTCTAAGGTCCGCTGGCTCTGCACCGAGAGCAGGGACAGGAACTGTCACGCCATTATCGTAACCATCGGGCACACCATCATAGACCGCCACAACAAGCATAATCATCCTCCTAAATAACATTGCGCCATACCACTCCGTGATTAAAAAGGAGTGGTATCAACACTTTGCGCATTGATCTCTTTTATATTTATATTTATAAGGTAGTATAAAAATTCCATGAACTTTTATCAATATAATATTGTAGACTTTATAAGACGAGTCATTTTTTATAGAAAGCTATTTCATTGCGCCCGAAGTAAATATTTAGCAATTTTTTAAGTATATTTTGTTTGTTATGTATAATTTCTTTCAAACAATGTTTACTCTCACTTATTCCAACATAGTTATGTTTTATGTTTTAATAATTACTACATATTATTTCGTTTTATTAATGAGATCTTATAGAAAGGTACGGAATTTTGTTGCTTGCCATATAATAATACTGACTGTAAAATAATGTACATAAACATATTATAAACTAAAGATTTGAAAAAAGTACTTATAATGTTCACGCTTCTTAATACTTAAAATAAATGTAGCATTAAAATATAATAGTTTATTAGAACTTATTAATATTTATCTTAAGTACATGTTTATTAGATACTTAACATGACACTACAATTTATTCATTTTATTATTTATTGTACTTTTCTCTTTAAATTCTTGTTTTCAACGAAATACTGATCCTATATCAATATCATTTTAGTTTTTATATAAGTATATATTGTTAATTCTATTTATACTTTTACCTTAGGATATTTACCTGAGGGTAATCGCAATACTCTTTACGTGTATTATCTAATTTAACCTGAAAATCATTTGGTCAAACTGAACCTTACGTATAATGTGATTATATTGTGAACAAAAATATGTGATATTAAATGTTAATAACGTAAGCATTAAACTAATCTTTATGAATCCTATACGTCCGTAATAACTTTTATTTGCACATTTTATTTGAAACACTTTGTTTTTATTTTTGACAATTTGTTTTATTTGTAAATTGATTTCTTTATCTTTTTATTTGAATAATGTGTGCCTTGTATGTCCGTATTATCGAACTGTATAATAGGACTATTTATAATTAAAATTTGCATTAAAAATTTATTGATCTCATATTTGTTTTATTTGAAACTGAAAATAAAATCTTCTAGATAAGTGTTTTCTAGTTATTATTGTATAATAACTTGTTCTTTAATATGTCTTTTTAAAATCTTTAATGTGTGAGCGCCCCTTTCATCTCTCGTTGGATGTTGCAAGAGCCAATTCATCATATCAATCTCAACTACCAGTTGCAATATACTCCCTGTATATCGCAACTGGGTAGATGAGATTTCTTTTTTTCTATATATATTAAGAAATCACTTTTAGCTGAGAAATATTATAAAAGAAACGGCGTACTTACTGTTATTACTTTAAAAGATATAGTAACATGTTTGCGGCGTTTTGCCGTAGATTCCTTAAAAACACACCATACTAGACACTGCAACATTAAGAATTTGGTAAAGTTATCAGATTTTTAAAAGCATATGACTAAAATTGATAATAACTTTGTTATCTATACGTAAATAATGATGCTTCCTAAATTAAAAAAAAAACATTTAATCTGACAAAGCAGCAAATCTTAATATATATATTTCTTGTGTGCGTGTGTATGTGACTGAACTCCTCCTAAACGACTGGACCAATTTTGATGAAATTTTTTGTGTGTATTCCAGGGGGCTTGAGAATGGTTTAGATTCACAATACGGTCATATAGATATTGTTTTTCAGCTAAATTATTTATTTAAAAACATTTGAGACAACGTGAGACAACGTGACATTTGAGACATTTGACAGGACAACGTCTGTTGGGCCAGCTAGTATATTTGTATTATTCAAAGTATGTATAAATTGTTTAATTAAGTTTAAATATTGATTTATTTAAAAATAAGCTCAAATTTTTAATTTCAAATGCATGTGAAACATTACATAAAATAGGTAGTTAAAATAATAAAAACATTAATATTCAGTTGCATTCATCTAGCTACCTTATTACATCAAATCGGATCATTTTATTTGCGAAAGATCGACATCATTTTTTTGTGTCAGTCGTACTAGTTTATTTTTCTCTTATATATTTATTTCTTGCCTTATTCATACATACCACATATCGGTTTTATTATTTTTTTTTTTTTTCACTTAACTATTTCCTTAATTCGTCTCCTTTATATGATAAATTTGCGTTATTTTTTTTCTATTCCAGGGATCCGAAGACGATCCTACCATGTACCAAACAATATGTTTTTTAAATTTCATATGCAATTTATCTGACGATCCTACGGTGGAGGAAAACGTCGTGAGGCAACCTGTATTAACCTGCAAATACATTTCAACATGTGGTGAATCCATCCGCACTAGGCCAGTGTGGTGCCTAATTGTCCTGACTTAGTTCGGATAGGCTCGTGTCCTTCGGTGGGGATATATTTGAGCTGTGATGAATTAAATAAATGAGACACACGTATAAGCCAGTAGGTACTAACCGACAACAGGTACCGTGTGGTTAATTTATATTACTTAAATTCAAACATAGAAACAATAATAGTATCGGAAACATGTCTGAATCTAAGGTGTAATCCAATTTCTTTACAGTCCTGGATTAAATATACGCGATACATTAAACATACATAGTTCGCTACCATCTCATAGATGTCCTAAGAGGAATATTTTCAATTGTGTCTCTGTGACGAGACATAAGCAATAAGCCCTCTGATTATTACATCCATTACATACCGCGGCAGTAATTCCTCTCTTTGAAATGTTGTTGTGCATAGAAGGCAAAATAATGCTCTAATATATGCTGAGCTATGGTTGCTCCATAATTACCACGAGTTTTGTAATTTGGTGTAGCTTTGTAATAGGTAATTTTGTGATAGCATTGTGTCGATAAGATAAATTATATTTTATAACTAAAATCACGAAGATTAATATATTTTTTTTCTTGTTTTAGATAAAGTTAAAGGCCATGGTCTTCACAGAGGATCGAAAAAAAGACGTTGTATCGGCTGTTACAATAAACTTAGGAATACTATGAATAGTTTTCTGGCGTCCAAAAAAGCGAAAAGAATTGTTACTTTTTGTATTAAATGCGACCAGTCGTTATGTTTAATGTGCTTTAACGAAAGACATTTCCAGTAAAACTTTTTAACAATGCTGAACTTATTATTTTTTATATACAAGTAAATGTAAAAATGTTAAAAAATAAATTTATGAATTGTTAAATATTCTATTAAAATAATAAAAGTACAATAAATTGCACATGAAAATTTCCACCTTTCGTGATCACACACGAGATTATTTGCGCACATGGCCTGTATATATTTACATATATATATATTATACATAACTAGTGGTCCTGTCAAAAAGATTTGTAAAGTGGCAGTTTTTTGTTCCTACTTGAAATGACATATGATGTGTTTTGCCAAAGGTTCAAATTGGCTTTTAAATATTAATACTTATTGTTTGTATATGGAAGTATAGAAAGATGTTGATTTTACACTTTTTCAAGATTTTTTTAATTTTTCTCTACGTACAAACATCTCTGGACTTCCACGAATAATTCAAGACCAAAATTAGCAAACTCGGTAAAGGCATTGTTGAGTTATAACATTACAACGAAAAGTGGCATTGATTTTTATATATATAGATAAAATATATATTGACGCCAATTCGTTATACATCTAGTAAGTTACAAGTACTTCGATATAAAGAATTTCAGTAATCAGAGTACAGGCTCAGGTCTCCCTCGAGAATAGTTCCCCTGGTCCGATAATTATTTACAGGAACTTGAATTTACCACTTATATAAGAAGCAATTTATATAATAATGTTGTAATTTATATAATAATGTTAAATCGATATTATTATTTTTATAACATCTTATTACTCAAAAATACTTTTATTTTTATATTAAGAAAGACAATATTTTTATAATTCTAATTAAAAATCAATTAATAATGTTTACGACTACTATCGCTTTATTTTATACCCACAATTAGTCATATCAGCTTAATTAATTTTATTTAAATTACTTTTGTATTTATATACTTCACATATCGCGGTGTCTTCAACAGTAAAATAGTGAGTAAACTTTAACTCAGTAGTTACTTATAAAAAAAAATAGAAAATTGTTCACATTTATGATCTGAACAACCGGTCTGGTAGTACTGGTCAAATCAAAATAAGTTTTTACGAAAGATACTCAGGTATATTGAGTATATAGCTGCGGTATGACGTAAGAAAAGATTTCGAGTTCAAGAATAAAGTATACTTCTCGTTTTTTTAAATTATTATAAACTACAGATAATTTAACACAAGCATGGCATACTCGCAGTTGCTGTGGCACGGCGAGCTGTACTGGGTGCATAATACCAACAAGAAGGGGCAGGTCAGGTGACCATGCACCAAACATGCTAGAGATTGCAAAGCCGCCATCATCATCGAAGGCGCCATCATTGCCAAGATAATGCATTAACATAATATGCATTTGGTGGTACGAAAGTGGGGACGGAAAATTTTCCGTAGATGTCGATTAATTTATCAACTCCAAAAATTTTTTGGTTTGCATTTGTACAGGTTGTATGTGCTGGGTAGCTAAGTATCCAATCGGTTATTTATTGATCCAATACATTTGTATATAAATAAAATGTTGATAGATACACGTATACCCTTTATATGATTAATTCTATATTATAGACGACATACAGCCTGTAATTATGTAAAGGGTTTTTATATAAGTATAATTAGAAATTGTTATGTGCGTGGAGCAGATTGTCTATATATATATATATATATATATATATATATTTAACCAACAATTTCGTCCACAAATTTAATTTGTAAGGCTGGTCAGTATGTTTTATGTTTATAAATATATTTTATATTTATAATGTATTTCTATAATACGCTAATGCATAGGAAAGCCGCGAATCTACTAGTGGATGACGAATTATTAAGAGTTTATGCTATTCCAGATTTGGAGGGATTAAAATTCCATTACGATCAGAGCAAATACGGTAATCCTGTACTTGTTTTAGAAGGAAACAGGTATAGGTTCATAAGGCATTGTGGAAGGTCTAAACGGTGGTTGTGCATCAAGACTTCTAGTCGCTGTAACGCATATGTGGTCACTGTGGATGATAAAGTGGTCAGGGTGAGCACGGATCATACACACTGAGAAATTATAGAGATAAAGAATTTAGTTACAATTATTGATTTTATATCTAGCAAATATACAAACTTTGTTACTAATATCGTTATATTATTTTTAATGAATAGTTATTTAATAGGTTGAGTATTTTGACGATTTCTTGTTATTAGTATGCCATCTATGGAAATTATAACAGTGATAATCCATAGTAACTAAGCGGCCAGCCTAAGAGGGACTGACACAGGATGTAAACAAAAAAATTAATCATTCATCATAGCGTCATCACAAAGGTGCTCGGTGGTAAGCTAAGTTCGGGATTTAGAGAACTTATGGCCGTTTTCACCAACCTTGTCTTAGCTTAGGTGACTCCTAAGTGACATGCTGTCACTTTTTATATTAACTGAAAAGAGTGAGACAGCATGTCTCTTAGGAGTCACCTAAGCTAAGACAAGGTTGGTGAAAACGGCCATTAGCCCATCACGCTAACTCACTGCGGGTTGGTATTAAAATATTCATATAAAACTGGCAATACTAATAAGTAATTGTAAAATAAATCGATGCAAAGACGTTTGGATTTGTTTTTCAAATTAGACTTAACCTAATCCCGAATAGGGTTTCCAAAGGAATGGTGATATAGGTAGGTTTAGCCGATAGTCGAACATGATATTCGACCCACCAAGTTCCGCCATTGCTGTGATGGAAACCGAAACAATTAAACAGATAGCTTAATCAAATCGTCTTTTGGAGATCTAAAAAGGTTTAGGAAGGTATAAAATAGGACAAGTTATTTTTTTGAAGTCTCGTTATAATTTAATCTATTATTAAAATTCCTTATAATGGTGACTAGTAGATATTTAGACAGAAAATTTATAGTTATTTATGAGCGTGACAAGTTTTATCTTACTAAAATAAAATAATTTTTTGAAAATTTGTAGTTTTGTACCAGAAATATTTCAAATTTTAATTAATTTATAACCGCTTCCACTATAACCAGACTTGATCTGGCAACCCTATAATTACATGCAACAGCAACAGATTAAGACTGATAACAGTTCGGCTGTTCTGATCAGATAACAAAATAATCATTCAGGCACAGGACTCCCTCATGTAAAAAAACTACGAGACCTATTTTCGACTACTAATATGCGTATAATGTAAAAAAAATAGTAATTGTATCTATAGTCTATATTATTTATATTTTGTAGACTGATTATGTTATTATATCAATTTACATACCTTTAAATACCTTAAGAACTGTAATACCATCTATGTATATATATATATATGTATATATATATGATATATCTGTATCTGTAAACTATGAGTCGCAACAAAACTTAGTACAGCTGCTCCGCGAGAAAGACCTACTGCTGCAAGTGCGTCTAGATCAGAGTCAACGATTGCTTCATGAAGATGAACGGACACTGACACCGCTATTAGTTCAAACTATCCTTATGTGTTATCATTATTTCAGTCTGTCGTTGGATATAGGTATCCGCGAGACCTCACACACCGGACTAGTGAACGACAAAAATAAATTGTGTGAAAATGTAATTTGATTCAATTATTATCTGCATTTATAATACAAACTTATATATACTCATGTTAGATGTGTAATTAAAATATTAAATATGAAAGCGCAATCAAAATAATAAATTGGAGATATATTTTTTTATTGTATTTAAATGTGACGTAGATTTTACATGTTTTGTGACGTGTTTTAGAACGTGTGAATAAAATATTTTTTTTTTATTTTCAGAGCCGAAATTTGGACTTTCGCAGCGTGGTAATTTGGTAGTTCAGATAGGAGAATGGCGTTTCAATAAACACGCGTGCTGGGGGTCCAAGGTTCGGTGGACTTGCGTCAAAAGGAAGGCAGGATGTACGGCCTCCATTACTACGGTCGACAACGTTATTGTCAAAACTTTAGGAAAGCATAATCACTAATTTCTTTTCTTTTATTTATCTTTTTCATTTATTTTTTCATTCATACCTATCATTATACAAATAATACATAGATGTATAGAGTTAGTTAAAATTACGGCTTTATAATTTTGTCATAAGATTTAAACTGATTCAATAATAGAATGGCAATACAGCTTTTGGCCAGCGTAGATAATTGGCGAAGCGTATAATCGTCAGCTTGTACATTTATCTTCTATGTTTAGCTTTTCCACTTAGGCTTGTAATGTTGGCTTGGCGTTGGCTCGACCAGACCTAGGTCGAGCCGGCCCCGGAGCTCATGGCGGTAGAATCGCGAAAGCGCACCCCGCCATGTGCCCCGCATGGGCCTAGAGAATTCAGGGGGGTTTTAGTGAGTAGGCCGGTCCTGTCAGACCGGAGAGCCACACACGGCCGCGCCTAGCCAGCGCAGTGTCACGGAGCATAATGCATTTCCCCTCTAAAAAAAGAAAGGCTTGTAATGTTGGTAGTAGTTTGTTTTTAATACGTATGAAAAATTAGACATATGAGTATTTTGACTGTATTGTCAAAATTAATAATAAGGAAGCTCCGTGTAACATATGATGATGGAATAATTAAACTATTCCATCGTTATACTGAAGCATTTTTTCATGTGTAATAGAGAAACATACTCGTACTTGAAATATAGATAACAATGGTGCCAATTCTGTTGTACTTACATTAAACTACTCGTAAACCAAAATAATTTACCGATTTATTAAAAATATTCTGTTTTTGCCTCGAACCAAACTTTGTCCAAGTTTAGTTTCATGTATGGCGTATAAATTAAATTTTGACAGCACTTAATGAAATTTTTAAATAGTAATATTCTGGTGCATCGTAATATTTGTGATGATAATTTGACATTGAAACATTTAATCTGTAGTTATCAAAATGAAAGGAGAAATTGATCGAAGTTTAATTTCACTGAGTAATTGAACCAATTTTAGTACTGTTAAACTATTTTCATTTTGGTACGTGGTTTGCTAATAGGAATTCATCTTTTAACACAACCAAATTAAATTTTACTTTACATCAACAAAATTGGCATCACTATCGATGATCAAATTGATAGTTTTATTTGGTAATGGTTCATAAATTGGGTAAGGTATTTTAGTAGATGTAAATGTAGCAGTTGTGTAGTAATTTTTATGACCTTATAAAATTAATGTGAATAATAACCGCATCTTGGAGCCACTCGTTGCAACCAGGCCTTGAGGCAGTCCTTTTGTCACTTGTATAAACGTTAGTTTTCGTAATCCAAACGTAAAGCTCGACGTATTTCTGAATACTAACTTTTAAACTATCGCGTTGCACGTTGATAATAGTATTATTCCGGGAATTAACGAAACAAGCATTTTACCTTTATTGGCTTGACGTTTCGGCACAGGCTGCACTGGCCGTGGTCGCAAGCAGACTGGAGCAACGGTGTTCTGGCTCCGTGTGGGAGGCAGAAGATTCTTCATCTACCTCCAAATTTTGATTTTTCGCAATACCGCCTCTACACACTACACTGACTGTGTCCGTACTTTGAGCGCGACCCGACAGCGCAGTAAAGCGAGGTTGTGTTAAACAACGGCCAGTGCAACCTGCGCCGAAACGTCAAGCCAATAAAGGTAAAATGCATGTTTCGCGTTAATTCCCGGTATTTCTGAATGTCTATGAATTGATTTGTAATGCGACTAACAATCAAATAGCGTGAAAATATCAAATATGATTTATTTGTGATTGTTAATGGATACTATTACGTAGAACTAAAGCATTCTATCAGAAGATTATTATAATTCGATGTCTCGCGTTAAGAATATGTAATTTTAAGTAAGAATAAATTATCATTGTGATGTAATACATGAAAAACCGGTCAAGTGCGTGTCGGACTCACGCACAAAGGGTTCCGTACCATTGATTTATGAAATTAAAGGAAGCGGTTTACGATTTACGAGGTATAAAAAAAACTACTTACTAGATCTCGTTCAAAACAGTTTTTATAGTAATGTACATCATATGTTTTTTTTAGATTTTTCAATTTCTTATTTTAGAAGTTAGAGGGGGGACGACCATCTTTTTTCCACTTTGGAAGCGTCTCAAACTATTCGGTTTAGAAAAAAAATATTTTAGAAACCTCGATATCATTTTTGAAGACCTATCCATAGATACCCCACACGTATGTATGTGTTTGATGAAAAAAAAATGTTGAGTTTCAGTTCTATGTATGGGGAGCCCCCAATATTTATTATTATTTTTTTATTTTTGCATCAAAATCTTAATGCGGTTCACAGATTACAGCTACCTACCAAGTTTCAACAGTATAGCTCTTATAGTTTCGAAAAAAAAAATGCCTGTGACACACGGACGGACAGACGGACAGACAAACATGACGAATCTATAAGGGTTCCGTTTTTTGCCATTTGGCTACGGAACCCTAAAAAGCGGTAGAATGTATGTGCAATTCAACAAGCACACTCTTTATACCTGTAATTAATGTTCTGTGTATCAAAATTTATATAAAATCACGTAAATTCGTGATAAAATGTAATAATTTACTTGTAGTATAAATAGCATAATTAACGCAGTGTATGTTAAACGCGCTATATTTTATAATAGTACTGTATTAGTAACTGATCATAAGGAATAGCTTTTAAAACATGAGCATGATTTTATAATAAGATAACACGGGTGTTTACCCGTTAAGCCCTAATTACGCAGAGTTGTACAATTACTTTATCTACACATTTTTAAAAAATATTATGGCGACACTCGATAGCAATACCAATCTTTTTCTATGGGTTATTTTTTTGTTATGAAAACTAATTACTGCGTGATCTAATATCGTTTGAAATCAAAAGCTTCCGACATATATAAATAAGTGTAAAAGCATACCGCATTGACGCTTCATATCGAGTGAATTCGAATTTATAATTGTACACTATTGAAATTATGGTTATAGAATGGTCCAAATTTAACTTCACTTCTGTAGCAAACATTATATCGTAGTAAAAGTTACACTAACAACACATAATTAAATGTATAGTTGTCAGATATAATAACTAGCATTTTTTTAGCTATTAGTTGCTAAACTCAGTTTTTAAGGACTTTCCAAGTGTGTAGATGAAGAATTTGTGAGATAAGATTTTTCTCGATTTAAACATCTTCTAGTATATGAAGTAATGTTAGAAAATAATACTCTTTTTCAATTCTCGGCTTGACTCTTTATAGTTAGATGTTGTAAATTAGGTATTATAGATTAGATAGTTCGTTTGGTTAATGTTTGTGTAACTGAAATAAGCGTAAGTATGCAACGCAAATATATGTTATCTTGATCTCGCAATAAATGAGATTTGCTTGAAAGTACAATTTTAAACATGTTACAACTTAGGGTACATTAAGGTACAACTAACATGAAGTTATATACTCTAATTAGTGTTAATTGGTGTGATTGTAAACTTGACAAACGTAACATTACGAGTATTAATATTTAAATTGTTATATAAAAGCAGTACACGTACACGAATGATATTAATCAGTTGTTAAATGACATAAGCATCATGGTTCTTCTAATATAGTAAAGCTTTCTATACCCTGGATCACGAGAGTCTAATACAAGCTATGCCGGAGTGTGAAGCAGAGCAAGCGCTTTCTCTGCTGTCTGCTCGTACCTGTCATCGCGTTAGTTCGCCGTGCAGATATGTGGAGACGACGAGCCCGTTGTGTTTTATCGTAACGGATACCACAGGGATCCACAGGGATCGGACCGCGGCCCGATTTGCTACCATTACTTCATTCCCAACATGTTCGCCGACGACCTCTGTATATTAAGGGCACGGCACCGATCTGATAAATATGTGTAATGACTTGCTGTTGCAAGTTACACATCCTGTTGGATGTGAATAGTACTGTGAGTTGATAACATAACAACGGTATCGTTCTTTGTCCACAAAAGATTAAAACGATGGTCATTAGATTACCATATTGTCAACTCCCGTTAATAGATTAACCCATAATAGCCCATTCATATGATTGTTCAGAATTGTATACACCCATTGATAAGAAATTATAAGAATTAAACATTAAAGTGTAATGGTGGATGATATTTTTTCGTGATCTAGCCATATTGATTACGTATCAATTAAATTTAGATTATATCAACCATACCATTGTGCAATCTGTGGTGTAATACGATCTCGACAGCTACGGATTAGCGTTTAAGTCATATTTAAATAAAATAGAATATTACAGATCAGTTTCTTAATGTTATTGTTGATAGTAAAACTCAAAACAAAATCTATGATAATTGTTATTTACTATTGTATTACTATAAATTTTGTAGGATTTTACTAGCTAATTTAACATTTAAATTACTTAATTTTAAAAAATATATTAGCGTCGGAAGTATATGATTCAACTTCAGCATAGCCGCCGTATTAGGACTGTTTCGTTACATATTCTGTTCCTAGAGTTTCATATTCATATTCATTTATTCACTCTTTGACACTACTACTTTGACTTGACATACATTTATCCTACAAATTTACCTTTTCAAGGCATTGTTGTATGTTTGTGTTTAAGGCAAGTTTTAAACTATAATGGTGACCGCACACTGGACAAACATGTGCCATACCCTTATAACACACGCCCGCTCGAAATAACACTGTAATAAGAAAGAAATATTTGCAGAGGCGTAAGTGTCATATGTTTAATAACTTTTTATTATTAAGTTCCTGACGAAGATATAATACAAGTCATGTGAGTTTCGCACTCGCAGTCAACCACACATTTTAGTAATTTGCACGTTTCAATTGTTAAAAGTATTTATTTATAACAACTAGTAAATAAAGAAACATACGTGTAGAAAAGCAGTTAAAAGATAAACAGTGTTTGCTACATACATTAATTGCAATAGCATTGAGATACATTTAAATGATTTGGAAGTAGTAGTCCATATACATAACATAACCAAGATAGTAAATAAAAAATGGAAAATGTTCGTGTTGTAGATTGTGTTTCTTGCGTTTACATTTACGTCGACTCGCAATTTTTAAATAGTTTATTTGTTAGTTAAGCGATTTTCTCTTTTATTTTTCTATTTCCTTTGAAAATTGTGAAATTTAAAAGTGGCAAATATTTATAGCAAATAAGGTAACGTAATTTATGTTTAAGGGGCTTCAAAATAGTCTTCATAATTTCCTACATAAGCTTTATGTATTAAGTAATATAGTTTGAATTATAGTACCATACAAATTTTTTTTTACTTACAATTATTTGTAATGGTTTCATAGTAAACGATATTGTCACAAAATTTTACATACTGTTTATCTCTTATTTTTAATATTCAATAATGCGTTTTTGATGTAGATACCTAATAATATTATAATACATGATTGTGTGTTTTATTACATCTCCACAAAAAATGTATCTAGTATACATTTTTTCACGATATGTCACGATAAAAGTTCAAACTGTAAAACATATTTCAACAGTACATTATTTTTATAAATTCAAAAATGAGAGTAGAATATATAAATCCAAATAAAATATAATTTAATTAACGATATAACATATCTAACAAATGTAATTGTCAAATTTAGTGTCTCTCAGAGTTCTTTTGGAGGATTTTAGGTGGAAGTCCTAAATTGTGATAAACTTAAGCTGAATCGCATTCTGGTCTAATACGCATCGTTTACATATAACCCTTATATTTCTTGGAGTTTCTAGAACTGTAGTAATAGCAATACTAACGTATTCTATTTCTTTCAGACCTTAACCCTGTGTTCGCGCAGTCTCAACGCGGCAACCCAGTGATTATGATAGGCCAATATCGCTTCAACCGGGTAACCAAGTGCGGCAGTCGGACGAGATGGGTGTGTGTCAAAGCCAAAGCGGGGTGCCGCGCGTCGCTCCACACGCTAGACAACGCCATCGTTAGGGTCTGGGGCTTCCACGACCCCTTGGCTCACACGAGCGCCAACCGATTCTAGTTGTTAAAGAATAACTTACGAGAATTTCCAAACATTTTCATTATACGGCACATTTAATTAAATTTAACATTATCAATATTCTCAACATTTTCAGTATTTTCATTACATTTATAATAACCGATATATTGAAAAAAAAATTTTTTTCGTACAATACGATTTTATGTATTTCATTGTTCGAGTGTTTTATAAACTTCTGTTACTAATAAATTTAAAGTTTTGATGATTTGTGGTAGAATTTTTACGCAATGACATTTAAAATCTTAATAAAATATAACTACCTCGCATGTGGTTAACGTTTAATGAAATTGTAAACACACTAACTATAGTGGCAAATTATCGGTTTTGAAAATATATAATTGATTATACGATATAATTTAATTATTTTATTATGTAGTTATTGTTCTATCTCATAACAATATTAAACTCATAAGAGTATGACAATAGATGAATTCTATCTAATAAAATTAAATTGCTGGTAATAATATAGAATTTCTTATTTTAGAAGAAAATATCTGGTTACGTTTTAAGACATATATACTAAGTAGTTAAATGATTCAGAAGATTCTATAACACGATATGAAGTCTTTCTATGTACTCATCGAATTTCGTTCACTTCGCTATTGGTCCCCAAGTCGAAAATATGTCTATTTCGCGTTAAGTTCAATTCACATTTATTTCAGTGTTTTGTCATTTAGTTATTTTCGCATTTGGTTCACTTAGCCCTTTATCCATTTCACATTTGAACCACTATAGAATTAGTGTGAGAACTTTGGAAATAAAGTCTTTGTTTCTTTTATACATATGTCAGACATTTATATAATATATCTTAGTATAATTATTCTTTACCTAATTAATTATACCAAATGCCACTTTTGATCAAATTTCTTCTATAAAAATAGAATAAGAGACAGTTTTATAGAAAAGTTTTTGATAATAAATATTTTATTAAATACAGACAAATAAAACAAAACATTAATAGTATAAAAATAATAATATACGTACATGTTGCGATTACTTTAATTTTACATAAGCGAAACAATTTTTTTATAATCTTCATATAATATTTTTAATTATAGTCAATCGAATCTTTAACTACTAGTAAAATCAACGAAAATGTTAGCATAAATCACTATCAACGTTCGAATAATTAGATTTGTAATTGAACAATTTTACTTCTTAATTGTTAATTCATTTAACACGAATTGATTTAATTAAAGTTTTTGAGTATACAAATAGAAAATAAAAATGGTATAAGGGATATTGTTATTCGTTTTATAGAACGGGTAGCGATTAAGTGTTGCAACCTAGTTTTAAGTTAATGTAAGTAACAATTCGTTTATCAATTTATTACTATAATATAAAACTACGCACTTAACCAGTTACTAAATAAATATTAATTATGTTTTTATGATCATAAATATTTTTTCCAATGTTTTATTTTTGTCCCTTTGAGAACTCAAACATATAGCTTGTCTCTAAATGAAAGTAGAAAGGAAAGTAGTAGTTCATAATTAATAACATTAAAGAAAAAACCACCAACCGACTTCCCTACATGTTATAAATTATACTTACATGTACAATTATGGTCGGCAGCAAAATGGGCGGTAGTCACCCCAGAGACCTCTTTCTACATTTTCATTATACGGCATGCCGTAAAGTAATGTTCTTCGATTAGAAGGAAAACGCTAAATAGACGGCAGAAATGAGAGAACAGTATTGAGAGGTGCCCTTTGCCCTCAAGAAGAGCTCAGCCTGACAGAGTAGTCCTCATCGGTGATACATACAGTGCCTACGAAGAGTGTAATACTCTTCGTAGGCACTGTGTGCCTACCTTGAGTGTGCCGATAAAGTGTCTGTGTATGAAGTGTCGATTAAAGTAAAATAACTATACAGTTGAAATTTTTGTATGCAATCTATAGAACTGCTGTCTCTGAAGAAGTCGAGGCAGTACCGAGTCGTAACGAAGGATAGTGATGAACATGAAATTTCTTACTACTTAAGCGTTGCTGCTATATTTACAATTGGGCATGTAATTATGGTTAATATAATAGTATATATGATGAATATAATAATATGGTGGAATATAATATTTACATATAGGTACTTTTACTATTATGTATTACTTCCACTGTTTTTTTTTCTTTTTTTTTTAATAATGTTTGGTCCTCTGTCTTACTCTTTTTATGCTAATATTTTTTATGTCCTTATTTATTATCTTTTTACAAGTAACATATCAATTCTCGGTTGGGAGAAGGTGTCTTTCCTCCGTGTTGTGGGAACAGATGGTCCCGTCCACCACAGTCATAGCCCCATCTATATCTATATTCTACTACAATATACTATTACAACTTCCACTGTGTTACACGTGTTATATCTTATACCGCTTAACATATTATATAGCCCGCATTATAAAGACCAAATCCTTTATCATTATACATTAACAATTGAACAATGAAAATATATTGTACGTATGTTCAACATTGTTTTTGTTTCAGGTCGAAAAATAGAGATAACGAAGACAGTAGCTGGAAAAGATATGATAATGGTTGGAGGCTATACATTTGTGCTTCATGAAAAATATGTCTACAGATCGCGTTGGCGCTGTTCTAAGAGTTGGAGGGGCTGCAAGGCGGCTGTCAAAACATACGCCAATATGATTACGGATTTTGTTAACCTACATAACCATTGATTAATAAGTCCAGGGCGTATCTCGTATAACCTTAAAACATCTAGAAATAAAAGATATCTGGGCAAAGACAGTCAATCGGCGCGCTCTCATGCAGAATATACGTATACTTACGCAGTTTATAATGAAGTAATATCCGCTTAGGTTTACTGTTTAAGTAATTCGTCGTCTCACTTATAGTGGGTATTTTCAGAAATGGAATTGTAGCACCAAAACCTGGCTACATAGGTAGTATAAGGAAGCTCAAAGTCACCCAAAAGGGACGGAGAGGGTTATGTTAGAGTTTAGATTATATATATACATATATAAGGTAAAAATGACTATACCTGCTCGGTCACTGGAAGAGCCTTCTTCGGAGAAGATGTAACGTTTATCCTTAGTTTTAGTAGGTAAATAGTTATAAATAAACATCAACTTTGATTGAATTAATTTAATAGAACTTATAAAAAAAATACATAAGTAGATTTAGATGGTAGTTAATAAAATACGTAGGGTCGTGGATTTATTTTGGCTGTGCACACTATAACTGCCTTTTGGGTACCACTTAACTGGCCACACAAGAAGTAGGTAACCCGAAGTCTGGTGGTGGTAGTCACAGGTCAGCGGTAGTGTTAATTAGCATAGACCAGCGCCGGTAGCAGCCTAGTCCAGAACTTGTTTCCAAGAATTCATCAATTATTGAACGTTTTAGAATTTGTCCAATTCTCTTATACTGACTGCAACATGATTGAATGCGAAGTAGTGCATGGCGAGTAAGCAGCATAAGATGGTACATATTATTTAGCGATCAATGATGTTGCAATCTCAGAAAAAAAAACAATTTTATAAAATGTAAAATAATGATTTTAAAATGCATAAAATGTGAAATAGGATCGCACATTGAACATAATACTACTATTTCGATACTAGTGAAATAATTTTACGTTTAAAACATATAATGAAGAAGGAAGTTTGATTTAGTGCATTTTTTTATGTAAAAAAGAGGCAAACGAGCAAGACGGGTCACCTGATGGTAAGTGATTCACCGCCGCCCACATCACCAGCGACGCCAGTGCGTTGCCTACCCTTCAGGTAAGAATATGCTTTTTTCTTGAATAACCCAATGTCGCAGTTGTTGGGGAAGACAGCTGATGGCAACGAGTTCCAGATATTTACTGTGTGTGGCCGAAAACTGTTTTAAAAACACATTGTAGTGGAACGCCAACCATCCAGATGGTGCGGATGATAGTTCCGGCGAGACGATCGGTTGCGAAAATCAAGCGGTTCTATTAAATTGAACAACTCCTCGAACCACTCCCCATTGTAGAATCTGTAAAGTATGCATAGGGAAGATAGATAGGATCCTAGGACGCAGTGCCAAAGGATCTAGCCGATCGGCAAGTTCAGGATCAGTCGACAATCCGAGATGCCCTACGTTGGATCGGTCAAATGGAGATGATAACCCGGAGCCCCGGCCCAAAAAATTTGGCATTGTTTAAGATAATTTATCAATTATCTTTATGATGGAGGTAGAATTGAACAAGTCCGCTACCATTATTAACAGTGAAGATGTCTATTGACAAAAAAAGTAAATACGATGGATAAGCTTAAAATGAATTAAATACATTAACTACAATACTATACTGTATTACCAATAAATGATTTACAAATAACATCAGCTAAGCAATAAATAAAATAATTTTCAACACTCACACGATCGGGGCTTTCACGCACTAATAATTATTTAAATAACTTTTATTCTAAAAGTTCTTGATTTCAAAATAATTTTAATCCGTAGTAGATAAAATAAAATATAGATATTAATAATTTTGCAACTCCAGCAAGCAAGTAGTAAACGTCTTGGTGTATGACCGGCGAATGTTAGCTCCTTCGCTCCGTTCGGTCAGCCCGTAATGAATCATGTATCGATGTATAACCATTCCAGCTATACTCGTATTAATAACATCGCTCGTGCGCACGATATTTATTTTTTAGATTTTAAGTTTGTAAATAGTAGATTTAGTTTATTGTTTTTTTTATTAATATATTAGATTAATATTATTATAGGTGTAAATATATATTTTGTGTATATTTTAGTTTAAGATTACTTTTCTTTTGTGTTTAAATCTGGATATTTAGAATAACCACCGTTACAAAGAGGAAACAATCTGTGTGTGTCCCGTTTATCTTGTCATTTAAATTGTCGCACACATTATAAAAGCACTTATTTAATACAATGATAATACGTCAGTTACAACGCAAAAATATTATCTTTAATAGTATTTGTTTAATAGTATCTGTTGATAGTATCAAGATAAATGCATTAACTCATAAAAAATATCGAATTAGAATAGATGAGATCCGCAGAAGAACCAGGGTCACTGACATACTTCAAAGAATTGCGAACATTCAGTGGCAGGGCACATTGTTTGTATGACTGATGAGGGAGGAGTGGTAGGAGTATATTGACAAATAGAGCGTCGGTAGGCCTACCACATTGTGGACAGACGATTTCGTGAACATCGCCGGACGGCGCTGGATGCTACTACCAGCTCTAGAGAAGTAGGAGAACCTTGAGGCACGTCTATGACCAGCAGTTAGCATTCTTGTTAGTGATAATGAAGATCTGTAAAGAAATCAGAAAGAAGAAGAAAGTACATACATAAGTGTAATCGATATATATATTTTAGATTTACAGCTATCTTGATAAAATATAATTAGAAAAATCGTTGATATGTACTATATCTATACTATATTAGTAACTTATTTTAATTTTATTTTCGTGATTTTTTATATATTCTATCATTACGATAGGCTAAGTAATATTATTTAAAAAATTATATACATATATATATATATATATATATATATATATATATATATATATATATATATATATATATATATATTATATATATATATATATACATATATATATATACATATATACATATATATATATATATATATAATTTTGTTAATATGAACTTTAAGAGTAGCTTGACTAAGATAAATTACAATGATGCGGTAGAAAATATAATACATAGAAACGGTATATAAGCTGTCAGTGTCATATTTGTTTGATTCGTGAAATAAAAATTAAACCAAACGTTCAATATGTTTTATTCTTGTTCAGTATCGAGCGCATGAATATATAAAATAACTTTACATGTCACTCGACTTTTTTCAGATAAAATACTTACAAAATGTTTGAATGTTTTTTTTAAATAACAAGTTTCACGATTATGTAAAAAAAGACAAAATGGATTACACAACGAAACAAGAGCCGAAAAACAAATGAATTACTCGAGAATTGAATGCATATATGCAACGTGATCTAAAAATTGTGACACGAAAAATTCACGAAAGTAGAAGCAGAAAAGATCGCTAATATTATCAACATGTATACATTTTATTGGGTATGGCATTCTCCTTAGACTTGTAAGAATACAGACAGTATATCAACTCGTAGTATGTTCACACACTATGCTGGCCAGACGGCTAGATGAAAGTTAGTTTTGTTTCAAATTGTTTCTTTCATCGCTCTTGTAGGAGTATATTTATGATAAACTTCTTAGGCCACTGTTACAACCTCCATTGAATGAATACAGTGGCGACACAAGTATAAATAAACTCATCACTGTTTGTTTAATAACAATAATGAATGACAATAATATTTTCTTAAATATTTTTTTTAGTTTGCAAAGGAAAAAATATATGGTTGATGTAGAGATGGATAGCATAATAGTTATTGTAGATATTTTTTTATTAATTATCTTAGTAATACATATAATAAATGAAATTCTACAAATTCTGAATATTATACAACCTATTATGTAAAATGACTAATGAATAATAACAATAATGATTTTAACCGTGGGAGAGCCATGCTTCGGCACGAATTGGGTCGGCTCGACCGGAGTGATACCACGGCCTCACAGAAAACCGGCGTAAAATAGCAATTGCGCTATGTTTCGCCGAGTGAGTGAGGAAACCGGAGGCCCAACCCCTCCTTATTCCCCTTATTCCCATTATTTCCTTTTAAAAGGCCGGCAACGCATCTGTGACTCCTCTGGTGTCCACGGGCAACGGTTATCGCTTACCATCAGGTGATCCGTTTGCTCGTTTGCTGCCTATAGGCCATAAAAAAAAAAGAAAATGTATATATCACATCAACAGTAGGTATACTAAAAGTCTGATATGATAATATGCTCTGTGGTGATGATTTAGTTATCCTAATAAATGTAAATTAAAACTAACAATAAATCTTATATTTTGAGATCTTAGTTCAAATGGGAAGAGAAGAATTCATGTTTCTTGTATGATTCTGGTTGAAGAAACTTAAGACACCTATCATTTGAAGTAGGTAATTCATCGGCAGTGAGAGTGATCAAAACAAATAGAGGGTTTTCACTGCTTAACTAATGGCACCAATAGTCAACAACAGTTTTTCATGAGGATAGCGACGCAGGAAGAAGGTTACATATATGTATATGTATGATTAAATATATATAACATGTTTTTTGTTGTTTTATTTGCCTTCGACTTTTGCTAAATATGCTTGTAGTTTTGTTATAATTGTACGTATTTTAAAGTATAGTTTTAAGTACATATATGAAAGTCCTATATATCTCATAATAGGGATATAAAACCAAGTTAATATATGATAATGATAAGTTACTAAAAATAAAAAAATGCCTCTACACTTGATGGTAAACGTTATATAAAAAAATGTATGTAAGTAATTTACATGCAATTCCTCAAATCTCTTTCGGGAAGATAGCATTTGTAGCAATAGTGGGGTTTTTACAGGTGTTCGTGTTGAAGTTACGGCAGCTGGAGGGTCCATAACTGAGCGCCGTGGGGTTGACACTGATGTATCATCTATACAACTATCAACAATTATGCAACCTGTACCGTTTGTACAACCTGGGCCGTTTGTACAACCTTCGCCGTTTGTACAACCTGCGCCGTTTGCACAACCTGCACCGTTTGTACAATCTACGCCACCTGTGCAACCTAGACCTGCCCAAATTTTCGGACCACCACATCAAGAGGCTGCTCCTCAAGGTAATAACATCCATTACACAATTATATATTAATAAATAAATAAATAAATATTTGTGACACTTACACCAATTAGCCTAGCCCAAGGTAAGCTCTGTAAGGCTTGTGCTATGGGATCTAGGGTAACGGATAGACATACATATATTATACATATATAAATATTTTTTATTGAAATAATATCGACAACCATGACTAAGGTACAAATGCTGGCATTCATCACACAAACATCTGCCCCCACCGGGATTCGAACCCGGGACCTCAGAGATGGCGACACCTTGAACCCGGTGTACTATCCACTCGACTATGGAGGTCGTCAAATATTGAGGACTCTTTATCCTTACAAATGAATATTTACTCTTTATTCTATAAATTTAATGATGTTTTAAATTTCATAATAATTTCTAAATTATTAGCTATTTTTAAAGTCCATCTCTACAGCATATATGAATATCGTGGTCTGTAAACTAGAAAAAATATTAAGTTCAGTTTCTAGTTTAAGTAGTGATTTTCTCATACATCCTTTCTTAGACTGATTTATAACTAATATTTTATTTTTATCTTTGTTTCAAGATGGAAGAATAAGGAAACAGAAAACTGCTTCGGGCAACTACATGATCGAACTTGGTGGCCACTCTTATATTTTGTATTTCAACAAACACCGCCCAAAACGTTGGCGTTGCTCGCGAAAGTGGAACGGGTGCCAGGCGTTCATCAAGACTTTAAGAAACAAAATCGTAAAACATCATGATATACACAACCATTAAACAGGTTATCTTCGCCTATCTTAGTTTTGTCCTCCAACATATATCAAATCAAATAAGCTTGGATAGTAAACTAATAACTGCATCAATACTTTTTTATTGTTACAAAACATAAATGTGTGGTGTTTTAGTAAAGCGTATATTCTTAGATTTCTATTTAAGCATCTCTAGCCCCTAATAAAAGTAGCCCCTCAAGCTATTAGGAATGTATTTAATCTTTATTAATTATTATAATCGGAACACGAACATTTAATTAGATAACTGCATTTTACATAATAGGTTGTATAATATTCAGAACTTGTAGAATTTCATTTTTTTTATGTATACTAAGATAATTAATAAAAAATATCTACAATAACTATTTATGCTATCCATCTCTACATCAACCATGTATTTTTTCCTTTGCCAAACTAAAAAAAATATTTAAGAAAATATTCCAGTAATAAGTAAGTAATTTTCTGTCTTTTATAACATTGAATTATAACCAACATTTTATTTTAGTTTTTGTTTTTTTCAAGATGGAAGACTGCTTTGATGTTTGAACACCAACAAAATGTTAGCGTGGAGCAACACGGAAGAAAGTTAAGCGGATGTCAGGTGTTCATCAAGTCTTTAAGATTCACCAATATACGTTCTTTTTCCCTTTGGAGAGGTGAGGCTGAGAATCCTTATGGATATTACCACAACTAAGTGCCACGGTGATTATTTCGGACTCCTGACGAATTGAGGCGGCTCGACTCGAAAGACTTACCGACTGAACTCAGCCTAAGCCGTTGGTCCTAATGACCGGAGGACCGCACCTCAGGAGAGGCACAGTTAACGCTGCCCTATAAAGAGAGCTGGGTAGGTTACTCGTGGCTAAGCAGAAGACTGCCGAGAAGGGAATGGTAAGGGACGCGACAGCCCAGACGCCGCTACTTGCAGGTCTTGAAGGTCCTGCGTTAATTGATTAGGGGGATCGCTATGGACGTGTCGCGGTCTGCGAAGTCAGTCGATTTTGATTGAATAAATTCGCTGAAGGTGATATTCATCTAACCAATATACCAGGATATATTAATAAATATATCCAAGCATTAACATAGGTTATCTCCAACTTTGTTACTAACAATATCAATTTCTAGGTTTGGGCCGCAGGCAATAATAGTTGCATCAAAATTGTTTATTCTTACAAAACACGACTCTATTGTTATATTGCTATTTAAGTATCTTTAGACATAAAAAGTAGCTCTGTGAGCTGTGAGGAATGTGTTTTATATGAAAAAATTATACCCAACTAATGCTTTCTCTAGAATGTATATATGTACGAGTATCTAATAAAGTACTTATTGTATAGCTATTGCAAATTACTGAATACAATACTACTTGTCTTGTGTTGGGAGGCCTACCAACGATACATTTCCCGGCGTAAGATTTTACCGGCATTACCCATGTTACAAAAAATGTTCTGTACTGAACTGATTTTGATGAAATTTACTATACTGAATCGAGACGGGGTAATGTTTGTCATATGAAAATATTTTTTTTTCTGCGGGATTATCCGATAAAAGCAACTGAACAGATTATAATATAATTTTGTATGGGGATGATTATAGACGAGAAAACTTAAAAATAATTTTTACCACGGGAAAATATATATATCTAGTGAGAAAATCTGATATAATGCTGGCAAAGTGGGTGGCAAAATTCACATTACCGACTCTATTATTTTTTAAATAAATACTAGTACTTGATCTTTTGAAGTTTTAGTTCAATTTTTTTTATATACTTGACATCGTGGTAATTCCTTTCTACCTATGTACTTAATTATTGTAACCATTGAATATACAATAGATAGATGACTATTTAATAACTAATTGGTCTATCGCATTGGGTGTACCTGTAATGATAGGCTAAGTTAGAAATAAATAAATAAATAAATAAATAAATAATTTTTATGAAATAAATATGTAATGATGTTTTAAGACATATCTACTTAATCTTGCATTGAATGATTCTGTATTCTCTGATTCACCAAAAGTCAAATCCTATTGGTAGTAAGGGTATTAGAAAAACAGTAACCACCATATAGCGACGAAAATTACCTGTCATGCAGTGTTCAGTGAGCTTAATTTAGAATAATGTTGGAGCCTCGTGATGTATTCCTGTCTATCTTTCTATAACGTTCCTTTGATTACAAAACTTACAGCATTTTTTACGTGTATATTATACCATGACATTTTTAATGACAGCTTTACACAATAATACACAAAAATATGCCGTTGTAAATTTTCTATACTCTAAATTGACTCTGCACTTAATTTAACATGAGTTGGGTGTTGGTTATTTTATTTACTATATGTATATTTTATGTAACTATAGGGGCATGTATTAAAATATGGTTGTGTTTGTTTCAGATTTAATTCCGATATTCGGCGTGACACGCAAAGGTAACCCGGCCATCCAGGTGGGGCGTTACCGGTTCAACCGGGTGAATAGGACAAAAGGGCCAAAAGTTCGATGGACTTGTACTAAGACACCGTCCGGTTGCAGGGCTTCCTTGACCACGTTGGATGACATTATAATAAAGACTCATAACGAGCACACGCATTAACTCACAGACTATATTTGACAGTAAGAGTTGATGGTGATCGTAGTGCGGTCATAGTAAATTTAGCGCTGGCACCATGTTCATTAATGTTGGACTACCTTCAACAATTACATTATGAGGAGTATACCTACGCTTGTTTGTTACCTGATTATGAAATCAACAAACAAACCAAATTAAGAAAATAAAAAACTCATAAACCCTTCGATATTTAATTGCTTACTCTTTGTCGCACTAAAAGGTACATAGGATACGTGTAACGCAACAAGGTATTCTCTACCAGTCGATCGATATATATATAAAACCCCGGATTCCTAGAATCATCTTATTTTTTTACCAGTGCCGAGACCTCAGCGCCGCCGATGCTCTATATATTTTATTGATTTTTAGATATTTTATTAAATATCTAAGAATACACTACAGACAAGAATATAGTACAGTCTTTCATAAAGACAAAAATGTAAGAGAGACAATGTTTTGTGAATGTTGTCTTGCATTGCAAACTTCTACTACCCTAATCAAACTTGAAAGTAATCATAAGTAATGGTACCATATTTTCATGTTTTTGGATGTTTAATAATAAGATAATTTAAGGTAAAAAACACTATACAATAAGTACCTACTTAATGTTAGTCTCGGTAAGCCTTGGTAAGGACTCGAGATAGTAAAATTCTTAATAACTTAAATAAAGACACTAACGTCAATTTTTTATTAAATTTATAAGTTTATGATAAATAATATAAGTGTCATAACATTGTGTTACTGTAATAGTTTATAAGTTTTTCTTTTTCATTTTATGTATGATTATCAAAAGTTACTCTAACTACTGAGTTAACAAAAATTGTACTTATTCACTGTCACTTGGGTCATGTTACAATTATTACAGTTTTACGTTGGTTAAGTGCCCTAATTATACATAACAACAAATCAATATAGTGTTTTATTATATACACACACACATATAAGCCTTTTTGATGTAAGTTAATATCCCAATTAATTCAAAAAATTTAAATCTTGCTGTTGTATGTTTCATTTTGTATACAATTTTAACATATTTTTGCCAAACAGATGCGAAACGTATCTAATATACGTTTCGCATCTTTTTTGTGACATTATTAGTATTTCAATTACCTACTATTATTTATTGTAAATGCGATGATTTGAACATGAAATGCGAAACCTTGCAAGTGCCGAATGCTCATTATAACTAAAGGTTTGGTTATACCATGGTTTTTCAGTTCTAGGTTTCGTCTGGCTTCCGACTTTCATCTTATATAACTACAAATATTAAAACTTACCAATTATCTATATGAAATTAACATTTTTATATTAAGCTTATTTACACGTAAATAATCTTGACAGTCAAACTATTGTAAAAACTGACACGGAGATTTTTGATATTTTTTCTGACTGAAATATATTTAGTCATTCGCACCATTCATATCAAATTACTGACAATTGTGTTCAGCTTTCATAAAAAAAATATTCTGTAAAAAGTACTAAGTTTTAATAGAAAATTTCATATGGGTGTAAAATTATCTTCACTCGTTCGTTTCGTTCGTTCGTCCTTGAGGACACAAAACAAGTCAATCGTATTGCGGCGCTGTTATTCTTGCTTACACATATTCATTCCTTCTCTTCTCTCATTACTACTGCTTAGCGAGGGAAGTGTAAAATATTGGTGGTGAGACGAGCGAAAAGTCTAGATTGCAGTCGTTCGTATGTATTTATTCGTCTGATTATATTTCTTCGTCCCTTATTCGGGGACTATTTTAGCACTTATCTACGTTGACCCAACTCATCGCTTATACTTTGGAGATACTTGTAACAATTAGCCAATAACGAAAAAGTTTCGTTAACATTCAAATACATAATGCCCGCAGCTGTTTTGTGTTGTAGAAGATTCTATCACGGAAGATTTTAGGTTCATTTTTTGACTGATGATCTGTCAGAATACGACCAGAGGTAACAGTTTATAATCAAGATCATACTTTTGGAGGCAAGAATATTTATATCAATATTGAGATTGAAATGACATAGGTAAAAACTACCTAAGCGTCAAGCCTTGAATAAGTGAAATTATCCCAACTTAACTAGTGAGGTGAGTAACTTTAGGAACGTACCTAATGAAGCCTTAAAAACATATTGTATTGACAAGCTACAAAACGGAATATATGCAATTAAGATATATTAATAAAATACACTTGATGACTTGCCAGTTTACGGCATCACATAATGAGGCAAAATATAATACATAATATAAATAAAATAAAAAGCTTAATATGTTTAATGAATAAATAAAATCATAAAACTAATGGAAAGTCTATTGAAAAACATTTATAAAGTTTATTACCAACAAGTCTCCTGTATCACACTCTTCAATTGAGAACACAATAATGCCAGCACTGTTTTTTTTAGTACAGTATTAGGTAAAACAGATGCCTGCACAGAATACTTGTGTGATCTGTGCATCTCTGTCTTATCTACCTACTCTTTCTCTAGAAGAACCATTAAAAAAATGTATTATCGTGTTTTCTCTTCCAGAAAATACCGTTCTATTTGTTTCATGTATTGGTACTTATTCGTTTTCAGTTCCATCGTTTGGTGTGTCAAGATTTGGCAGGCCAGTAATTACAATTGGACAGTATCGATACAACAAGCGCTCTGAGGGCACAGGGCGCATTAGGTGGACGTGCAGCAAGTACCCCTCTTGCAAAGCTACAATCAGGACTGTAGGCGATGAGATCATCCTCTATTCCACAACGCATTCTCATTAGTATTATAACGGCTACTGAACTTTTAAAATACTAAACATAAGATGCTGAAAATAAAACCATGTTTTTTATTTGGTTTATAATTTAGAGAAGGTTGCTGTCATACTTAATATGACTTTAACTTTATTTTGTTTTATTATTTATTTCTGCTTTCAATCTTGGATATGAGTGGACTGCTTTCTTCTGCCAGTACTATCAACTGTGCCTTTGGCAAAGACATGATTAATTAATTATATATGTTAGTTACATTGTCTACTTGGCGGTTTATATAATAATTTTTGTTATCCACTCTCCATACACTCACGCCTTTTTCCCACGGGGGTAGGCAGAGATTACGTCTTTCCACTTGCTACGGCCTTTACATATCTCTTTCGCTTCATCTACTTTCATAACATTCCTCATACATGCTCGACGATTGCGGGTACTTCTGACCTGGCCTTTTTTGAGGACACTTTCGATTTGTTCGAAATATGTTCGCCTAGGTCTTCCTCGTCATCAGCCAAATAACGGAAGCGAATAAATAAATCGATATACTGTTAGAGCGATCGCAACAAAGATATCCAAGTAACATTGATTTAAAAATGTCAGAATTAATCGCAATTCTGCTAGAAAAGAATGATGACAGTTTTCGATTAATGAGCAATTCAGACTAGTTCAAAAGAAACAGACAATTGTATGTCCTTTTAGTTATTTATTAAATTTTATTGGTAAACAATATATTTGAATTTATGTTAAGTACTTTTATTATCACATATCATTTGTGTTTGGTATTGGCGGAAAATATACGGTGTCTCACAACCAATACCTTAAAGACGAACATTATTGGATAATGTCGCAGTATTGTATTCGTTACATACGTTATCATTATTGTAAACATCACAATGTGAACAGGAGGTGGACTTGTGGTAGACCTACAAGCGCAGGACCGACTGCGGTGTCAGCGTCATCACGATAGATCATGAGGTTGTCAAAGTTTACATTGGCATATCTACTATGTTATTTAACATTCGACAATGTAGCGCGTGATAAACTTTATCTTACTACTGGTAACAATTGAGATTTATTCCTCGTGTGTACCACCGGGAACGAAACCAGTGGTAAAGCGTGGGATCCATCGATTTTTTTTAGTTCTATATGACAATAAGGTTATAAACGGATACGAGTTTAACCTTGTTGTTAATTTAATACACTTTAATGTAAAGTTCATACGTTTCGATATTTATCTTAAAGTAGACTTGAACGTAAACTTATTCAATTTTATGTTAATATGCGGTACGTATATTTTTGTTTATGTGTATGGTATTAAGATACTTATCAAATCTATTAAACTTTTATCTACTTTACGGTATCATTTCTTTCATTCTAGTCTGTATTCAGATTTACGTATTATTGTAATTTATTTTACAATTAATAGTTTAAGTAGGGTAAAGTTCAGGTTCGTCAATTTTACCGACACGTGAACGGGATGTCGGTGAAAACTGAATTATAATATTTTTTATACTATTCGCACCTGAATGCCTTTGTGCTAGTGAGTGCACTGAACATACGGCGATACTAATTAGCGCCCAGATCATTAATTTGACACTCATTTTATATATCAATTTTATTAAATTACAAATAATAGTATTATGGAAATTAATAAATTTTTACAGCAAGTACAAATAGTAATAAATGTAGGAAGTTACAAAATATAACTTAACGGTTACTTTATGTACATATATATATATATATATATATATATATATATATATATATATATATATATATATATATATATATATATATATATATATATATATATATATATATATATATATATATATATAGTATTAATATACAAACATGTACTGTGAGGGTTTTCATTTAAAATATTTTAAAATAATTTTGGAAAAAGGCAATTAATAACGTACTAAAAATTAATAAAAAGAAACAAACATTAGGCACAAACCATCGCAAATAGAAATTTTATTTACATAGATGTATATTGATTCGTATCGTACTTAATAGATTGATATATGCTATATACTTGTTATAATAAATATCTATATTTTTTAAAATATTTGTGTTTCATTCAAGACCCAACAGCGATAATATTTATTTATTATCGGTCTATTAAAGGATATTAAAGCATAAAAGTTACTTGCTGTTGTTAAAGTCACGGTATATTTATTTTTATATATTCTATATAGCACGAAAAAAATGGAATTACATAGATATCCGACATATCTAAGATCCATATATATATAAGGCATATGTTTGAAGTAGGATTTTTAGACATTGATTAATTTGTATTTGATTGTTTTATTTATGCTTGTTAAGTTATGCCTGTGTCAATAGTTTTAGGATATAGTACAAGTTTAAACATTTCAGAAGTGGCAAACCTTTGGCTCCCAATTTCGAAATCTTTTGTGTATGGCGTTTGACGCCATATTGCGTCATAAAGAATAATCCATACCATAGAGCTGACACGACCTATATTTTTACATTAGGAACAATCCATCTGCCAAAGATGTTTCCACCAAAAGGAACAAGGACAGCCAGGAAAAGGTGTAAACTATGTTATAGCAATGGAAAACGAGTAGATGTGTCGTATGGCTGTCCTGATTGTGCGGGATTCCCAGGTTTTTGCATAGACCCGTGCTTTCGCCAATTCCATAAATATTAAAATTGTGTAATGTATACTCGTATTTACAATACTAGTGTTATAAACAAAAAATATTGAATTTGAAAATTTTGTTTATAATTACTTATTTTTTATATTCAGCGTGACTTTGGATAAAGTGCAATCCAGGGGGAAGGGGCACCAAAACATAAATTAACGACGTAAAAAAAAATATTTTTCATCAAAACTTTTAACGTACGTAGTTACGAGTATTATGATATTATAACGTATATGTTGTGCGCTGTTGTTTTATTGCTACGAGACACTGAAACACATAAGTAGAAAAGGAATCGAAAATGTCAATGTGTTAATTTAAAACAAAAATAGATTCAAAAAATATTTTAATATAACTGCTATTGTTTGGGAAGGAGGCCTTTGCCCAGCAGTGGAACAATACACAGGCTAAATTAAAAAAAAACAATGTTTGATTGTAAGACTGTATTTTAAGGAAAAAATAAACAAATGAACGTTAATATTAAGTTAAAAGGCAACCATAGGCATAATCACAACATATTGTACTACTACTGCTGTCTTAAAAAAATCAATATTAAGACAGAAACATTTGTTTATTATTTAATTGTAATCTGTAGTTAAGTAATAATTAGCATGTAATAAATATATAAATACTACATGAACCTTTCATTTATGCATCAGCATATCTACTCCTCTCAATTCTTTCCTAGCCACTAAATGTAGACTTTTGTTTTCTTTATCTCTCCACAATCCTGGGAGTCAGTAAGAAAAACAATTCACCCACTAACATGTTCAGATTATAATTTTAATCACTCATTACTAATCAGTTTAATCATAAGAATCACAAGAATTTGAGGCATTAAAAGTTTGTCTTTACGTATTATGCCAGTTGCTTTTCTCCGACTCTGATAATTGTACGTCGTTACTGTGGATATTTTTTGTGTTATCCAAAAAATTCATGATGCGAATAAAAGTTCGAGTACGTATACATGGTTGAATTAATTTTAATTCTTCACCTATTACTTGTGAAAACAAATCTTGCCGTTTGTCAAAGTCGCCAACAGAATTATTCAGTACATCACAATCAGAACATCCTTTAGCAATTGTTTTCTTCGTCTCAATGTTTTCTTCCACTAAATTTTTTTCAAGAGTTTTTCCTTCCATAGTTTGGTTTTCCATATTTTTTTTTACTTTCCGTACCAGTTTGGGATTCTTTACCTCTGGCCACCCTTCTGTATCAAAGAGGTTGGGCGATGCGCTCCTTTTACCTGAAATAAAAAATTGATAGCTTCCTGAGATACCTACACGTGCTTTAAAGTTTAGTTATCGCCATCCATGAAGACGTTCCCCTCCACATCTTATTTGAAAGATGTATATATCGGTATAACTTTAAAAAGGAAGAGAGTAGACGCCACAAAATGTTAGACCTTTCCAAATAATTGGAATTTCTTCTGGTGCCAGCATGGAATCCGCCAGTTTTAAGACTACAGATACTCTATGGATTTCCGACTAGATACGACCTGGCGTCAAGAAAAGAGCGTATTCCCTCCTTATAGGCCTCTGGTGTTGCAAATATATAAATTTACAATAGGTACTGGATTTGAAGTTAACTACACATTTATTTAACCCACACGAACATACTCAAGTGGATGTATTCTTATTTATATATAGGTATATACCTATATTAGGTAATTTACGATACCAGAAATATTAAAATTGAATTCTGCATATGAAAGTATATGTAAAATATATATTCCGATCAATATATCTGTCAGTGTACACAGATCCAAATTAATGACCTATATAAAGATACTTTTTTCAGAAAACTGTACTTAAAATACACAAAAGGTTTCCAACAACTGATCTAAATAAATCACTTACCAGCCATTCCAGCTAAATCTCGTAGCGAAGTCACTTTAAAACGCACCAAACAATTTAATAAGCCCTTCACGTTAGACATTCGATGCCAATTGAATGTAATCACGAGTAAACAAGCCAAAATCGTACCATGAAGCAAAATGTGTTCGCTCATGGCTGAAGACGCGTAAAGGCGTCACTTTAACGGGTGGCGGCTGACGCACGGAGGCGTCACAGAAGATTTGTTAGCCGCCATGCGCGAAAGTCTTAAAACGTGTGGTACGCAATGAATCGGTTAAATTGACTTTATGCATACAACATATGAAAATGAAGATTATTCATATGGTCAATTATTTTGTGAGTTATATAGTTATGTTTTTGAATATTTTGTATAGTTTTATGTTAAATAAAATTGTTTAGAATATTTATAATAATTATTTTAAAAAATTGGCAAATGAAATGTATAACATCTTTCTTAACATTTCTTACATAAATTTATGTTTAAGTATTTTTCAAATTTGTATAATGTCGTTTCCATGGCTTTACTTGGCGTTGTTTTTTGTCATGTCAACTATTCAATTGAGTGATATTTTTCAGAATTTATATTGACTACTAGCAGATTTGGCAAGCCCGTACTTCTGTTAGGAAAGCATAAGTTTAACTGTCAGAGTGGCTACAAGGGAGCTCGCATGAGGTGGGCCTGCACGAAGAAACACAGGGGCTGCAGTGCCTTTATAAAGACGTTCGACAACAATATTATCGATGTGAATAACGTTCACTGCCATAGTTAATTACAAAATATAATTTTAATGACAAGGAACTAGAAGTTTCTTAGTAATTCATCGCACAACCTCACTTGTCACTTCTGTACACAAGTCTTTCCTTGGGTCAATATTATCATACATACTTCACCATTTTGGTGTGTAGTTGGGTGTAATCAGGCGTAATTGCAGTCAATTTTCTTCGATATTTTGTCAAAACTTATGGTAAGAACTATCTTACCGGAGTTCGCGCACCGACGGCTCTGTATTAACTTTTAGTTTATACGACGATTAAGGATAGAAGTAAGTGAGTCGCTAGATGATAAGTGGTCGCTATAGCCTATGGATGCTTGCTCCTCAAGGAACACGACCGGTGGATGCATTATTTATATTGGATAAACTGTAAGACATGTCGAATTTCATGTTTCTACGAGTAGATCAACGGAAAGTTCCCTATACATTTTGATTATATTGTGAAACTATTGATAATTGAATTCCAAGTTACATTTTATGAATGAGACTATTTTCGATCCGAGTATTGAATATATGTATGTTGCAGTATGATTATGCAGTTTTGATTATATAATAATAATTATAATAATTAGTTACTATCTTCGATTAATAAGAAGTAAATTAATATATAGTCATTTTAATGATTACAACTAAAGGAAGAAATCCAGCATACTAAAGTGTAGGAAATACAATGAACGAACTACAATGTAGGTTGCTCGCTTTAAATAAGGTCTTATCGTAGCAAGTAGTAACTTTGGACGTTCATCGCCAGACGACAAATCTTAGTACGGCGAAACAACATAGGCGGACACAACTAGTTATCTAATAAATCCTATATATTGAACATTGACTGCTATACATTAGTGTCATTTACACATACGTACATTTGAATAGTGACGATACACTCTGACTAAAGTCGTTTTCACAAAAATTAAGTTTTTTTTACTATGAGGGTGGCATAAAAATAACGACCTACTTGATGGTAAGCAAGCTTCTTGACTCTAGATAAGACACTCGCACCAGATCACCACCGAGGCATAATGATCACCACGTTGTCTTTCTGATAACTTGAGTAGGTTCCTTCAAATTATATACTTAGTAATTTTGCTTATTGTAATGCCCTATCATAATATTTTTTATCAGTTTGATTTACTGCATGTCAATAAGCGCAGAATTTCCGGGTTTGTTTTTCATTCTAACGGGAAGCGTCAGTTCTCTCAACAATGTTTTTATTTCCTAATATGGTATTTACGATTCTGGTTCTAACGGCGTTAATAGCCTTTACAGTAACAACACGCGGCCGTTACAGTAATAATACCCACTTTGTGCAAGACAATCACTCCAATTTTAACTTCTTAACACGCCACTTCTCATTTAAATTCAATAATTTATTAAAACAGGTGTGTTGAATGGCAGAAAATGAAAAATGTTTTTAACATAGCACGTTCTAAATTTAAAATAAGGATGTTGAAATAAGGCCTGTTTTATTTTATTACAGTATATAGAAGGAAATATCTAACCGTTCTTTCAACAGTATAATTTATTCTAGCCTTATTTATTGATGAATGTTTTATTTCAGAGGATGAATTGATTTGGTCAATGTCTCGCTACGGACATCCTGTGCTGATTTGTGGGAGTTTTAGGTTCAACAAATCCTCAAAATACAAAGGCGATAACGCGAGATGGCCGTGCTCTAAAGTGGCTTCTGGTTGTAAAGCACACTTGTATACTTATAGAAGAACCATAATTAAGATTAATAATGAGCATAATCACATTTGAATATAATTTGAAAATAACTGGAGAACTAAGCATTCGGTAGACAATTGACAATCAGGTGATGTGCAGTTAGCAATAAGTTAGCGTACTGTGCAAGTACTTAACATTAGCACAGAGGCATAATAGCTGTGTCTAGGTCAACATATAAAGTGAGATGCGTTGCTGCGTATGATTAACAAAAAATGTATTTAGATCTACACCTACCAAAAAAAAACCTGTAATATTTGGTTTGTTGTTGTTTATCACGGAATATAAGTATACAGTAAGGCGAACTAGCCTGGTGGTTTTTATTTCCTTACCCCGGAATATCCCACTGACGTCAAAGCTGCTTTCTAGCTTCTTTGGATATAATATCAGTTTGACCTTGATTAACACTGATCATCATTATACCATATACGTGTTAATATTATCTCTGCTACGACATATAACAATTTGTCTTCTTTTTGCAAAATAAATACATTTTTTTCTTTCATCACTTACTTATTATTGAGCACATAGTATGAAATATTTATATTGATATAAATAATGGTAAATGGGCCACATGTTTATCTATAATCAACTATTAATAGTAGTTCAAACCCTGCATTTGTTTCTACATTACTTTAACTAAACACATGCTCCAGAGAATATCACCCCAAAACTAGCTTATTAAATTTGCATGCTGTGTATATTTTTGCTAATAATTGATATTCATATTCCATTGAGAATATCAAATTGATACTTTAAAGCTCTGAAGTAAATATTACACACCGATCTTTTCAGCAATAGTAACTATATAGTTATCCATTCTGAAGACGAAAAAGACGAAAGTACTTTTAAATATAATAGTAAATTTATCACTTTGTTATTTGTGTAAACTGCGTATATCTAAGAAGAAATTCGAAAGGCCTAATCGCCTTGAATTCGATGTAGGTTCGCGCCCCTTGGTGGAGATGGAAATAAGGTGCAATGATGATAATGAAATCATCATCATCATTATCATCATTGCATCTTATTTCCATCCCCACCAAGGGGCACCTCGAAATCAAGGCGATTAGGCCTTGGCACAGACCAGTTTGGGTGCCTTCGTCTTGTCTACTTCTCGCTACACAATAGTGCATGCATTTCTATTTTCTGGTGTTAGGGGTAATTTCACATCGCCATCAATTTGAATATGTTCATATTATTGTATCACACTTGTACGTTCAGTATTACAGGTTTGTCTAAGATATCATTGTCTCGTCTCAGACACCTAACTACTAGTAAGTATCAGACTATTATTATATTATTAGTATTCTATACATTATGATTACTGCGTTTTTTTATACTACATTTACCATTAAAAGTGAAATGTTAGTATCATTTTATATAGAAAACTACTTATTTGACAGTTTGGGCAGTAAATTAATTTCTGAAAATTAATATTATTAATTTGTTTTAGGCACTGCTCTAATTTTGACGCAGTCTCGTTATGGTAACCCTGTACTGCTCTGTGGTCATCACAGATTCAACAAATTAGTGAGATATAAAGGTTCTAGAGCGAGATGGGTGTGCACGAGGAGCAAGACTGGGTGTAAAGCAATTGTATACACTGTGAATAACGCTGTTGTGTCGTTTCATAACGTGCACAATCATTAATAGATGTTTGTAATTGAAGATCAAATATCACTGAGGACTTAATATAAGAAAACGATCATTAATAAGCGAAAGACTGCTAACGACGCCAATGACCGATGATTAGCTGTAAATTAAATTATTTATGAAATTATTACTATCCTAGTCAACTGAAGGGCAAAAATAATAATTAAATTGCTTTGATTGATATGATGATTATGTGCACTGTTTATAAAATCTATCTTAAATATAATTTGTAAAAATCAGTTTTTAAACATTTTTTTTAGTTTCAATCTTTTTCTTATAAATATATTTAAATGACTTTAGTGTATTATACAAAAAAAAATCAAAACTCATTAGTTATAATAAAACTTCCACTTTAATCGTTACGTTTCCTTATAAATTATAACTTCTCTAAAGAGTAACATACAACGTTACACAAATAATATATCATACATTGTATTTTATTTATTTGTCTGTAATTTTAACAATATTTTAGTAATTAATCATTCATTATCAGAAAAAAATGACCAATGAACATGTCCTTGATTTCTTTACATTGGTACTTCGGAGCGAGTAATTTCTAGAGGCATTAACGCCCGGTACCTTTTCCTACATCTCGTCATTCTGATGCAAAGTAACGTTGCTGGCGAATTGATACGTTCCGATCTAAAGGGACAGACAGCAAAGTTGACTGCAGTCACTGTGGCCCTTGTAGTGATTGTAGTGAAGCAACTCTGTGGTTTTGTCATTGGCTCTATAGCATTAGAGAATATTAAAGGCAACTTGAAAATCAAAATCAAAATAATCTTTATTCAACATAGACCTTTACAGGCACTTATTGACGTCAACAAACAAAACAAAAAAGCTTAAAAAAAACAAAAACCTTGTCCGTACGTTCGAATAAGGAAAAAAAAAATTTACTCGACACCTGTTCGGAAATTGGGAGAGCCTTCTCGAGAAGAACAGGCAAGAAACTCTGAAGGTCTATTTTTTATCTCCTCTTTTCAATGTTAATAATTATAATAATAACATATAAAAATACAATATAGTATAAGATACAATCATACCTAATACAATTACAGTCTTATGTATGTTTACATACACATATAAAAATAATACAATATTATAAATAATGTTGTTACCAAACATGGCTCTATGAATAGTGTCCCTATTCCCAATTAGTGTGATCATTTAGATAGTCGCTTACTTTATAATAACCTTTACTCATGAGTATCTTTTTGATATGGATTTTAAATTTATATAAAGGCAAATCAATGACACTTTGCGGAAGTTTGTTAAACACAGATATACATTTCCCCAAGAACGAACAGCTAGTTTTATGGAGTCTGAACATTGGAACGGCAAGTTTATTTTTGTTTCTAGTATTCACACTATGTAGATCACTGTTTTTATTGAATTTATTATAGTTTCTATATACAAAAACTAAATTATCATATATATATATTGACTAGCTAAAGTTAAAATATTAATTTCTTTGAACAATTCTTTTAGGGATTCTCTAGCCCGTAAACAGTGAATAGCACGAATCGCTCTTTTTTGTAAAACGAAAATACTCTCAATGTTAGCCGCTGATCCCCATAGCAGCAGTCCATAGGACATAACACTATGAAAGTAGCTGAAATAAACAATTCTTCCCGTTTCAACATTAGTTAAAAGTCTAATCTTTTTTACTGCGTACGCTGCTGAACTAAGTTTGATTGCCAAAGTTTCAATATGTGGATCCCACTGTAGTCGTGAATCTAACGTAATGCCTAAGAATTTAGTATTATTTACCAAGTCAATGACATCACCATTCATATTTAAACGAGTATCAACCTGCCTTACATTGGGCAAAGAGAATTTGATACATTTTGTTTTCTTAGAATTTAAAGACAAATTATTAGTTGTGAACCAATACAGAACTCTCGAGAGAGCACTATTTACATCGTCATAACATTCCTTTTGTCTATCAACTTTGAATAGTAAAGAAGTATCATCTGCAAACAATACTGTCTCACACGATTCTGTAATATAGTAAGGAAGGTCATTTATATATATATATATATAAGAAACAGTAGAGGACCCAATATTGATCCCTGGGGAACCCCCATCGTTATAGGCGAGCTAGCAGATTCTGATCTATTAATAACGACTTTCTGCAATCTGTCTGATAAATAAGATTTTAAAAGGCTAACAGCTCCATCCGAGACACCATAATGTCTAAGTTTACTTAAAAGCGTTTCATGACTCACACAGTCAAACGCTTTGGAAGGTCGCAAAACACTCCAATTACATCCCGCTTGCCCTTCCATGTGTCAAAAATATGTTTCATAAGTGCAGTTCCGGCATCGGTAGTGGATCTACCTTTGGTAAAGCCGAATTGGCTTTCATGCATGAGTCTGTTTGTTCTCAAGTGACCTATTAGTTGATTGTAAATAACTTTTTTGCTGAATGTAGGTAATATGGATATAGGTCTAAAATTTGAGGGATCTTTTTTGTTACTCGATTTGAAAAGTGGTATTAATTTACTATATTTCATTAGATCAAGAAAGATACCCACATCAATACAAGAATTAAAAATTTGTGCTAACAATGGGGCTAATTCATCGATGACAGATTGAATTATGTGAGTTGATATACCCCAGAGATCTTCAGTTTTCTTCTTGTTAAGTAAACGGAATGTTTTCTTAATTTAAGAAGCATAAACCTCTAAAAAAATCGAAAGTTGTATGTGTAGTCTTAAAGTTTTTCTTTGTGACGTCTCGGCTAGGTACTCATGTGCAGCAACAGGGACCAATCAGTACTCTCTGTACAAGGAGCTCAAGCAGCGATTATTGTGCACCGAGATTGCTACTGGCGACTTAGATTTATAACATTATTCAAATAGATGGTATCAAACGTTAAGTCATATTCAGTAAAGTATAATTATATATAGATATGCCTAATGTAATGTAATTGATAAACCCAGATATGAGTCTGACAAGTGCTTCTATTGGGCAAACCGTCAATGGGACTTAGTCTTCTTAGTCCTTACCATGGAGTCCTGCAAAATGCATTTTGTACAATTGAATACCAATTATTTTTAAAAATAAACAAGTGTGTATAATTACTTTTATATGTTTATGACTGACACAGATCTCATAATTAATTTCAGGAACGCCAACATTTGTCATATCGTCACACGGTAACCAAATGATTAAACTGGGAAAGTACCGTTTCAGCTTACACAGACCTTCTTCCAAGGGGATGAAGTGCCGATGGGTGTGCTCAGCTGCCCGGCTAGGCTGCCGAGCGATTATCTTCACGTACGCAAACCAGGTGGTCGCACAAAAGAAAGATCACAATCACTGATTTGTGACTGTGTAAACGCGAACTGCTTAAATACATAATAATTATTGGCGATTTGTAGCTGATGTATTTAATTTGATTTCATTTATTTTAGAAGTATAATGTTGTGTTGCTTTTATTGTAGATGTTACCAGACAAGATACAAGTCTAAATATAATAAAATATTCAATTTAACTTACGGTAGATGATGATGATTGGCAAAAGATACAGCCTACTTTAGATATGATTAAGTAATAATATTTAATTAAATCTAAACCAATGAAAATATACACCACAAAAATTAAATAATTAATACCTACATGTTATTTTTTCATGAATTATATCATAGAAAACTCCAAATGTAACTTACTCAACAATTTATGCACAAAATTATGTAAGCTATATTATTATATTGTCCATTATTTAAGTAATTTTATCAGTAAAATGTATTTATAATTACTGTATGTGTTAAAATAAATAGAAAAAATTTGCTATGAATTGCATTTTTTGTAGCGGGTTTAATTATATATCTTTTTTTATCCAAGCATATATATGTATAGATATAATATAGACCCACAAAAAGAAACTGTGATATTCGGTTTTGTAAAACTCTATTATTTAGGTCAGATACTTTAGGTAATATTAGTTCTTTATTTCATTGTTGGTCTCTTGATAAATTTACAAACGACATAAATAAATACGTGCGTCACGTGATGATAAGCGACGAGCCGATATACCGACACCTGTAACGGTAATGCCATCAGCAGTATTTCTTCCCACAGAGGAAGACAGAGGATGCGCATGGTTTCGGTAGAGAAGATCGGTACGGCACGATCGGTCAACTGGTGCCGATATCAGATTCCGAGATAAGTTCCACCTACCGATCAAAGTTTGCTTAATCCTAATTGGTCATCTAGGGTAATTATGAGGGTAATTATGCCATCTCTCTGAGAGGTAGCGATGCAGTTCAATATAATGGTGGTAGTGGTGATGTAATGGGCGTGGGTTTCAGAATAGTTCTAGTTGTATCTTGTAGGGGTAGCTCCCCTGTATCGGCGGGGGAGCGGAGGTTGGGGGTTCCCGGGGGCTCCCTACATGCCTGAGGAAGGCCATCCTGAGGTTTTTAGTGGGTAGGCCTCCCCCTTCTGGGGAGAAGAGCCCCACATAACCGCCGGCTCGCCACAGCCGGGGTATGCAACTTAATGCATTTTCCTCAGGGGGAACAAAAAAAAAACAAGTTGTTGAAACGACATGTTTGGACTCGCTAAGTAGACGCTGGGGCTCTGTTCCGAGTGCTGGTAACTTTAGTAGCAAGTACACAGCGTAAAAGTTATAGTCATTTAGCTGCAGTTTTTTGTGAGGCGGAGGTATGACTCCAGGTGGCAGCTTGCTTAAGGGACACAAACGCAATACTCTTTCTCATTTCAATTAGTTGTTTATTGCAAATGATATCATTTAATTGATTACAGGAGAGGCGGTGTTTGTACAATCTTCGCGTGGTAATCGGATTGTGATGATAGGCTATTACCGCTATCGCTTACACAAAGCATCCTCGAAGGGGCTGAAGCTCAGATGGGTGTGCTGCAAGGCTGCCACTGGTTGCCGGGCAGTGCTTATCACTTACGATGACGTTATTATTAGGCACAACAATGGCCACAATCACTGAACCACATGTATAGCTCTCATTGGCTATTCTATTATACCATTGACTACTAAGAAATGAATGTTTGAACGAGTTAAAAATGTGTGACGTGGTTGCCATACTGAATGACCAGTACTGAATTTGATGGATGGCTTTAAATATTTGACCATAAAGGGCAATAGTCATATAAGGTATAATCATTATAATTAATTCTTATACATGTAAATACATGACGTTCGTAACTTATAATATAAACATTTTAATAGGACTCGTGCCATATTCAGTATAACATGATATTAGTAATGCTTAATTTAATATGTAAATATCATGTATGATACTCGTATTTAGCTAACGACATAACTACATCATCCTGCATTTAATGCCTCTTTTTTGTTCTAATCTCGTTCATGTACCGTATGTATACGCAAATAATGTAATGAAAATAAAATTCAATAATTTATTCTTCACTAGCATTTTGACGACTACTTTTGCACGTCAAACATGTTACGCCAAGGAGTTCACAAGTATACGTACGTCGAGAGATCTTGATCTGGAAATAACCAGCAAGAAAACTAGCAAGAGTTATTTCTTTTTTACCCTGTTATTTAATAGAGTTGTTAATTAGAAGCTGGCCTTAAATAAATAGTCTGAACACAACTTCCTTTATAAATTTAAGCAAGTTCACACTATATCTATAAAAGTTATACGAGTAGTTCAGTGTGTTATTTACCATAGTCTTAATATTTGGCACCGTAACTATTGAGTCATTAAAATTGAAACCTTAATATAATTTAACCTGATTTTGTATTAAAATGTAGAACATTAATAAATTTTACTTAAACTGTGCCAGTAATTATTTTGGGTTGGAACACAGCAATGCGAATGCTAATTTGCCGCGGTAATAGGTAAGATTTAGGACCAAGTAGATGATTCTGTCCCCGTACATAGTATTCAGTAGTAATACAAAATAGGATAAAGCGTTTATCGTGCAATATAGCGGCTATCTTGAAATTTAACCTTTGTATGCACAGTTCAAACTATTAAATAGTTGTATCATACCGCGCTGCAGTGGTTGTTCTACGGAGGCCCGCTTAGTGTCTCTGGCAGAAATAATATTATACATATCCGATGTATTTTTGAAAAAGTATTTAAATTTTTTAATACTTGTAAGACGCTTCTTAATGAGACAGAAACGTTGAAAAGTATATTGAGGCTGAAAAGGCTTTAATCTATGTGCTTTAAACATATATGTGCTTAATTAGGGCAATTATGTTGGTTTTAGATTTAGATGTGCAATTTGCGACCTCAAGACGTGGCAAGACGATACTAATATGCAATGGCAATCGGTTCAGCCTTAAGAATCCCAAGGACACGAAGAAGACGTGGAGGTGTATCAAATGGTCAAACGGATGCAGGGCCTTTATAATAACGTTGGAAGACAAGATCATACAATACAGAATATTTCATAAGCACGACTTCTTACCCGATCGTTTGTGGACATGATCGTTTAATAATCGCTTACTGTCAAGTGACCCATTTGCTCGTTTAGCCCCTATAATATAAAAAAGTGATAATAAGTAAAATAAACTGTCACTAACTATTATTTGGACCTATATATTCCACGCTCTTTCTTATCATCAAATTTTATATTCTGATTAAATCTTCTGCTGCCATTAACCTTATTGGAATATGTCTACTCCCTGCGTCAGCACAACATTCTGTTTGGATGATGAGCGGCATATTAACATCATTCAGGTCTATTAGTTTATTATACTTTTGATTGCGAGATATCCATTCTTGAGATGAAAATAGAGTAAACTTTTTTGTGACAAATAATGCGAAGCGATACCAATAATTATGGATCCATCATTACACATACGAGGACATACTGAGACTGTGACTTGAAGATTTGCATCAAAATAGCTTCGACGTTGGTGTAAGCAAATGAGTTAACGAAGTGGTGCAATCGGCATCAATTTGATTTCATAATATGACTACAGTACAAAAGTAATTATACTATTGAGTTTGAATAGCACAGTTGATTGTGCTCACATTTCATCTCTGGGTGACTGCTGATAATCGGTGTCCTTGTCGTCAGGAGATCCTTATTGCTGCAGTACAAACCTTCATAACCACTGCAAACTTTATATCTCTTCTGTATAATATGTACATCATGTAATATATATGTGTGTGTTGTCGCAAATTGACAAATTATCTATTCATTTATCTAGCTCTATATGCAATTTTTGAATTCGATGTACTGGATTATTCTATTTTTAACTGACATCTCTATTATACTAAATGTCAGATGTAAATGATGTAAACATAAAAAAATTGCAATATTACTAGTTCAATAGTAACATCTTATAACATAATTTATATTAGTACTAATAAAATTAACTTGTATATTTTAAATTTAATGCAACAGAATATTCTTATTAGTCCTATATAATTATATATATAGGAAATACACATGAGTTAAGTTAAATAGTCAATAAAATTCAAATTTAAGTAGTTAATAAGTATTTTTATATTTGTAAATACATTTTTTTGCCTTTCAACAACAATTTTTGTGTACCTTTTTTCATTACTTTTGATTGGATTTGATTTTTTGTGGGATTCCACAGAAATAATGGAATGGAATTAAAATGACAAATAAATTTGCCCTTTATTATGCCAGCTCAAAAGTTCATAATAAGTTAGATGTAATATTAAATGTAAATTAAAATTTTAGTTAATAAAGATATAACTTTCTATTAATTCTTGAGCAGTTTAATTTAGGTATTCATAGGACAATTCGAACTGAGGCCTGACGAATGTATACATATTTTGAAGGCAGGTCTAATCTAATCGATAACCGCTTTCTACACGGCTTTTTTTATATTACACAAATTATTGACAAATCATAGAATAACGTTACTAGTAGTATACGGAATTGCGTAGTATATATGTGTAACAAATTCAGTGTTTTTTACTAACCTGAAGATGAAATGTCTCATTCAACTTTGCAATTTAAAGACTGACGATAGGTAGATAAGTAATAATATTATAGCAATGTTAACATTTGTTTATATACAGATAAGATATGGTTTAGTATATCGAGCCGTAACAAGCCGGTATTGAATTTCGGGAACTACCGGTTCAATGCCCGCAGCGAGTATAAAGGTCCCAGGGTCCAGTGGCGGTGTTCCCAACGCTGGACGAACTTCAACTGCATGGCGACCATAACGACATACAACAATTTTGTGGTCAATTATAGAGATTGCCATAACCATTGATAGTGCAAAAAGAGGTAAAAGGTTTGAAGCTATTAATTTATTATACGATTATATAATTATTATACGGTTATTTAGTGTTGAGTAGATATAAAATATGTAAAAAGATGTAAACAGGCATTAAAATGTAACTTTTTAGCTTAGTGTCTTCATGACGATTACGCCGAGCAACAAACTTAACCGTAATAGAGAAATTCAATAATATTTTGTAACCTATCGTTTTATCTTGGAACAGCAATACATTTGTTTCTAGTACAAGTTGTAATACAGGACTTTAGTTGAAATACAAAGTATTATTTGTTACCAAATTGTTTTCATTTGTTAACAATTAAATCGGCTAATTTTCAAAGTATATAGTAAATTGAATAACGACACACCTGTAATATATTTAGTTAAAATTATTATACAAGACAGATATCCCACATGCCATGCAAACCATCCAACCATCTAGTTACTTGTAGTAACAAATATTTTTGCCATTCATATTTTGAGGTTATACTCTATAAATTTATTATATAGCTACTTTAAAAAACATACTATTATGAAAAATACTTGTAGTTTATTTTGTCTTTTTTGTAGTCAAAATAGACTTTATACACTGTTAAATAATACGTATTAACATCCAATTTAGAAATTTTTACATATTTTTTGAAAGTTAGGGCCAATTCACACCAGAATGGCAGCGGCTGGTAGCGGCGTAGCGAGGCCGGCAGCGGCTGGCCGCGGCAAGCTTGCATCGCCGCTGGCGGGCGGCCGCCCGCTACATCCCAATCACGCGCAATTCCGTAGTTTAGATTCTACATTCGTCAAGGAAACTCGTGTCGTGTTTGCAGCAACATGATGGAATTGGTTATTATAGCACTTATTGCCAAAGAAGAAGTAGAAGAAGAAGAAAAGGAAAAAAGAAAAAGAGATATGTGTGTCCATAACTACACAACCTATTCGGTCGCTAGAACACAGAGAATTGGCGCGGCGCGTGCGACGGACGGGAGCCAACGTGGTATGCGCGCGGCTGCTCGCGGCGACGAGTGCAGTCGCGAGCATTTGCCGTCGACAGAGTTGCGCCGCCGTGCGACCTTTTTGAATTTTTCAGTGATAAGTATATCAATAAGGCTTAAAATAATTTCACACTGAAAGTGCTCTCCGCGCCGCTGTCATTCCGGTGTGAATTGGCCCTTAGTTAAGAATACTCGTAACTTTGATTTTGGACTTTGTATTTTATTAAATATTTCTAAATTAGATGTTGATATGTAGTTATTAACAGGGAGTAAAGTCGACTTTGGCTGAACAAAGTAAAAGATAAATAATACAATTGAAATTATCGATTGGGATGGAGTTCGTAAATTTGCCATATAATAACCACCTATCACCACACTAATAAACTTATCAACTAGCAAATCGAAATTATGAAATTAAAAATACCTGGGCTTTGCTAGAATGAAAATTATTTGAGGTCACTTGAATATTTTATTGATTTTTTGTGTTTCTCACATGCTCCAGATATCATATTGCTAATATTCTCCTTTTCTTATCAGAGGTAATACTCTCGGAATCTCGATACGGTAAACCTGTCATAACAATCGGTGGCTATCGTTACAACCAACAGAGAAGATGCAAGAGCAACAAAACGACATGGCTGTGCTGTAGACGTCGCGTTGGATGTAAAGCGTCTATCTTGACGATCAACGAGGAGGTTCATTTCGTTAACCCAGTACACAATCATTGAGTGATGTGCTATTGGTAGTTTTTTAGCTGCCTTTATTAAATACTCGTCTATTTAATATCCTTTGCATAACGTTGTGACTTGTCATATCATGTTCATATTTTATGGAAAATGTGCCTTTTAGTTAATGGTAGAGTGGAAGTTGGTGAGATATTACTATATCAGTTACGTAATTAATTGTATTATTTTTATATTTAACAAAAAAAAAATGCACTACAATATATATGACTTTGCCAATCATAGGCTAATGTAAATAAAATTATCATTACAAATTATTACCTACATTACCTTCGTAATTTAGGTATTTTATAAATAAACGAATGGAAATTTTCGAATTAGAGTGGATTAAGAAATTGAAACTGATTGATATTCTATTTCATTTTTATTTTATTGATCAGGATTGGTGGGTCTTGTATTTCTGATATTTTTTACTTATAATATTGTACATATAACTGTTAAAATATTGTATTTATTGTGAATATTATACATATGTAACTTATTGTTCCTATACACTTGAGAAATACGAGTGTCTATATATAACAACAAATAACAGGTACGTTTTTTAAGGGATATATTATCGAAATCGCTTTTCCCGTGACTCACATTTGTCTGAAATTGATCTCATTACCATTTTTATGGGAAAAATAAATATATCTGATGTTGTGCTTTCGTTTTATTTTCTTTGAATACCAATAAATATTAATATTAAACACTGCTATATACAATCAGCAGCATGGCAAGTTGAATTACGACAACTGTTTTTATTACATAGGAAATAGAGGCGGTTTCAAGGCGCAGGTTACAGGTGTGTGTACTACACAGCAGGTTTGGCATGGTCATAATAACAAATAAGTAAATATTTTTATAAATTTTATTTCTCGAGCTGATTAGGAAATTCTAAATCTGAACCTTTTACCCTCCTCTGATTTAGGTCTACGGCCTAAAATTTATTGGCTTAAGATTTTAACTGCTTCTATGTTGGTTTAATTTTCTGGAGATGAATGTTTTGTACGCAATTATTAATAATAAGCTTGACTGCATGGACCTTACTAGTAAAATTTATTACACAGTTCCGAGATTCGCTCATAAGCGTAAGGTCCGTGTTGACAATTTATTTCCTATCAGTCCAGTGTTTGTCGTACAAACACTGGACTGCGCTGTCCTCTAAATCGAATTTTGAAAAATTATAATTGTATGTTTGTATCCGTAGATGTATTTAATTTGTCAAAACACATATTTAAAAATGGAATTGTTAAGAATATTACTTGAAGATTCAAGCACTAACATCATAATTTAATTGTAATTAATATTAATTAGTTAAATGTTGTCTATTTATATGTTTATATATTTAACTTAATTTGTTTTATTTTTTTGTTTTGTTTTATTTTAAATAAAAAAAATAAAACAAATTGGATTCTGTTCATGGTGTATCTATATATGTGTGTGAGTATGTGTGAGTGTTGTGTGCTGTGTGGTGCCGCTGTTTTTGATTTTTTTTATTTGTGGATAACGTTGTTGGTTGCAGTATTAGCATGCTTGGATGTTGTAAACTGAATCATAATATATATATATATATATATATATATATATATATATATATTATATATATATATATATATATAATATATATATATATAATATATATATATATATATATATATATATATAATATATATATATATAAATTCAAATTCTCAAGGGATGTGTTACTAATCGGTTTAGTAGGTGATAATCTTTCTGAGTCTACCTGGGCATCATAGTAATATTGTTAATAGATGTGTTATCATACCATCATAGAAATATGTTAAGTAAATTAGAGGTGAGTTAATCAGTTCCTCAATTGTTAAGTAAATATTTATTGCCGCCTTTAATAATTATTTATTTATTTTATAAATGATTGTTTTATTTTTTATAGGTTGCTCATTTTATATTTAAGGCCTTTTATATTTTACGAATATTGTAAGCCTAAAATATTTGTAGAAACTTATTTGTGTGGTTTTATTAATTTTAGGGAACGCAGCGTCAGTTTACCTCACACAAAGGGGACTAACGATTTGTATGAGGCTTATACTCGGCTGATCAGTTTATTATATAAACTCATTTGCAAAAAAACGGGCACCTAAGCAATGAACCATTTCAAATGTGAAAATATTTCAGTCAGTATTTCATAAAATTTTGATACAATTTATGGGAAATAATGCTAAACCTCGATAGTAGTGTATGTTCGCTAGTAATGCATATGCTCATGAAGTAAAAATAAAAAAGTGTTTGTTTGTTTTTCGTTAATAAAGTAAAAACAGATAAATGTTTTGTATCGAGTGTGATCCCCTCTTGCTAAAATCACAGCTTGAATTCGTCTGGGCATGTTAGCGAGTATATTCCGGATACTTTCTTGCGGAATATTTTCCCACAGTAATCACATTCTTCAGCTCTCTGATGGGCTGCGGAGCCGGTTGTACTGATCTCATACGCCGTTTCAGAACGTCCCAGACATGCTCTATGGGATTGAGGTCGGGACTTCGAGCTGGCCAATCCAAACGACGAATGCCGACCTCTTGCACATATGCGTTAACATCGCGAGATCGGTGGGCGCGATCATTGTCCTCCATAAAAATCGAGTCTTCACCTAGAGCGGCCAATGCGGGTTGTGCATGAGGAATTAGAACTTCCGTTACGTATCGATGCCCAGTCAGTGAGCCGTTTTCAATGAAGACTAACTCTGTACGATCCATTGAATTTATTCCTGCCCAAAACATAACGGGCCCTCACCATAAGGTGTGATTTATCCGAAACATGCCTCTGCAAAGCGTTCTCCTTATCTTCTTAGCACTCGCCGTCGTCGATCTTCACCGAACAGAGATATCCTGGCTTCATCAGAGAACAAAATCCTATTCCAATCTTCTTGAGTCCATGATTCACAATTTCTAGCGAACCTAAGCCTGTGAACTCGGTGCTCACATAGTAATTTTTGGGCCGCGGGCCGGGCGGTGACTGCGTCTATTGGCAGCGAGAAGCCTCCTCCTGACCGTACATAGATATATAATATGCACATTTCTTACTTGCACGATGGTTGTTCTTAAGATCCACATACGAAGATTTGCGATTTCTCAATGCGCGACACACAAGAAAACATTCATCCCTTGGTTGGGTACATGGTTTTCCATTCTCCTGATATCGCTGCCAGATCCTTTGGACCGTCGAGCGACTAACATTTAGCCTCCTAGCCACGAAACATTGGCTGCAACCCTCTTCAATTAGTGCGATAATTTTGGTAGCTTTTACCACTTTATCTACCATTTTTTTATACAGCCAAACAGAAATTAATAAAGCTTTGATAGTCAAGGATATGAAATTAATCGATAAAAATTAAATAAAAGTTATGAAAGTCGATGTTAACTTCTGGACCTTCGCGCCAAAAATGTAAGATAAAAAGAGGGTTTCTGTAAAAATGAGCATCAAATGAAAATTTGAATTTAGAACTTACTTTTGTAAACACCACGAGATGTTTAAAACCGCGCAGTAACGTGTAGAAACGATTGAAACCTTTTTTGTATTGTATCTTTTTAAAGATCAGAACCGCCCGTTTTTTTTGCAAATGAGTGTATTTGCGTATCAATTTAGTTTTTTGTGTTTGTGTAAATTATATCTATGTGAAAATGTTTTGTATGTCGCGGCAGAATCGGGAGCACGTCGCGTGCTCCTCCTAGTCAGTGTAACTTTAACGACCAAAACCAAGGCAGATAGCTACTATACATCTAACAAGATTCAAGCTGAGGCCGCAAGGCCACGATCGCTATTTTTAACGACATCTTGGTCAAAAACTGCAACATCCACGCTGATTAAAAGAGGAGTCAGATTGTTATATTAATTACAGACAATAATTTTGCCATTAAACAAAGCCCCCCTCTATCTCTATAAGAAAGAGATTTCTCCCGACTTTCAATCCAAATGCTAGTTAGTGGCACCTATGATTCGCACTTACAAAGAAAACGTGCGTCATATTTTCTAAACAAACGTAGTCTCCCATTTTCACTCTGCAAAATCATTGTTAAATATTTTTTTCTAAAATCTATGGCTTCTATCATCATGTCCCTATATCTTCTTTTGTTTTTATAAATTATTTAGCAAAAGAATATTAATGAACAATTTGGTGTGTTCAGATCTCGCAAATAAATTTCATGTGACCATTAAAAAAAGAACTCGTCTAACACTTTTTTCATTTCTTTATGAATAAAGTACTTTGATTTAGTTTTAAACAGAGATTTTGAATAAACAGAGGACTATGAAACATTGTTTGCTTATTATTTGTAGGTATTTTCTGTCCGAACTAATGTTGTCTATATCACGCTCTACATGCGAGTCGAGCACAGCGCGACAGCAATAGATTTAAGAAATGCCTATTTTTCAATTGGCACGACTTTGATAATTCCTCTTTTGATATGTTATAATCTCGAGTTCATTCTTAAATGTTTCTTTGCTTTATTGACATTATTAAAATGTTTTTATCCATCTTTACCACAAAAAATATTTACATCATTACACTGTTACAGCAGTCCATTTTTACACAACAAGATATGGGAACCAAGCGTTGCAAATAGGCGACTATCGTTTCCGGCAAGCCTACCAGTACGCAGATGGCACTAGGACCAAGTGGGAGTGTATAAGGGTGGGCAAGTTGCAAGGGGCCTGTCCTGCTACTGCTATAACTTTAAATCAAACTGTCTTAGTACGAAGGGACCATAATCATTGAACCTTCCGTTAAGTTTCGAAAAAATCTATTGTCGAAACAGACTGAGATGTTTTCATCATTTCTCATTCAAAAACTCGTTTTAAAAGGATTAATTTCAATGTGCGCGTCGAAGTCGAGCTAGTGAAAATTAAGCTAATATATCTTTTAATAATATAGATAAAATAAGCGGATAACTGTTTCTAAGGTAGCTGCTGTCGATCAATGTCAACTTTACCTATCGCATCCTTAGGCAATAATGAGGTGTTACGCCACTATATCGAATGACTCGTCATCCTCTGAGCATCCAATAAATCGAAAGAGATGTTTCAAATACTGATGACAAGGAAGCACTAAACAATCATCTTTGACATTCAAAAGTGATTGTAAAATCCTATTTGAAGAATAAATTTTTGATTTAGATTTTTTGTTTCCATGATAATGCCATTTTCATGAAGTCTTTGGAAAAAAGACTTAGAAGAAAACCTAAAATCTATATAAATAAAAATGAATTGTTGTTCGTTAGTCTGCTTAAAACTCGAGAACGGCTGGGCCGATTGAGCTGATTTTGGTTTTAAAATGTTTGTCGTAGTCCAGGGTAGGTCTAAACGGTGAGCAAATAAGGAAAAATTGCGAGTAAGATAGAATAAGACGACAATTTCATTTTCCCATATAAAAGTTGATCACTTACTTTCTGTCAAGCATTTGACGGTATTTGTACTCTCAGTTCCACTCGAATTGAAGAACGCATTAAAACAAGACTTTTGAATCGACAACATAATATTAACTTTGCTTATAACATCGTGTATTTAAATTTCAAAATATAAAAATAATTTTATTATATTGTTTTGTCATCTCATGTAAAAAGAACCCGTGTATCCGAACGTTCCATTGTTTTGTCCATATAGACCAGGTTATAAGCCTTTAAAAATAATAAAAAGCGAAAAAAATACAGTATTATACGAACTTTGATGTTATGTGAAAAAAGTGTAAATGCAAAAGTTTTAGATGTTTTTATTACCTACAACTTTGCCATTTGATTTTTTTTAATAGGACTTTTAGTTTTTCCGGAAATCGAGAAAAACCGTTTTTTGCTCTTAAACCCCCCCCCCCCATCCCCTTCCCGACCTCAAATTGCCCGTAATTAATTTATCCTTTCATTTTTATAATATTCCCTTCCTTTTCTAATGGGTTTTATTGGTTTTATCCTACTATTATTTTTTTTGGTTTTAAAAATTTATCGACCCTGGTCTAATAGATTTAGAGACTTTTTGCTGCGCTCCTACTTTAACATCCTTGGTTTTGTCATGTCATGTTAAAAAAAATAATCATTTAATTGGAGAAATACTGAAATACTGCTAAAAGTGATTTTCTATAGTGTAAATATTTGTCAGTATTCACTCAAAAAAAATTGTCTATGGTAAAATGTCACTTGAAATGTAAACGCCTCTTTGCTGTGCACCTATATTATAATTCTTTAATATTCCTAAAAATCTAAAAGCAACAAATTTCAATAAAATTAAAAAAGTATTGTGTCGTGTGTTTGTGACTTACTAAATATGCCTCCAATAATTAGGCGGTACGAAGTTCACCGGGTCAGCTAGTATTGAATAATTTTGAAACGTCAGAATTAAACTATTGTAGGTAGTTATTTACATAGTAGGTGCTGCTATTATAGGGATCTGCTGCAAATATTGAAAGTATTACTTGTTTAAAAAAAGAACAATCAATAAAATTATTGTTACTAAAATATTAATATAATTGTTATAAATAATGGAATCTGTGCCAGCTAAGAAAAAAAGTTCCCTCTTTTATGAGTGGCCGGAGTTGGGCTATCTGGGTCTGACACCGACTCCAAAAATAACTCTGTATATGAAATATCACCTACCTAACGAAATCAATACATAACTAACTAAAATAAATACAGTTTATTGACTTGCCCTTTTTTGAAGATTATACAATCCGTGATATCTATAACTTAAGACCAAGATTGCCTCTCAGATGCAGGAAATATTGATAGTCTGCCACATTTATGAAAATTCAATTTATGTTCTAGAAGTTATAGTTACTCGTATAAATACAAAATAGATTTGAATTTATTATTCTTTCAATAAAAATACATTTGTTTCTAACTTTCAACAATAAGTAAGCATATTCTTGAATTATGTTATAATTTACACAATGTTGAATTGTTAAGCAAATAATATGAATGTATGAAGTGAAAATAACATATTTATGTGTATATATATATATCGATTCTACTATCAATGTGGCGCCTAATACATAAGCAATTTAGTCAGAGTACTAATATGGATATAGATTTATATTGCAATCGAATTTCAATCAGTAACTATGCGGATTTCAATAAAATAAAGATTTTTTTTGGACAATGTATATCTTTTTAAAACAATGTTCCACAAGGTATAATTATGCAATACATTTAAAGCACATGTTAAAAATAATCTTATAATAACTTCTAAACAAGGTGTAATAAAATCTTTGGGATATATTATGAGCTGAACTGTGGTAGTTTGATTATGGATCTCTGTTGTTATCATGGTGTCTTATAAAGATTGAATATGACAATTATATTCATAAAGCAGCACATTACTATTTTGTGAAGATGAACCGCACTACATGTCAGTGTTAATGAAAATTTGATCGTGACTGAGATGCATATTCAGCAATTTGTGTAGGTATTTGTGGAATGTCTGCTTTTGTCTGTTTGTACAATTCAGATCTTCCGTGTATAATCCTTATCACCTAGTAATTAATAATATACTCGTAGAATAAATAGGCAAATTTAATGCTACACCTCAATTATAAATGCAAGATGTATATTGTATACTAGTATGCCAATGATTATTATAGTTGTTTTAAGCATTTGATGTCCTTTGAAATAATTTCATTTTTTACGATCCACCCACAATCCATTTTACTTAATATGATTTGTCAATTTTTTTTTCTAGCTATGCTCGTGCATTAGATTATAACAAAAATTGATCTAGAATATTTTAATAATTGGTGCATGTGCATCAAACAAACGAACTTATTTGGACTATTTGAATAAAAAAGAACAGACAAGCAATATATATAGATAGTGTTAACTTGATTGTAGCACATGATAGTATTTGTTGATTTCCTGTTGATATTAATTTACACGTGAAATTTATGAGATTTATGTTTTAGTGCCAGAATTCACAACTACACGATACGGCAAACCGGCTATACAAATAGGCAAATACCGTTTCAACAAAAACAACCGAAGCACCGGCCCCAAGGTGCTGTGGGTGTGTAGCCGCGCGAGCTCTGGTTGCCGAGCTACCATTACAACCTACAATGACATTGTGCTAAGAGACAACCTTGTACACAACCATTCATAAATACATATTATGGTATTTCGAAATATAATATTAACTATATCTACTATTATAAAGTACTAGCGACCCGCCCCGGCTTCGCACGGGTGCAGTGAAAAAATGGTTATGGTGGGTTATCCCTAAGAGATAGACATATACCATCGCGGACTTTTTTGTGGATTTTTGTAAGTTGTACAATACTGTAGTACATTTATTTTGGTCTATCTCGTAGGGTTCAGCCAGCGTTTGCAATATAAGCGCAAAAAAACGTGCTTATTTACGACATCACATTAGAAACCTTTAAATTTATCAGTGTTTCTCTACTATATTATGCATTTATTATACATACAAACCTTCCTTAAGAATCACTCTATCTATTAAAAAAACCGCGTCAAAATCCGTTGCGTAGTTTTAAAGATCTAAGCATACATACAGCGAAAGCGACTTTGTTTTATACTATGTATTGATTAAAGTAAAAGGAATGCATTATATTTCAAGCAACTATATATACGTGACGATGATTCGTTGGCTTATAATTTCATCATTGTACGGTGACATTGATTATTGAAAACGTTTTTCAAACTGTTAAACATAAATATTTTAGTTATTTATAAATATGTGTGGTTAAATTGGCAAAAATGATGAATTTAATATATAATTTAATTTAATTAATATTTTAAAACAATTTTGAATATAATACCAGTGTATTAATTTAATGTTCTGGGTTTTTTAATATTTATCCTACACAAGTACACATCTTTATAAGCTCATATTATTATTTTGGTTTTACTCTTGTCTTTTTTTAAGTTCATGATTTTTGTCTTTACTTTCAATCTATTCTATATATATAAAAATCAATGGCACTTTTCGTTGTAATGTTATAAACTCAACAATGCCTTTACCGATTTGGCTAATTTCGGTCTTGAATTATTCGTGGAAGTCCAGAGAAGGTTTGTACGTAGAGAAATTTAAAAAAAATCTTGAAAAAGTGTAAAATCAACATTTTTCTATACTCCCATATACAAACAATTTGTATTAATACTTAAAAGCCAAATTGAACCTTTGGCAACACAAGACAAAGAAGTGACGTTAGTTCTGTCAAACAAATTTAATGTCATCATATGTCATTTCAAGTACGAGTAGGAACAAAAAACTGCCGCTTTACAAATCTTTTTGACAGGACGAAGTCTGCCGGGTCCGCTAGTTTTCTATATACTTGTCAACATGAACATGAATTGATCAATGTAACATGAATTTTAATATGTCCTGTCTATGACTTTTTTATCTGTACTTATTTCCTACCTTAATAACACAAAACTGTGTGGCTAGAATGGATTTATAATTTAATATCTCTATCCATTAAGATACAAAACGTATTTGTTAAGGCCACTCGTGTGGGTAAGGTTTTATAAGTTGTAAGCCTCTGGGTGTTGTAAATAATTGAAGTTATCATGGTGACTTTATCCACATTCATGTGACGTACCTTCAACGCTGTGCTGTCGTCGCCTAACGAAGCTAGTCTCGAGCGTGATTTTGATGGACTTAACTGACAACAGACAATTTGTTTGAGCCGTTCTTGAATTTAACAAAAACGACTTACTATTTTATGTACATATATTTAAATACAATTTAGAATCGATAGAGGCAATGCTGTTACTTAATGTAACAAATTTTTATTGCTTTTATTATAATATAATATTATTACTTTTCATATTACTGTCATAATTCTGTCGCCCTTATTTAGAATCACGCAATACAGCAAACAGGTATATTCATAGAAGAACATATGTAGAACAAATACTGTAGCAGTTAAACATACCGAGCCAAATGTTTCCATACAAAATTAAAAAGTTGAATAAATTTGCTTAAAATGATATGAGACTAATAGTGCTTCCGCCAGACGCTATTGTTCTTTGCCAGTTCACGTCGATATTTCCGCTACTCGCCGGGTCCATACACATCAGTTTTATTTGGTTACGAGTGAGCACGTTTGCAATTAGTTCACGACATTTAATAATTTAAATTTAACTTTATAGGTTTTGTTTTGAACTAGGCCGGCAACGCATCAGTGACTCCTCTGGCGTAGCGGGTGTCCATGGGCAACGGTTATCGCTTACGATCAGGTGATCCGTTTGCTTTCGTATCGTTTCTACTCGTAGTATGATTGAGTAATAAATTGAATGTGATTGATTAATACCTGCCATTTCATTTGAATATCCATTTGTTCGTTCTTATTGATAAAGCCGATGTATTAAGTGTAATAAAGTAATATAATAATTTTCTGGTTAATCTGGTAATGGGTATATAAAACTGCTACCTTACCATAGATTAAATATATCATTTCATTGAGTATTTAAAGTGAAAGATTATTTGGATTTAAACTATAAGATGCTGCACTACTATTTTATAAGCCAACTCTTCGTCTTCTTCTTGGTGGCCTAATTGTAAAATTAAATTGTTATACGTATGACATTATTTGGTTTTATTTAGAATGTTCTCATTTTTTAAATGTTCCAAAAGATGTACTAACGAGGCATTAGTTTAGTTAGAAATAGTCTATAATTATAAATAAGTCTATGTACAGACAACAACGCTTCAGGCTTCACATGTTGGCCTCGAGACAGCTCTTATATCGTTCGTAATAGTGTCGGTTTTTGTTCTTGTAACGGTGCTTACTTTTTTGTTTGAATTAAAAGTAGTAGATAATTAATTATTCATAATTTACTGTAAACATAAACGTTTGTTTTATACAATCAAATACTTCCTAATACTTACTTTATAAAGATATAGAAATAAATAAATTAATAACATTATTCTTAGTTATAAGCATTGATCGGTTAAGTTTATTCCTATTATTAAAATATTAACTAGCTATGCTTAGAACTGCATTGCGCAACCGGCGCAAGGCGTGATAAAATGCGAAAAGGAAAGGTCGTTCTGGATTTGATACTTGCTTGTCGTGCTTACGATAATCGCTCTCCAAACTCAAGTGTTTTATCTACAATTTCTATGTGACTATCACAGTTTAGAAAAACATAACAGTAATACATTATTAAATAAGTGTACTGTGATCCCCGAATTGGGTAAGTGATTAAACATACTTATGCTTATTAATTACGTATCATGTCATTATAGTATATTATACTCGTAATCATTAGATTTTATTAATAATATAGATATTGTATAAAAATAAATAGTCATATTTTTTAATTATTTATATGTTTAATATTCATTACATAGAACACATATGTAGTGAATTATCGCTTCTGCGCCTGATCTTTTAAAAGATTTTCAACTCGCCCACATTGTCAATATTTTATAGTTAATATAATTTGTAGTTTGATTTTTTCATCAATGATCACTATTTATTGCCAATCATCACCATCTGCTAGGCCTTAAATTATTTCATACAGATCGATTGGTGTTGCAGTCAAACTATGAAAGGAAACAGGATGGTCATAATAGGTCTGCTTTTCGCACTATTTTAGGAATGCTACTTTTAATATTGCATACTTTTGCTACTACCTACAAACGCACTCCTGGCCATCAACCGACTGCGCCTGAGCTACCGTTCCTGGAATATCAACGACATTTCGACCCTGTGCAGAATGGAATGGAATGAACTGGACTACAAATAAGGGCAGTGGTGTTGATTTATAATGACTGTTCGTATTCCAAGTATTCTAGTTCCCACTTGTATAATTTTCTATTAAATTTTATCTACAATATGGACCTTTTATTTCTCTCCTTCGAATAGGGGTAGAAGAGATGGAATGCTTGAGATGTTACTAACTGAACATATACTATACAGATCGTCTTTTATATTTATTTATGGAGATGTAATTAATATTCTTTATATTATACCTTAAATTCTTGAAGGATATAACTAGGTCTTTTAAGCACTGAAATAACATTATAAATATTTTCAGTTATGTTCGGGATGTCCCAGCAAGGTAACCCTGTGGTAATGGTGAACGGGCAGCGGTTCAAGCGCACCTCATACTACGGGTTAAAGTCCTGGTGGCACTGTATAAAGAGGTCTTCTAAAGGCTGCACAGCTAGCATCAGCCTCATTCAGAACCACGTGGAAAGGCTCAACCTGCAACATAACCACTGAATACTTTTTGAGGTGACAACCTTTTACAGAGTAGGCTGCGACACGACACAGAACGTGTTCATACAATATATGTATGTACTATAATTTAATTCTTCCGAGCCGCAACAGGCAGACGATTTGCATGTAATGCAGAATGTTTGTAGATATTGTTGTCGTGTGCTTTGATGCCTGTTGATGCTGTCTGTTTGTTGTTGCGATCTCCTGCCACGAGTCGTTATCGTATAGCTAAATTACTACTCATACACTTCTTCCTTTAAAGAGTAATAGGTAACTAAAGGGCATTCTTGTTTGCCTTTTTAAAATAATAATAAGCAATATTTCTTCCCTGTTTTGATCTATATTGCCTATAATTATTTATTCAAAACATCTGCAAAGCATGAGATCCAGCTGAATCTGGGTGGCCGGGTGGGGGTTCCGATAGGCTGTGGCTGTCATTATTTGTAGTTTTGTGATGTTAAAATAAAATTAAGTCATTCTATGTCTCTTTATCACAGTCACGTGTTGCTGACACATATGTATGACTATTCAGATACATTAAATACATCGTTTCTTAAAAATATATCGAATTATTAAATAATATCCTTACATCCTGTTGTGTTTTCTGTAGATCAGTGTTTCCATTATTACAATTATATGAAATTTAAATATCATTTCATTAGTTTGATGTTTAGCCTGCCTCATTTTGTTCACGGTAAACGACTTAACACTTTTTAGCTACTTATATGTAATTTTTTACTAAATTTTGTTGATTAATGACTCTCTCAGGTGAATTTATTAGAATTTTAAAGGGAGAGAATAATTAGATAATTAAAAATATATGATAGTATTTTTGTTTTAACATTACTAATGTAGCATATTTAATTATTTTATTTGTTCACAACAAAATGGATTTATGAATATTCACCGTTATAATGATATAAAAGTTTGGGGAAACAGTTTACTCGCATTATCTAAAAACTCAATAAATTTGAATATGCAAAATTATTTTCATTGCATAAAAAATATATGTATATTCCATTTAATTCGTTGATTTTTTACCATTATGTAGATAGTGATGTAACTCCGTTGCTGTTGAAAGTTTGGGACTTTGATAAAAAAGCGACAAGTTGTTTTGGCAGTTCTCTTTTAACGTTAACCTGACACTACCCATAGAATTCTGAGAGATGTAATGTTACTGCTAAATATAGCCCTAACTGTGCACTTCTGTATCTGCATCTGTATCTGTGCATCTGCATTAGCAGATGCAGTAACTGTAATACACAGTCTCTTTCTATATGCTTTTTCGAACGTTCTTGTCGTACATGATTCACTTTCCATTACGTGCTATTAATATCTTAAAAGGCAGTTGATTTTCAACACGTCTCAATAAAGAACTGCAAATAAGTATAATGTCATTTAGTTTTATTCAGTGAATGCATGTGATCTGTGTATCCAATTTCTCTGTCCATTAGATTAAAACCGCTTTCTGATCAATTTTCAGTTTTTTAGGTACATCGTTACTTTCTAAGCACCGCCCCCGTTCTGGACTAAGCACCGCTCCCGTTCTGGAGGGCGGGAGCGTTAGTCCAAGCCGATAGGGTCCCAGGCCTTCCGCCCGACCAAAGGCTGTAGCTACCTACAGCCTTTGGTCGGGCTGTTTAGTTGGTAATCGTTACTATTAACAAAAAATGTCTTAATCCATTTAAAAAAATGTCCGTGATGAAGGAACAGAGCGAAATGCGTGTTTGACATACCCAGAATGAAAATGCTTAACCCAATTTTGTGTCAATCTTACTGACACTGCCTAATGCAGTCCATAAACACTATAAAATTAAGTTGCATTTTCTTCCCTTTTTCGCAATAAAATATCCAAGTGTATCGAATTTTTTAATTAGATACATTTATTTCACATAAAGTAAATGGAAATTTGCTATTAAATTATTTCATTAATCAGATTTTTTTAAATATAACAAACTGCTAAATGTAAATAGTACAGCTAATTATATTTTAGTTGAAGTTTACTGTATAATTTATATGCGAGACGACTTTTCCCCGACTTGTACTTTTTAATATCTTTCGATGTGTATTTTATTAATGATGACAAGTCTTTATAATATGCTCACTTGTTATTCATTAAACATTATTTCGGTTCCTATTGTAGATATGTGATCAAAATTCATAATTTCTATTAAATGTTGGTGATAAAATACTTTATCACTTATATAGTAAGTAAGGAGTTGTAAGATGTTTTAAAAATACCTATTTACATGTTACGATGTTATACATGCCTATTTTTAAAGATAAATATATATGTAGCTTACAATACAATAGCTAGGTGTATATTTCTTAATATGACAATATTTTTAAAGTTCCACAACAATCGAACACAATTTTTATCGTTTAACCAAAAATGACCTATTACTGGGTACAGGCCTTCACCAATGATCTGTACACTGACTGACAGCGCTGCGCTGCTAACATACAGCGCTAACTAACATAATATTACATATTTACAAAATCATTGAGCCGCCTTACGAAAGGCCCTACCAACGCCACATTTACCGACAATAATTTATCATTGGCCACTTAAGGTTCCAAATTTGTTGATCACTTGAGATTCACAATTAGTTGGCCTATGTCGGTTCTGGTTATATTGCTCATTTCATAATTTCTGATTTGATCACGCAGAGAAACTCAGAGCTCGACCTTTACCATTGTCTTTTGGTCTCTTTATAATACCCGTTATAAGTGACTCTATAATTTTTGATAAAACTATAATAATGAACTAATCGTAGTTTAGTGTAACTTAAGCGCAAAAGTGTAATTTTACTTCTATGTCTAACAGTATTAATATTTCATTAGATAAAATCGTACACGAATTCTTTATATTTTTGTATTCTGTGTTTTATTAAAATGTATTTTTTAAAATTTCATTTAGTTAAAATTTGTATGATTTTAATAATTTGTTATACTAACCTTTTAATAAATTTCTCAATTGATTTTTGTCTTTTTAATAATCCTTAGAACAATTAACTGAAAAACAATGTTTAATTTATCAATTCTTACATACTGTAGGTATGTTTTACTATTCACACAAAATTTCGGAAATACATGTTTTCCAGTTTAATTTTTTTCTAAAGTCCTTCGTAGTAAAGTACATTCCTTTTCCTCGACAAACCATCTTTAATTTGGTAAAATTTCATCAAAATTGGTCGTAAAAGTTTTATTGCTTATTCGTTATCTCTCTCTTTATAAAGTCAAGTAATAGGAATTAGTATAGAGTTTATATTGTGTTGAAAAGTTCATACAAATCGTAGAATACACTGGTCACATCCTATTTACGGTTCCAAATAGCAAAAATGTGTATTGAGTAGTGTTATTCCAAAAGAGTTCAACCATATTGGTTTGTATGAAAAAGTTTGTTAGAGGTGAAATGACCTGCTAGTGACTAGAAATATAGCCAAATATTATAGACTAGCTTTTGCCCGCGACTTCGTCCGCGTGGAATAGTGACTTCCGGCAGATTTTTGGTTTTCCCACATAGTTCCCGTTCTTGCGGGATTTTCGGAATGGTCGAGTTTCTGCAGAATTTTTAGTATTATTATGTTGATACAACTTAAACAAATTATTTCGACCAAATTTGGTACCATAAAAACGGTCATTGTGACTAAACCTTAAAAGATAGACATATGCCGTCGCAGACTTTTTTTAGATCATGTATAGAGGAATAATTCTTTCATACATATTTTTTGTGTATCTTGAACCGTTTGCGCAGCGCACGCAAAGAAAGCCTTCAAAAATGAATAATTTTCCCCGTTTTTTACACATTTACCGCTCTGTCTTTGCTCCTATTGGTCATAGCGTAATGTTATTTAGCCTATAGCCTTCCTCGATAAATGGACTATCCAACAAAAAAAGAATTATTCAAATCGCACCAGTAGTTTCGGAGATTAGCGCGTTCAAACAAACAAACAAACAAACAAACAAACTCTTCAGCTTTATATAGCCAAATATTATAGATAATATTTACCTTAAAAATATTTTGATACCATAAATATAAATTAGAATTTTAGATAAATTAAACTGATTGTATTTGTTGTTTTTAGGTATCAGCTTCCTAGAGTCCAAACAGGGTAAGCCTATCCTCCAAGTGGGAGAGCACAGATACAACTTAAAGAATCGTGGCCAAACGACAAACTACTGGGCGTGCAATAGGTCTAACGTGGGCTGCCGTGCTGCCGTTAAAACTTACAAAAATGTCATTGTAGTGCACAAAAACTCGCACACCCATCCAGAGAAACCTCCAAGAATAACGTATTCATCGAAATCATACGCTGATAAGAGCGGACCCAAGACATTTTTTTAAGTTGTGCACAAGGCGCAGATAGATAAAAAATAATAAAGGTTGTTTTTCATTCGATTTCGATAATAACTCTTAGATATAAATTTGTAGTATGTAGCAATGGAAAGGGTTATCAAATCAAAACAATAGAACATGTTTAATAAAGATAGTTTTCTTTTGTTTTCTCTTAACAAAAGTACAAGCTGTCTAGCACTTTATTAATGTTTATTTTTGTTGCAATATCTTAATGGAAATGTGTTAAAGGTTGTTGCCAAAATATTAGTTGGCAAAATCGGCGAATAGTGGAGTATGATTGCTCAATTGTGCTAGTGATCACTGGAAACGTGTACAGCAATTGACGAAGAGTTCATATACATATTTATAAGCAATTTTCCCCTATTCTATGCAACTACTGGAGGTATTGGTATATTTTGTCTCAACTGTTACAATTTTTTTTTCTCTAGATTGTTTATTTTTTTCAATGGTTTTTACATCTTGTGACTGGTTCCGATGACAATTTTCACAGTTTCACGTAATGCTTAGGCCTATAACTATTTTGTAATTATTTATTCTTTATTGGATTTAATATCTTAACAAAGTAATTTTTCCTCCAGTTTAGGGCCCAATTAGGTGTATTTTAAGACAACAAAAAGATATGTACTTACAATTTTTATATTTTTTACATTTGTATAATTAGAGATATCAAAAAAGTGAAAAAATGTATTTCTTTTATTACTTTATTTTTCAATGTCCTGTTGTATAGTTATTTTAAGCCAACAGGCCCAACTTAAATTGGAAACATATAAACAATATTTAAGGTAAGTAATTAGTAAGTTATTGAATATTTTTTGATTCAAGAACAAAACTATTTTGATATGCCGGGAAACTGCGCTGGGCGACCTTCCACAAAGTGGAACGACTGGCTGAAGGTCGCAGTGCAGTAAGGCGCTGGATGTGAACAGCGCAGGACCGATCGGTATACAACTGATCCTTGGAGGGCATCTATGTCGAGCAGTGAACGTCTCCCGGCTGAAATTATAATGATAATGAAGCATACTAAATGTGAAACAAGCTTTTTAACTGTTCGTTTACTTTATTCTCTTAAAAAAAAAAACACAAACAATATATCAGAATTAAGTATTCGCCTACTTGTTTAATTATTATCATCAACGTGTCTAATAAATGGCATCCACTTCTGGAATTAGACTTCCCCGAAGGATCTGTACAGCGATCAATATTTTAAATGATATAGTGCTATTCCACCACGTCTGTTAGATGTCAATATCTTTACCCTTCACTTATGTAATAGGTACCTAAGCATATAACGTAACAATATTTTAATGTATAATATACATGTGTTATCTTGAATACCTTTGCTTACCATAGATTCTTAATGATGCAGAAAAAGTTTATTTGGCATCATGAAAAAGCACAGCAATAAACTTGCGGTTAGTAGGTATTTTGCAAAATTGCGAATCTTATGTGGTATTATAATAGACGTACGTAGTAGACAGAAAATGTTACTCGTAGGACTGCGAAACATTAGGGCAGAAACATTCTAAAGCTGCAAATATATATCAGAAAAATAAAAGTAGGTAGGAGTAATTTACATGTGTCACAGTCTCAGCCAACGAAAGCTCATAGGTAGTTATTAATTATATATTTAATGTATAACTTTTAATATACATGCAGGTGAATTTCTCTATGTAATTGCCATGGTTGTTAATAACACTATTTATTCACAGATTTACCCGTATCGACATTCTGTACGACTCGTTTCAGTAACTAACGCACCAACAGTAAAGGTATGTGCATGAACTGGATGTGCATCAAGAAGGACCGGCGAGGCATAGGCAATCATATATTATGCATTCATGAATAATTTTGAAATAAAATACAATACACGTTCATAAATTTAATTAAAATATTTTTCCGTAATATGCCAAATTAAAATATAATAATTGATATATGTAGTCAATAAAATTAAATGTATGACAATGTCAAAATTTGTTAGAAACACTTAACACGTTAAGAAAAGTTTATATACTAGGCGATCCGGTGAACTTTGTACAGCCTGTGACATGAATTGTTAACTACAAAAAAATTGTCAGACTTAAAAAAAAATACAAAATATTTTACTTTTTAATATATATTCCATGCTTTTTTCAAATATTTGAATAGTTTTTCTGCTATTCTTAACGCAGACAAAACCAACAAATAGGTGATAATTTATACATTTTTATTAATAATTGATGTAAATAACACTACTTTGTTTTATGTAAATAGAAGATTTACACCATCACATATCATCAATCCCCGTTTTAGTTGTTTAGTTAACTATTCGAAAAATTTCAAATAATGTTAAATAATATATTATTTTATTAGCTATATAATTATATATTAATAGAATTACGAATACGATTAAGGACAAACATACGATTACCATGCCGACGCCCGGTCCGGCACCGGTACTGTAATAATGTATTTGTGTAATGAACATATATCCTAACGGCATGACAAACATGCCATTACTGTGCCGATACTCGTTTCGGTACCGGTGCCGTAATAATGTATTTTTGCAATGGAAAAACATCCTAACGGTACGATAAACATGTGATTGCCGTCTCGACTTCCGCTCCAGCCTCGGTGCCGTAATAATGTATTTTTGCAATAGAAAAACAACCTAACGGCATGACAAACATGCGATTACTGTGCCGACACTCATTTCGGCACCGGTGCCGCAATAATGTATTTTTGCATTGGAAAAATATTCTAACGGTACGACAAACATGTGATTGCCGTCTCGACTTCCGCTCCAGCCTCGGTGCCGTAATAATGTATTGACTAACATGCGATTACTGTGCCGACACTCATTTCGGCACCGGTGCCGCAATAATGTATTTTTGCAATGGAAAAACATTCTAACGGTACGACAAACATGTGATTGCCGTCTCGACTCCCGCTCTAGCCTCGGTGCCGTAATAATGTATTTTTGCAATAGAAAAACATCCTAACTAATAAGGAGTCAAAATAAAAAGTTGTTGTTGTATTTGTTATTGAAAACTAGTATAGTTTGACCCTTATAAAGAGTAAAATAGTGTGCAGTCTAAATCAATTTATATAAATATTTTTCTTTTGCTCTGTTGTAGATTTTACCCTTATATTTGATAAATCGATATTTAGCAAGCCCGTGATTTTGCTAGGCGGTCACAGATACAGCACAAGAAAACCACGCTGTAGAGCCCGAATCCTCACGTACAATAATAAAAGTCTTGAAGTGTTTTTTCATAACCACCCGTGAATTTTAATTTAAAATGTTCATTATTTAATTTTGCATATAACGGCGAGGAAATATCATTAGTGCTTCGACTTCGTTATCACCACCGATTTGGTTATCCATTACAAATGATTTACACAGATAGTTTGATGAATCACAAGTTATTGTATTTTATCACGAACACCAATATTTCAAGTTTATAAAACAAATATTACAAATTGGTACTCACTATTTTCATTTTTATAAATCGAAATTTTAATTTAAACTTACCATGTCAATAATTTAAAAATAAACAAATTAAACGTTTTGTTACTAATCAGAAGCTTAGTTCTAAGTATTTTAACAAAGTTTAATAACAAATTTATGATCTTATCGCCTCAAAATATATTCAAACTCTATTCATTATTATTTCACAAAATAAAGACAATAACGGGAGACAAATGATAATTATAAAACTACTTTTCATTTATTTTGCGACTGCAGTGCCGACATATATATAACATGACATATAATATTTCAAACTGTAAAGTTTTTAAGGTACCATACACAAAAGTATACTATTAAGCCGTCAAACCAAGCGTGCCGGTACCATTGGGTCTCAGCACTTTCGATTCGAATTCGAGTTAGATTAAAATTATTATTCAATGTTGGCGAGCCTCATCGTATCTTACGAGACCTGCCGAGTGGAAAGTCGCCTAATTCAAGCCGGATGTCGATACTTGCCCATGCCCTGGGTCTTCTCATATGTAAACCTTATCCTCAAAACACGACGCATCAAGTTCTTCTTCTTAATGGATGACATCGTTTTTTACGTCGCTGCCAAAGTCTTTGGCGGTGATTTGCATGGATCTCCATGTGACACATTTGGGTAAATTTCTATAAATTTTATTTTATAATTTTTAACTTGTAATTTGAATTTAAGCTTTTCATGCGTTCTCTTGTCGAATCAGGAATGGGGTCGTGGTTGGTGCCCCAATTGCACATGTAATAACATTCACCACTCTTAACATATTGGCATATTTGCAGAAGCGCTCTTAATACCCACGGCACGTGGCGGAGTTAAACTGCATTTCGAAAGTCATCTTTTCAACAAAAATAAATCTTGGGGAGAAAAATGTCACTGGGTTTGCTGCAAAAGGAGAACCGGGTGCAGAGTTACTGTTCTGACATTCCAGACAACCGTTATCAAAGTAAAAGGAGAGCATAATCATTGTAAATAAGAAATAAGACCAGTTGACAGTAAGAACCTTTTTTGTGTGTACATAATTTTATCTAATTTAATTAGATATATTATTCTGTAATTAACATACTAACCAAGGAAAATATGCTACAGAAAAACAACAATCAGGGATGGAAAGTAAGGGATTAGATTAGGAACATAATAATAAAAAAATACTATGTATTATGAAATTCGTGTTCAATGTTTTTAAGTGATTCAAAAAATGTCTTGTAACAAATTTACGCATTTGATGGTTAAATTGATGGTTAACTAACTAACAATTGGTTATAGTCTAATTGTTAGATTTCCTTCCGAAAAAAAATGTTACATAATTTTCGTGTGGGTAGTAGTGAGTCATTCCCAATACAAGTGTCTATGACTATCCAATGCGAAGATATAATGAAAGAAAGAAAAAAATGTTATTTAACTTATGGAAATAAATGAATTTATACTTTTATTATTTTATTTACTTTGCCCAATGTAAGGCAAGTTCATTCCCATTTAATTATGAATGCTTATGTCATTACAAATTCTTAAGCATTACGTTAGATTCACCTTTCTAAGGGACTTATTAAATTAAATTTAATCTATACACATTAAATTATGCGATACTATATTATAGATAACTTAATTGTACGGCATATGCAGTAGAAAAATATTGAGTTATAAACTTATGTTAGTTAAAACGAGAACACTAAATCCTATTTCAACTATTTTCACGTCTTTGATTTTGATTCTATGGGATTTTTAATTTTTTTTTTGGACGGATCTATGCTGAAGCCTCAGATGGCTATGTTCAGCTTTGCAATGTGTGTGTTTGTGGAAAGCGCACGAACAGAAACTTCGACGCCTAGCCGACTAACGACGCCGGCGACAGTTAGGGTCGAAACAAAGGAAGTCGATGCAACTTGAGCACGCCGTCTAATGGCTCGAACGCTCAGGTTCACCGTGTAGTGGAGGGTTATTTCTAAGTGACATTTTACTTCGCTTCCTAATGAGGTGGAATAGTCTACCAAAGATGAAGGCTGCGCGATTGCGGACTATGTCGATATGAGGTTTGAACGTTAGCTTCCTAGCGAGCGTAACGCCTAAGTATTTGATTTGATTTTGCCAGGGAATAGGCTTATCGAAGAGTTTGTTTCTATGAGAATCAACAGCTTATATTCAAAGTATTTGCGTTCAACAGAAACAATTCTTTTTTACTGTCAAAATAATTATTCGTGGTATCTACAGATTACCAGCCAGACTCGTTCAGGCTGCATTTACAAAAATATGTTAACGTTGGTCAATATAGACTCTCATCAATTAAAGAATTGAAGGAGACAATTTCATCAGCTGCTGATCACATAAAAACGTCACTACCAATTACAGTGAAGGAAAGTACAATTCGTACACGATTTACTAGTTTATCTTTTGCTATTATGCTATACATGGCACAGATTTTTTTTATCACTACAAATTATTGAGCTTTGCATTTTTTGAGCGTAATACAATTACATACGGTTAGCTATGCTGTACATGCTGACCTTGAGGTTGACTCTATTCCCTACCCCACAAAAACAATTTAAGTGATGTAACGGTATATTTTGCACATTGCTGAATGTACATTTAAAGTTAAGTTCGTTCGAGTTTAGAAGTTTTTGTTTTTTGCAAACATTAAGAAATATTTTTAACTTTTTGTATATTTAGTTCGAACATAACTATATTTGTGTTCTGTTCTTCGACTTTCATGAATATATATATATATATTTTTTTTTTTTATAGGATAGGGCAGCAAACGAGCAAACGGATCACCTGGTGGTAAGCAATAACCGTTGCCCATGGACACCCGCAACACCAGTGGAGTCACAGATGCGTTGCCGGCCTTTTAAAAGGGAATAAGAGGAATAAGGGGAATAAACGGGAATAAGGGGGGTTGGGCCTCCGGTACCCTCACTCACTCGGCGAAACACAGCGCAAGCGCTATTTTACGCCGGTTTTCTGTGAGGCCGTGGTATCACTCCGGTCGAGCCGGCCCAATTCGTGCCGAAGCATGCATGGCTCTCCCACGGTAGAAATATATATATATATATATATTATATATATATATAATATATATATATATAATATAATATATAATATATTTTTAAATAATCTACTTTATGTCTTAAAACTTTGTTTTAATAATATAATTTATATTATTCGTAAATATTTGTAAATTCCAAGATGAAATATCCATGATTTCTTTCAATAGTGCTAAATGATAATTAATAATTAAATTTAGTGTTTCAAAATATGAAGCCTGTATCATATGAAAAGAATAGTTTCTTTAAATAAATTTCGTAGTAAAATTTAAAGATAATATTAAAAAGACATACTTATCGAATAAGTAGATTATCTAAATCATTCGCCTATATGGTAACAACATAATTTATTTAAAACTCTGTATATTTTCTTTAATTTTACGTCCTTGCACTTTATTAAAAAAAAGTGTCGGGAAAATTATGTTTCTTTGTATATTCATTTCTATAAAACAATATCAATGATTATACAAAAAAATACAAACAATATTTGCGCCACTTTTTTTTATATTAATATTATGAACATAATAAACAATTATCTGAACTAATATTATAGAGAAAAGATTTGATTGTTTTTTTGTTTGCATTAAAAGGCTCCGAAACTACTTGTCCGATTTGGAAAATTCATTCACTGTTGGAAAGCTATCTCTATCTTCGGTGAACATAGGCTATATTAAATATTCAAAAAGTTAGGGATCCATACTAAAACTCCAACAATGTAACCCAATGTTCCTAAAAAAATACCAAAAAAACTTTTATATAACAAAGTTATGCTCTACATCTTTGCAGAACATATAATCTACAAAAAAATACTGCGATATCATGGCTATTATAGTTATATCACAATATGTGTTTTTTCATTTTATATATATATATATATAAATGCCACCTCTATAATAACGCTTTTATTAATATAATTAGAAACAACCGTTATAAAAATAATTTATTTCATATTTCAGTTTGCTTCAATACCATTATAATTTTTGAAAGTATTCAATTTGGACATTCACTTCGAAAAATTATACAAGTTTAAAAATCTTAAGTTGGGTGATGAATGTGGTCGCCGCTCACGTCGTTCCATACACCATAATAATAATTAACGATGTAGGCGTTCTTCATTTTCTTAATGACCCCCACTCAAAAACGAGAAAGTACATATGGAAGAATATGTTTGTCTAAAAAGTTATAACTTGTGAAATGTTTGTTTAATGCCCGTGCGAATTCGGGGCGGGCTGCTATTACATAAATTGTAAATAAAAATTTTAATAGAGTGAGCAGTACTAAAAAATATATTTCTTATAATAGCATCTTAGTACACTACTAATACACAGGTCATGTTTTATATAGTATATATTTTTATTGCACTAAAATACATTTCATGTATTAGAAAATAAAGTAAGACGGAAAGACAAAACATTTCCAAAACAAAATTTTTTTCTAATTCTTCACTTTTTTCACCTGTCGTAATATGGCTTGTAATTCTGAGTGGATGACCATATTATCCAGCATTTTCATTTTATCACTGACATAAATTAGTAATTTTTGCATTTAGTTTAAAAGTATTGATCTAATAATGTTTTTCTTTCAGCAAGCGTCGCCTAAACATTGTCATAAACTTTACATTATCCATTAAAAAGAGGATGCAAGATCAGGTGATGATGTGTAAAGGGGGCATCAACCACTCACCGCGTCACCACTGTAGACAATGTTATCATTAAGATTAGCTATTGTCATCATAATGAAGATATTTAGTAACGAATTTACAATTTTTATGTCACCTCTTCCTTACCTCCCGTGTTTTATTACTACACTTTACCGGGTATATGTAATTGCGCCTTCTTTTACGGGGTGGAAAGTAAAATTGTAAATAAGATTTTCCCCGTAGCACGGGCAGGCGTCACGCAGCGAGGAGTAAGACTGGTGAGCCCAATTTGTTCGGTTGACCACGGGACAATCCGGGATGATTACCGTGACCGTGACAGTAAAGTATGTAAGTGCTACTTTTTTTGTTCCCTTGAGGAAAATGCATTAAATTGCATACCCCGGCTGTGGCGAGCCGGCGGTTATGTGGGGCTCTCCTCCCCAGAGGGGGGAGGCCTACCCACTAAAAACCTGAGAGATGGCCTTTCTCAGGCATGTAGGGAACCCCCGGAAACGCCAAGCGACCCGGCCACGGAAGGGGCGCGGTCCCTCCCGGGTCGCCGTCCCTCCCGGGTCGCCGTATCCGCGGGCGCGACTTCCTCGCGCCCGCCGGCGACCCGCGGCGGCGCCGCAGCTGTGTTACCGAGCCCGGCGCCGCCTCCTTCCAGCGGGATCGGCCATCTCCCGACCCCGCTCGACGGCCTCCTTCTGGAGCATCAGTGCTTCACAGAAGGAGGCCACAGCCCTCCAACCTCCCTCGTCCGCCAGCATTGCCGCAATTAATGCCGGCGGAGACAGATCTCGCCCGATCTCTGCGACCAAGACTCCGCGCTCGGAGGCCCACGCGGGGCACTCCGCCAGCGTGTGCTGGGCCGAGTCGAGGTCGAATACACAGTGGTGGCATCGTGTCGATCCCTCCCGTCCTATTCGACACAGATTCTCAGCGAAACAACCGTGATGTAAGTGCTCCCTAGCTTCACTACTTAGTTTGTCATGTTTATTACAAAATTGTTGTTGACTGTAAATAAGAGAGGCTTATTCTTCAGTTACTAACTGAAGTTAATTTGCATTTTCCGCGCTATCGTTAGTAACATCAAGTGAAATGAAGACCGAGATTCTCTGTCGTATATATAAAAATACTGCGGTGAAGCCGAGAATGTGCTACATATTGCAAAATCCCGCAATTGTTTTTTAACGATTTATTTATTCTTTAAATTTTTCTATAAGAATTATTAATATGTGATGGCCTTAAGCGTGCATGAAGTATACACATATTGTAAATATGTTGTAAGTTTATTTATATGTAGTAAGGTTATTCATGTCATCTATAAAAGTAAGGAAGAAGCAAGATTGGTCTGTTCAATAACTAAATACTCCTTCTATTTATTGGAACTTAATATATTTTATTACAAGGGAATAAATCTGTGAAGCCTATATATTCGTACGTCCAAGGTATGTCGTTTGCGAACCGAGCGTTATTGGGAAGCGTCGATGACAATTAATTCGCTTCTTAGTTTTGAGGTGATAACTGTATTTTTCACTTCGGGAAAAATAGTTATTCACTTCTTGTTGAATTGATCTATTTATTTCATATTGTTTAATGTTAGATCTTTTTTTTCGTATGTTCATCATCATATTATCTTCCTTTTCGTATGTTATGCTGTATCTACGAGTATAATTTGTAAAATTCATGAACAGACATGGCTATTGGAAAATAAAACCGTACATTTTATTGTATTGTAATATTAAACATTTGTTTATTAAATTGTTCTAGTCTTTTATTTAATCACCTCAGTTTGGACCTTGTATTTCGTCTGAATTAGTATCCGCTAAATCCTGCTTATTTTTTCTCTACGATTGAAGATTTTATTTAAATAGGTACATTAAGATAATTAATTATGATTGTTTATATATGAAGCAGCTTTTTATTTAATATTTGACTTGTGATATTTTTCTTGTTTTATATTTTTAGCTCACTTTGAAATGTCAAGTCGGGGGAATCAAATGCTCATTTTAGATAATTTAAGGTACTATCAGCATCGGATTGCATTGCAAAGTAATTGTAGGAGAACTTTTTGGAGATGTTATAAACGAAATCAAGGTTGTAAAGCCTCAGTTACCACAGTTGATAACATGATCATCAAAATAAATAGCGAGCATTCTCACCCACTCCGAAAGCACAGTGAAAATAAATTCAACAGGCATAGTAACTGATGCAAAAAGAATATTGGAACCTCGAAGGGAATGTGAAATATTGGCCGACCATCTACCAAGTGGTGGAAAGAGTATAGAAACTCAAACAACAAAAACACGCGTAGCTATGTTGAACAGTGGAAGTCCATCGGTAGATACGATACTTGGGATGTTATTTGGGATGTTGGCATCCCACAGAGCATGGGCTCTGTACATACATATACACTACATTAAGCTGTGCTTTTTAAAAATAAAAATATCCTAAAACTGCCAGGCGTGTTTTTTGCATAGATATAAAATCGATAAACATCTCGATACATTTGGCCTTTCTCTTGAATAATCCCATACTAGACGGGATCAAAGTAAAGTTCGCATATTCAGATGTATCTAGAATAATGGGGACATTAATAATTTCCTCATTATTAATTAATGATATTAAGAATGCTTTGATAATATACATGTTAAACTATAACCTTCAACTGTTAGTCACACCTATATACTTGTTTCTAAGTCAAAGAAAGTGGATAAAGTAGAAGCTCTGGGAACTCTTTCTCTTTAGAAATTAATAATAAGACTATCAAGTCGGACGATGCAGTTGCGAATGCATTTGTTGATTATTTTTCTCAAATTCCTGCTATAACTACCAGTAATCTTAACTCATCTTCTAGTTTAGCCGTCACCCTCCTCGAGTCAAGTGTGAATAGGTGCAGTGAATCATTCAAATTTAGCCATATTGATGCTTCTTCAATTAAGAAAACATTCCGTTTACTTAACCAGAAGAAAACTGAAGATCTCTGGGGTATATCAACTCACATAATTCAATCTATCATCGATGAATTAGCCCCATTGTTAGCACAAATTTTTAATTCTTGTATTGATGTGGGTATCTTTCCTGATCTAATGAAATATAGTAAATTAATACCACTTTTCAAATCGGGTAACAAAAAAGATCCCTCAAATTTTAGACTTATATCCCTATTACCTACTTTCAGCAAAATCTTCGAGAAAGTTATTTACAATAAACTAATAGGTCACTTGAGAACAAACAGACTCATGCATGAAAGCCAATTCGGCTTTACCAAAGGTAGATCCACTACCGATGCCGGAACTGCACTTATGAAACATATTTTTGACGCATGGGAGAGCAAGCGGGATGTAATTGTGAGTGTTTTGCGACCTTTCCAAAGCGTTTGACTGTGTGAATCATGAAACGCTTTCAAGTAAATTTAGACATTATGGTGTCTCGGATGGAGCTGTTAGCCTTTTAAAATCTTATTTATCAGACAGATTGCAGAAAGTCGTTATTAATAGATCAGAATCTGCTAGCTCGCCTATAACGATGGGGGTTCCCCAGGGATCAATATTGGGTCCTCTACTGTTTCTAATATATATATATATATATAAATGACCTTCCTTACTATATTACAGAATCGTGTGAGACAGTATTGTTTGCAGATGATACTTCTTTACTATTCAAAGTTGATAGACAAAAGGAATGTTATGACGATGTAAATAGTGCTCTCTCGAGAGTTCTGTATTGGTTCACAACTAATAATTTGTCTTTAAATTCTAAGAAAACAAAATGTATCAAATTCTCTTTGCTCAATGTAAGGCAGGTTGATACTCGTAAATATGAATGGTGATGTCATTGACTTGGTAAATAATACTAAATTCTTAGGCATTACGTTAGATTCACGACTACAGTGGGATCCACATATTGAAACTTTGGCAATCAAACATAGTTCAGCGGCGTACGCAGTAAAAAAGATTAGACTTTTAACTAATGTTGAAACGGCAAGAATTGTTTATTTCAGCTACTTTCATAGTGTTATGTCCTATGGCCTGCTGCTATGGGGATCAGCGGCTAACATTGAGAGTATTTTCCTTTTACAAAAAAGAGCGATTCGTGCTATTTACTGTTTACGGGCTAGAGAATCCCTAAAAGACTTGTTCAAAGAAATTAATATTTTAACTTTAGCTAGTCAATATATATATGATAATTTAGTTTTTGTATATAGAAACTATATTAAATTCAATAAAAACAGTGATCTACATAATGTGAATACTAGAAACAAAAATAAACTTGCCGTTCCAATGTTCAGACTCCATAAAACTAGCTGTTCGTTCTTGGGGAAATGTATATCTATGTTTAACAAACTTCCGCAAAGTGTCATTGATTTGCCTTTATATAAATATAAAATCCATATCAAAAAGACACTCATGAGTAAATGTTATTATAAAGTAAGTGACTATCTAAATGATCACACTATTTGGGAATAGGGACACTATTCATAGAGCCATGTTTGGTAACAACATTATTTATAATATTGTATTATTTTTATATGTGTATGTAAACATACATACGACTGTAATCGTATTAGGTATAATTGTATCTTATACTATATTGTATTTTTATATTAGGTATATTATTATAATTATTAACATTGAAAAGAGGAGATAAAGAATAGACCGTCAGAGTTTCTTGCCTGTTCTTCTCGAGAAGGCTCTCCCAATTTCCGAACAGGTGTCGAGTCAATATATTTTTTCTTTTTTTTTTCCTTATTCGTACGTACGGACAAGGTTTTTGTTTTTTTTTTAAGCTTTTTTTTTGTTTTGTTTGTTGACGTCAATAAGTGCTTGTAAAGGTCTATGTTCAATAAAGATTATTTTGATTTTTTGATTTTTTTTTGTCTTGCTTGCTAATACGATATACTTTATACCTTACCTACTTTTATCGTAAAGCAGCAGTCAGCAGTGTTCGCATTTCTGGACATGAGACGCACAAAAACTTTCCGGAATTAATAATAAAATAAATACTATTAATAGTAAAAACAATATTATTATTTCATAAATATGTATTTAACACGACAGCCTGATGCTAAAAATCATGATCGCGTAATTCTCTGATCTGGATTATATTCAGATGACTCATAAATTGTAAGTTTTTCGCCCTTCAAAAAGTCGTAGTAGCCGTAGTGTTCAGTTTAAAAAAAAAAAACAAACATCATCCGCTTCGAGGTAATTTTCACGCGCGGCCTCTAGTCGGTTTCGGGTCATTTCGAAAGACCCAAACGCTTTGTTACTATTTTGTTTTGGGATTGTAACTATTGATGATTCATTGTCTGTTATATATAATCCAATTCAAAGCTCTTTCGTTATATCTGGCAAGCATACCGTACCACAAAGTGATGCTGTCCAAGTACAAGTTAAATAGTTCGGAATTTATCGAGAAAATAACTTTCTAACACCCGAATGTTTGTGTAGGATACTTCATTGTTTCCATATGTTGCAGGCACCGTGCAAGTTCAGTTTGTACCATCACGATGCGGGAAGGACGTTCTGTTGATAGACCAATTTCGATACAACTTTGCCTACGGTGACTCCAAGAAGAAATGGCGATGCGTGAAGCGCAACTTTGGTTGCAAATCTTATGTTATAACTATGGATAATGAAGTCATATGTGCTACTCCTCATATTCACACGTAAAGTTGATGCAAGTCAAACTAGGATTAGCAATTAAACAAAAGATTTTAGTATGACAATCTTGTGTTTATGCCTTGTGGTTATGCTACGGAACATCAGTCTGCCATGAATAACCATTCATTTTCTCTCTGGTTAATGAGAATGAAAGAGAAGATGGGCACCTCTGAAAGGAGCGGTGTCGATGTCGGTCCGAGCATCAAATCAACTCTTCATATCAAATTCAATACAATTCCAAGTCAATTATCACAATTATTGTTTTTATATGTATAAATATTAAGAATACGTTATTAGCTAAGAAATAATGCTTTAGCTATAGTGCACTTTTGGTTATAATTATTATAACTCTCGAAGATATAGCGACATGTTTCCGGCGTTATCGCAGATCGCTCAAAAATGTTCCATACTAAATATACTGCAATCGGTACCTCATAATTTGGTAAAGTCACTCAATTATTAAGAGCGCATAAACAAAATTTCAAATAAATTCATTATTTGTATGTTTATACTTATGTATTCTTCTTCTATTAAAAATGTTACATTGCATAATATCGGCTTATTCTAATTTGGCAAATATTTTTTGGTTTTAAATTAATATAAATAGATTAATTAAAATTTGTGATTTCATAATTATATTTATATTGTTGATGTGTGCTGTGCTATATATGCATTATATTTATTAATGAAACGTCTCCTAAGAAATAACTTGTTGTTTTAATATTTTTCGGAAAATAACATTTGTAATAATTTAAATATAAATAATTAATAACTGTGCAGAGCAGTAACAGAAAATGTTCATATAATTCATTCATTTCATTTTAATTTGTCACTTTTAACATCTTATCTTGCCCAAAACGACTTACCTGTAATCAAAACAAATTTAACTTTAAGTATTTTAAATTTTGCATGAAATTTTGACAATTAAGATAACATAATAGAATCTAGTAGGACTACAAATGCTTTAAAAATATTCTCAACTTTGTAGTTGCATTTTGGTATCAGTCAGTGTTTATGAAGAATTAACGAAAAAATGTGATTACATCGGAAATACTAAACTATCACTTAAAAATAATTATGACTTATCGGTCAACTATTAAGTCCCCTTACTTTTGTGTGCATTTATTGGTCTGTGTCCTATTTTAGAGCAAGATAGAATTATTTCTAGAACGTAGAATTCTGCATTTCTCTCCTGTTAACATTATTTTTTATAGTTAGTTGAAATCGATAACTCATTTATGTATTATTTTCTGTTAACTACAATTAATTAATATCAAATATGCGATTAATTATATTGGGAATTTAATTGTGTTCATTAGTACTTATAATTGTACTTATAAAATGTTTTAAAGAATCTTATACTTTCAAGCCGAAAGAGATGCATGTGTGTAATGATTAAAATGTAATTGAATATATTTCTTGTTTGCTTAAAACCGATAATATTTTTTTACTTATATAATTTCGTAAAATATCCTTGTAGATATTGCCAAAAAAATGTATACATCTAATTTGTATCACGAAACTCTTTTGAAATTAACCTGGTTAAATAATATTAATTAAGAAAAATTAAATCGTTAAAATCTTCAACATACATGGTTTATGCAAATTTTTCTGTCAAGGATGATGACTTCTTTTAACTAATGAGTTCGTTTCTTTGCAGTTCGCTTAATACCGAGTACTAAGAATAAAAACAAGAGTCTCATGATGATCAATGGATACACTTTTTCGGAGTACACTAAGACATACTGGTATTGCACGAAGAAGAAAGGGGGATGTTCGGCGAAGGCCAGGACTTCTATAAAGGGGGTGCTCGTCTCGCACACAAACATTCACAACCATGAACCACCGAGGTACCACAAGACATCAGATGGCCAGTACATCAAAATTGCATAGGTTTAATATTTCACCCAATCTACCCATAAAAATGGAGATTTAATATACACAGAGAAAAAAAAACTACGTAATTCCTTAGACCACTTATGTATGTAAGGATCAAATAAGGACACTGTTACATACGTATGTAACAACATGCTGGGTAAGTAGCTGGCAATTGTGAGAGAGTCTGTGATTTTACGGAACCCACTCCATTACACTGTAATTGATCGCACTACGTAAGAGCTCACACTTATATTTATAATGCCACTGCATAACTCTTGTATTTAGTTTTGTACCCAGGGTGCAAGTAAGATGAGTACTTACTGTACGTAGTAACGTACCGTAAGAATGTAACGGTATTCTTACTGTACCAACCCCAACACACGAATATATAACGCAGCCGCATTACAACGCGTATATGTTTTTAACTCAGTGGCGTCCAGTATGAATATAATCACATAGTTACCGTACGTAGTCCAACACAGGAGCGCATAACACAGCCACATACGTACTGGATATATCAAGCTGACTACGTATGTCATGTTGTTACTCCATTGAGAATGATGCACAGTTTTTATACGGATATTCCTGTAATACCATGATGAAGCATGGTGTCTCCTATAACAGCATCAGTATGAAACTTCCTTATCAAGTACGTGACAACTAGAGTACTAGTCCAACACTCGTAACTTGTATCCCGTTGCAAGCTACGTGGTAGATAGCTTGCGGCAGGCTACATATACGTAGCTTTTTTCTCTCAGTGTATGTATATTGTTTGCTTGAAGATTTTATACCGATTATTAAAAAATGTAACTATACTATTTATAATGAGGAATTTTTTACAAAATTACTCAGACTTATTTTGTTAATTGTCAGACTTATACAGCTAGCAATTCTGTTTCTTCAGACTCTTTTCCTACTTCTTCTTCGGGTAAAAGCGGATACTGTTTTTGTAATAGCAACATGACAGACGTCTTTGTTTCAAATCTGATTGTGCTAAACTCTGCATTTACATCCAATGCTCACATGCAACTTATTAGGCTAATTATGTAATTCTGTTGCTATCAAATTTGATTAAAAGTAACAGATAGCGTAGTTACATTTATGCTTTAGTTAATAATATAATAAAATAATTTGCTTTTTATTCATCATATTCCAACTTACCTACACTAATTTTTCTACAGTTATCTTTGTATAATCACAAATAATTTCAAAATAAAAGCATAGAAACTATAGAGCCGTAAATTTTTTTTTTTTCAGTTATATATTTGGGACGAAATTTATGAAAGTTCCCTTGTTTCTTAAGATAATCAATCTTTCCGATGAAAATAAATCTTTTTAAGTTATACTTCATATAGTCTACCGAAACAAAATCAAAACATCAAGCTGTTTCTCTCCACGGTGGACATCACCAGTACGAATTGGCGGAGAGCGCCGCAACCTTTTTTGTTGGTCGGCGGGGTACACCTTGGTGGGTTGAGTTTCACTGGGTGAACTCGTAGTTCAAAACCAATTTCATTCTGAATTTTCTATCATATACAATAAAATAACTATTTACTTATTCATTGTTCAGTTTTTTAAATTTATTTATAATTTATTTGTTATTACATAAATTGATTCGCTTATATCCTAGAGGCCTTAAATATATTTTACAGTAGGGGACATTGGAGATCTAGTTCAGATGCCAAGAGTAGGTCAGGCTTTGAAAGTAGGCCTGTATGTATATAATAGGTGTCGAAAGGGGAGAAATGATACTGTAAGATGGCATTGCTACAGTTACTATAAAGGGTGCAAGGTTATGATTATTACCAACTGGCAATACAAAGTCTTGAAGCTGATCTCCAACCACAACCCTCCTGTAATTTACAGTATTACAATTTTGTGTATTATATTACAGTTGAATTCACATTTATATATTATAATTATTGTATGTTCTTTCAACTGTTCTCATATTTATAGAATAATAGCAGAAGTTTCTTGCCAAATCACATTATTAGACCGGTAGTTAAAATACATTACTAATATTGCAATATATATATATATAATACAATCTGAAATAAGTCTAAACAGAAAATGTATACATTGTAAATATATTACTTATGTTTCAAGTTACAATTAATGTTTATTACATAATATTGCAAAAAATTTAAAGTAATTATTATTTTGAAAAAAAAATTTTTTTTATTAATAATATATTCTAATTTTAAAGTTTCTATAAACAACGATTTCACAATTTGTATAAGATATCTGTAACAAAAAATGAAAAATCTGTAACAAAGTAAAGACTGTATACGTATGTATCTTCTATATTTTTGTTAGTAAGTTCATTAAAATGTTTATGGGTAATACAGTTATGTAATGGAATCATTTTACCTTTATTGGCAGAGGAGAAATAGCTACGAACGTTACCTACATACAATTCCGCATATTTACTATCAATGTTGCAACGCTTCAGACTTTACATGTTGACTTTGAGACTTTTCTTATGTCGCTCGTTATAGCGGGGGTTGTCATAGTGGAAATGTAAAGCTTGACACGTCTACATACTTGACATATGTATAATCAATTTAACCAAATAGCTAGAATATAACGAAAGGCATTAATTAGCCTTTACTTAAATACACGACATATTCAGAACTAAAAATAATCAATGCATATTTTTTTTCTATTTGTAACTCAATTTATATAAAAACGTATGAATGTTAGTTGTATATAAAGTTGTATCAATAGAGTTTCAAATTCCGCAATTACCAAAAAATATTTTTCATATACAATAGCCATGATAATAACATACAATATAAGAACAATCTGAATAATATGTGTATCAATACTTACATAACTTTTGATAGGAAAGCTTTCAACCAAGTTTTATTGTCCAACTCAAGCAAACTGTTTCATACAAACTATTTGAACGTTTAAGCATTCTGTATAATACATTTTTTTAATTCCCACCTTTTCTCCACATACACCATCACACCTAATTCTCAATATTTATATTGGAATATCCAACATCTTAGACTCAAGCGACATCTGTCCCACACTCAGGTTACCTTTATATGATTATACGAGTATATAGTACATTATAAGTTCAAAATTTTACATAGAAACTTTTTGAATAAATAGGTAATGTTACTTTTAAGCGAAAGTATTATAAAGATAATTAAAATTTCAATGCTATAATTTTCTTTGATGGTTACTAATAAGACATATTTTTTATTTTCAGTATCTTTCTTTTACAATCAGCAAGGGAAACGGCTCGCTCTAATCGCTGGATATACGTTCTACCTATACACGAAGTCACGTACCGCCAATGCTGGTATGTGGCGCTGCACCAGTGGGTATCCCTGCAAAGCCAGGTTCAAAGCCACTAGCGACGGAGAGGTTCTTCGGATAACCACCCTAGAACACACGCATAACCCTCCACCCATTGCTATACAAAATGGCCGATTAGTGAAAATCTACAAGAAGGATCTCATCGAACTTAACTGTAATATGATAGGACATTCCGTGCTTTAATTTCATAATATTCAAAAATATATATACTTATGAGATACCAAACGAATGAGAGTTTATAATATTATTACAGACGTTTCACTGATAAATTATTATATAGTGCAAGCAACTGCTTTGCTCTCTTGAGTTCTAGTCGATATGTCTATAGTCTACCTGGCATCTCCATAGAGATTGAAGCACGGCTCAGGTATTAAATATTAAAAAATCTAATACCTCTAAATATACACTTGATTAGGTGTTGTGTAGCTACATCGATATATCTTGGTATATTAAAAAAAGGAGTGTTATAACTAACCGCTCTAGCCAATCACAAATCACGTGTCCTTATAAAAATAATTATTGGCAATAATTAAATAATTTCATCAGGCAAAATGAAGTCCACCAACCATCAATTAAAAGAACATCCTAACTATTAACCACTTTCACAGATCAAGTTAATAATTATCTATATAACAAAATTAAACTGCTATTAGTAAAACAACTGTTGTTGACTTTGGCAAACCATTTAAAGGACGAATAATGGATGTAAGTGTTAATTTACATTATCCCGTATATTGTAAGTAAAACTACCTAGCGGCATTAAAGCGAAATGTGTGGATAACAAATATATAAGTATATAAATAAAAAAATTCTAGTGCGAATTACTGTAGACAGATATACCATTGCTTAAAAATGGCTTTTGTATAAAAAATCTAGTAAATTGAACAAAATTAAATCAAAAACCATCTTTATAAAAACATGGAATACAATCTCAAGTACTACTCAATGTACAAATGGCGTCATTTTAAGATTAATGCGTGTACACTCAAATTATAGTAGACATGATAACAGCTCAGAATTCATTTATTGTCACTTAATAATTTTTTGGGCCTTTTCTTGCTCGTTGTAGATGTTAGACGTGTTGTTGTTTGTACATTGCGTAGTACGTAGAAAATACATTAGCAAATTAGTTTTTTAAAATATTGTGTTCAGTAATACTTGTTTGTGTAGCGACGAATATAAAATACAAGTGTATTATAAATTTGCTACCTTTCTTCTCGGGAAAGCCGTAAGAACCCAATAAGAAAATATACTCTAATTATATTTCTGTGCATTGCTCGGACAGTGACAATAGACTCGTACTTTATTACACTGGGACTTTATTTATTTTTCAATAATTTAACTGTCCTTATCCCACACTAAGAGGGATCGACATAACTGGTTTTCATTATCCCATCTCCTCTATTCCCCGTCGTGTGTGTGATCACACCATTCATGTGCATATACCTATTACATAGTTAATTTGAAATTGTGGATTATACTGCGCACTTTTGTGACAGTTAAATTCTAGTAGCATGACCACCAAATCACGATTATAAATGATTTCTCACTATGAACTTTCAAAATAGGAGCAACCGATTTGGAATGGATAGATAAAAATTGCGGTCATCGTGTTTGGGTGGTCATACTAATGATGCGCTAAGTGACTTTCGGAATTGTAAAGGGCACATGTAATACGTTATGAGGCTCACACGATCAGTCTTTAGTTGTCACTGGCAGTGTCAGACTGTTGAATTATAAATAATATATTTTTAAAAATGATTTGTGTTTTACACAATTATTTATTATTAGATAATGAAGTATGATGTGTGTATGCACTGGTTATAGTGAATATTAGTATTGAGCTAAGTGTACTGATAAACTATTTAAGCACTATGCTAAACGAATACTTGCATTATGGTTCTTTATTTTAGTTGCAAATTAATTACATTTCGAGATATCCAGTCATACTCCCTTATCATGTCGGGTAATTTTAATCTGCATTGTTTTTATATCCAAAAGAGGTTATCAGTTCTTTATGATATACGAAATTATTCGCTTTTATATCTAATAAATGTACTATTACAAAGAGCGAGTATTATAATGTTTATATTTTTATATTGTGCAAAATTGCGGCATTAGTTTGAATGCAGGCTAGATTTTATTTTGATTCTGATCCTTTGATAATTTACCCCCATTTGCTATATTTTATGTTTAATATTAAACAATGCTAACTGCTGGAAATATAGATTTTATTTATTTTATTAAAATATATATTTATATGATCTGTGTTACTTTTGTTTTATATTATACCTTTTATTATATCATTATTAAATTAATAATTATATCTTGTATTTTTATCAACTACTACATAAACTCAAAAATAATACAATACGAGAAAATGTTGGAGAAATTATTATGGTAAAATTTAGAATATAAAAATAGTTTGTGATTTATTTTTCTCTTTTTACTCGTATATACACATAAGTTTAACTGCAATGTTAATATACAGAAATAGACACGAAGTAGCTACAATGTGGTGGTAAACAACTATCTTGGCTACCTCAACATCATTTTAGCTATAAAACGCCCAATGAGACATAAGCCTCCTCAAGATGTATGATCTATTTCATAAGTCTCACCCAAGGTCTATTTTATTTTGTGTACAATTTTTGTGATTTAACAACAATTTGTGTGATTAATTGTAAAGTAAATACAATATACCTATGCATTGTACATAGATAAAAATATACAGTTTAGCAGGTATATATGCGAGTATATAAATTATGAGTTCAATTCATATGGTTTTTTATAGTTCAATACGTGCAAAATAGCCGTGGACAACCGATGATAGTGGCCAGGGGCTATACTTTCTACTGCCTGAGACAACAACTCACAACGGATTATTGGTGCTGCACCTCGGGGTCACGGTGCAAGGCGCGTATCTCCACGACGAAAGATGGAACAATCACCCGCATGAGTCTCCGACATGACCACAAACGTCCGACATTTTTCGTGAAAGATGGAATATGCTTCAAATAGGTCATATATCCGTCAATCGATAGATTCTCTTAACCTATATATTTAGTTTTCAAAATTTATGTTTAGGTGATAAACTCAGATATTTTAATGTACAATTCAATTCAATTCAATTGACATTTGAATTGCAGACAGGTTGTCAGAGTTTTAGTCAGAGAGGTTGTCTAATTGTAACCTGTCCGGTTGCTCTATAGACAGCTCGGGTACGTGACCCCGACTTCTCGAGCCTTCGATGCCATTTGCCCCTAACCTCCGTGGCATCGATGTCCTCTCCTTCCTCCTTCTCTCCTATTACAGTTGTGGTAAGGCTTGGTTCTAATAAGGATAGCCTTATAATTTCCGGGTCTGTGCGGGTTGGTACCACCATTCTGCCCATTTCGGTCGTGAAGCAATCACGCGTTTCGATTGAAAGGTAGAAACAGCCGCTCCTTCATGCGCCCCTCCTATACCTCTTGTGGTGAGGAATCTCGGCGGTATTCGAGGCCGGCGGAGTGTTTGGTCTCAGTGAGTTTGTTGGGCGTGACGGGTTGACACGCGGTACAGGAAGACCTGGTGGAAATGGTTACCGTCGGCCACCTGCCGGTCAGTAGGGGACCCGAACCCAGGAATATCCTACCTGGGAGGCTGTCCCACACAACCGGCGATAATCCCGTCATGCGGTCGTCGTGCCGGAGTAGGAGACCGGAGTGGATCCCGTCGACTGCATACGGGGGGGCACCGGGGGCCCTTCCGTGTCGCGTGTCAGCTCCTCACACAACCCACTCTCTCACTGTGTACTGTAATCTGCCCTTTCTTTGTCTACCGCCCGGACCCTCCCCACATTTGACCCCAATGACTTATAAATCTTTATCTCGCCGTTGGACTGGATATCGCGAAGGCGTTTGATAGGGTCTGGCATAGAGGTCTTCTGGCGAAGCTACCATCATATGGAATACCCGAGGGACTCTGCAAATGGATAGCCAGCTTTCTGGATGGTAGGAGCATTAAAGTCGTCGTTGATGGCTGCTGCTCGAAAACCATGCCCATAAACGCTGGCGTTCCACAAGGTTCGGTGCTCTCCCCGACACTGTTCATTCTGCACATCAACGATATGTTGTCCATTGAGAACATACATTGTTATGCAGACAGCACGGGTGATGTGCGGTATACCAACCACCAGAACGTCCCTCGGATGTCGCTACATGAAATACGGTTGCAACTTGTGTCTGAAGTCGAGGACTCTCTAGGGCGAGTCTCGGAATGGGGTGCAAAGAACTTAGTCAAGTTCAACCCCACGAAGACACAAGTGTGCGCGTTCACTGCGAAGAAAGACCCATTTATCGTAGTGCCTCAGTTTCAGGGAGTCGCTCTTCGTATGTCCGAGTCTATTGGGATTCTAGGTGTGGAAATTTCAGCCACAGTGCAGTTCGGGAGTCATTTGGAGGACAAAGCCAAAATGGCAAGCAAAAAATTGGGTGTTCTCAACAGAGCGAAGCGGTACTTCACGCCCAGTCAGCGTCTGATGCTTTATAAAGCTCAAATACGGCCGCATATGGAGTACTGTTCACACCTCTGGGCTGGAGCCCCCAAATATCAACTCGACCCTTTTGACTCCCTGCAAAGGCGTGCTTTCCGTATCATCGGTGATCCAAATATTACGGCCTCAACAGAGACCTTGGAGCAGCGGAGAGACTTTGGCTCTCTGTGTGTTCTTTATAGGCTCTTTAACGGAGAGTGCTCTGAGGAATTATTTGCAATGGTGCCTTCGTCACCTTTTTACCATCGCACCACCCGCCACCGCAGTAGAGTTCATCCATATCACCTGGAACCGATCTTGTCTAGTACAGTTCGGTTTTAGCGTTCATTCCTTCCGCGTACATGCAAACTCTGGAATGAGCTCCCAGCTGCGATGTTTCCTGAGCGCTACGATATGTCTAACTTCAAACGAGGCTTAAAAAGAGTATTTCTCTCCAGGTAGGCAGCGGCTCAGCTGTGCCCCTGGCACTGCAGATGTCCATGAGCGATGGTTACCACTTACCATCAGGTGGGCCATTTGCTCGTCTGCCACCGTATGGAATAAAAAAAAAAAAGACAAAGAACTAATAATCAATACATTTCACAGTGATCGAAGACATTAATTTTAATATACCTTTCATAAATACTGATACTCTTCCAGTCTATAAATGTGATTCGAAATTTACATAGGTTTATTTTACTTTCTTCTACGCGATGATAACTTTATTATACAAGCTCAATCATTACTTTTACAGTTTCGTTTTTTTACATTTAATTTTAAAAGTTTAGTATGTAATACTTATTTATAGTATAACAGCAGCGGGATTTTTACGAGTAAAAATGACTCTTACATCTTAGTACTTATTGCATACGCAAAATTCTTTGATTTTTTTTTATTTGTTATAATTTAAATATATTAATATTTACATTTAACAATAATTTATAATTAGGTTGTGAGGCATATTCAATTGAACTTGTTAGTTTATACACAAACTTTTCTTTAGTGACATTTGTTACTAATATATGTTGTAAATATGCATATTAACGCTTCCCTCACAACATATTTAAAATGAAGGTATTTAAGTATGTATGTACATATCAGGCGATGGCGATGCAACATGGAGGGAAAAAATCTTAAACATCGCAAATATCTCTGAGAAAAACTTAATTTTTATTTAGAAACAATTACATTTTAAAATTTAAAGAATCTTTGGTCGAATCAGGAATCGAAAATTTTAAATGGTTACTAAAAATATCCGTAATTTTCCGATACCGATCAAAGGGGCTTTTTCATAAAAAGTATTTTTCTAAGATAGCATCTTAAATAAAAGCAACGCGATAAAGATTAAATATATAAAATTTATTTTTTTTATTTATAGTATACACTTTATTATACAAAAAGTATAAATCATATCAACTAAGCGTATCTCTAATGTCTAATTCATCTACCGTGGTATACAAAATTATACTGATATCGTCAACAACACGCGCGGCCACGCACTTCCTAAATAATATTCTCCCTTGGTTGGCGAAATAATTTTGCACACCAAGTTTTACTTGAGGTAATTTGATTGATTGTTCACTCGAGTTAATTAATACTTACAATTTATTCTATATAATAAAGTAGTGTAAATAGTTGTTTATTTTTAAGTTTTTATAATTATTTTCTAATATTATTTTTAATGATTTAATATTATTTTCTGTTTATATAGTACTGTTAAATAAATTATTAAAAAAAAAACGTCGCCCCACACTAGTATTTTTATCCTGTGTCGTAGATGCAGTCACAAATATAGAAATCTCATATGCACAAACACCCAGACCAAATTTTTGTTGGTCATAAAAAATATCTGTCCCGTGCGGGAATCGAAAGAAAGAATTACATTGTAAGTCTTTTACTATAAAAATCTGAAGTTAAGTCGTAAAAGGAATAAATACTCCAATCATAAAAAAATCTTTGCTCTGAATATATAAATGGTTTGGTTGTTATAGTGGAATGTGACCCTAGGTATGAACCTATACAGACCTCTTCAGAAAGAGGAAACCACCAAACAACTAAGTGTGATGGTTCGCAATACTTAACAAATTTATTCATATCTGTCCCAAGTGGAATAGTCAATTAGTCGGTTTGGTAGAGGTGGGATTAATAACTGTGGGAACACTGTTTATACATGCGGTAATAACAAGATTTTTTAAAACTTATCTAATATGTTTGTTTCTTCATAAATGTGTTTAAGTTTTTTCAAGTGTTAGACAATATAATGCAACTTTTAGGTGTATTTGTTGTCAGAAAAAAGATCACAAATACGCTGGTTATACATGCATTTTATAATATAGTTTTTTAATTTTTGTATTGCATTAGTGACGCGTCATATTTCCAGTAGTATACATAAATTAATCATTGAAAATAGGTGTTTTATTATTTAAATGTATACATTATTATGCAAAACTATTGCAAAGCTAAAACAAACGAATATAGGATATTTTTGTGACTTATTGTAATCTAATGCACTTTAACTTGCTTGATCACTTTGTTCACTATGAAATAGAATGTTATTATTTCAAGTTTGGCTTGATATTATTTTTTAGACATTGAGTCGGGTTTGCAAAAAGATCTACTGCGCCGACCCCAGATAATGGGAAATGGGCAAGAGGATAATGATCATTGAATTGAATCGGGTTTGCAGAAAAATTAACTTTGAAAATTAAATTGTTATTCTACTTTTCAAATATGCTATTATATATGTTTTCCTATTGTGTAATATTATTAATTATGTATTACGCCAAAGCGCGTACTTATTTATATAGCTTGAATATTAGTTTTACATTTTGGTAAAATGCTGTTTACGCAAAACACTACTCAAATCTCCAATACCTTGCAATTAGAAGCTCCTTCAACAGCATATCCGCGTAGGATATTAAAATAGCGTTAAAAGTAGTGATTCGCAGCACTGTATAATATACCATTGTAATCAAATAGCTTCAACCTGCTTTTAGTTATAATTTAGAGATTTGTCAAAAATGTAACTTGTAAAAAAGAATGGCACTTATTACACGGATTTGAAGTTTTAGTTGTGAAGAATATGGGTTAACGGATTTAATAATTACTACTACAGCTAAAGAGTAAGGATAGTAAGGAGGACAAGCTCAATAAAGAACGATTAGAATTGGTTTTAAAAGTAAATCACATCCGCTGTTACACAAAGTAAACGGATATCTTCTAGTAGCTCACTTGTATACATATTGTACGAGTATTATATCAGATGTAAATGATTTATTCATGCTAGCTGTTTAACAAATATTATTAATATTATTTCCAGATAAAAGTTTGAGGTTTGTCAAGAATATTTACGGGAAAGAGTTGGCTCTCTTTCACGGCTACACGTTTTATCAGAACAAGAAAACGTCAAATAATCGCTATGCGTGGACATGCACAAGAGGCGGTGCCTGTAAAGCTAGATTTTTATATGCTGAAGATACCCAAAAGATTATCAAATCTAATTTTGTTCATAATCATCCTACTCAAAAATATATAATACACAACGACAGGTACATCAAACTATGATGAGGTATTGACATACGACTGAGATTAAATGGAATTAGAAACCAACTTTTCTTATTGTTATTTGTTGATAACATTGGTGTGTAAGATGTTACTCGCACAGATGCGCGCAGGCACATAACCTCTTCTGACAGAGAGAGAGCCGGGACACAGTATCTTCTAATGCATCTTGCCTAAGTCTAAAACTAAACCTAAACTAAAAATATAGTCGATTTCTGGTTCTAATTTCAATATTTTTAAGCTTTAGTCATGCTTAAGCTTAAGTCATGCTTAAGTTTAAATTCTTAGATGAGAAGAAGGTTGTAAAATCAATATTCAGGTATTGCTTAAACGTAGTATGATTTTTTTGATGCTGCTAAAGCAAGGCTAGGGTACAGAAAATCATAAATAAATGTAAACTTTAACATTATAGTATTTTGCATGGAGCAGCTAGAATCATAAAATTGAATGTATCTCACAGAATACAGAAAGTAGTCATTCAAGAGGTCAAATTCGAACGAAAGGAAATCATTCCTAAATACATTTTTTACAGAAATAAGCACAAGTTTATGTGCTATTTCTATATAGTTACTAGTTTTATAAAGTGTTTATTATTGATAGTTTTACTTTAATTAATTTTATTTTCCGTTAAAAGTTTGACATTTGTCAAGAATACATATGTCCCGAATAGAATTGGCCCTTTCTCACAGTTACATGATCTATACGTACCGAAATACCTTCGCCAACTTACTGTTACTGTAAGGTAATAATTTAATCACCGACGAAATTAAAAGTTTATAAAGTCAAATTTAATTCATAATCACCCTGCACCAAATTTCTTAATAAAAGACGGTATATACGTTAAACTCTTATTCAAATCAATAAATCATTGAAATAAAGCTCACTATAATAGGCACCAAAATTCGTCTTTTATATCTTATTCTCATTAAGGACTGTTGAACTGTGCGTCCAGATGATGATGACGGATGCACACTTTCAGTTTAGTATTGTCTATCGCGATTAGAAAAGATATAAATTTATTAAACCTTCGGGTCATTTAGTTTCATCTGTGGGTGTGCAGTATGGTATACGAATTCAACGCTTTAATTTTGCACTACTGTTGCATTAGTTGATCATTCAATTTGTATCATGATCATCAGAATTTGTATCAAGAGTTAACCTACAGCTTACTTTTTGTACAATATGCCATATAAACAAAAAATCTACAAATTTTATTCACTTAGTCATTTGACACGAATTAAGCAGATCTACAAACTCACTTGTATGCATATGCTATCTTATCAGGTGTAAATAATAAATGATTATATTCCTTCTAACTGTACAAATATCACAACCAATATTGTTTTCAGATGTAAGTTTAACATTTGTGAAGAATATTGCCGGGAAGGAGTTGGCACTCTTGCACGGGTACACCTTTTACCAGAATTCAAAGACTTCCAATAATCGCTATGCTTGGACGTGTACTAGAGCCGGTATCTGTAAAGCAAGATTTTTATACGCAAAAGACACTCAAAGGATTATCAAATCGAATTTAATTCATAATCATCCCGCTTCAAAATTCATAATACGCAATAATATGTACATAAAACTTTGATTAATATGTTATAGAATTAAGGTTAAAATTAACTAATAGTTACAGTAACTTATAGAACATTAACTAAACTCGAAGATGATCCGAAATAGCAATAACTGTGACGAGATTTTTCCTACTGCAGAAAATCATAATGAATACTCCGCGATTGGTTTACTGGCGATTATGTCAGACTCTTACGGACGCCTTTTTTTTAAGAGGAGAAATGCACCTTTTGCACCGTGACATCGCGCTGGCTAGGCGCGGGCGTGTGTGGGGCTCTCCGGTGTGACAGGACCGGCCTACCCACTGAAATCCCTCTGAGTTCTCTAGGCCCATACGGGGCACATGGCGGGGTGCGCTTTCGCGATTCTACCAGGCTTGGGCCTAGGCCTAGGATTTAGATCCTATTGACCATCTACTTTCGATGCCTATTAGCAGTATAGGCATGTTGCTTTTGTCTAACCTCAACTACAAGACATATAAGAGCATCCCAGCCTTTAGAGGCGCGCTTATTTTGCATCGACTCCTGTTCGATACGAATGGCCCGGTGACAACTCGGCCCCGGTGACACCGCTTGCGATAAAGCCGAACCGATAGAAATACATCAGGTTTTTTAATCGCCATAGACTCACTATCCTCCCTAAAGTCATCTAACAAAATCTTATTGACTAAATATTATTAGGGTAATCGCAAGCGCTGCCTTATGAAAATATGCTTATGTGCTTTAAATGAAGTAAAGTGAAGCATCGTTACAAATTGGCAAAGCTAGATTTTTCATTAGTCTTAATGATGCCTTTCCTCAATTTTATATTCACAAAATATATTTGATTTCAAAATTAAACAAAGTAACATATTATTAATACTTTGGGCATATAAGGCATACATACATAGCAAATATACACCTGCAGCACTGAAATTATCAATAAATTATGAAAAGAGGTAAACAAAACTTGCCCCACCGGATTTCTTTTTAAACATTCAAACATTTCTCTTGTATTTCAACCAATTCTTTAAAGACAACTTAAGATGTATCGGATACAATTTACGCATTTTTTTAAGAAAAATCATTATTATTTTCAATATTTATTCCTTTTTCTTCAGTGTCTCGGTTTAAATGCTATAGCATTATCTAAAGTTATAAAATAAGAAGTTATAAGAAAGATTTTTAACAATGTGCACAGCTTTCTCTGCCATTCCATTACATTTTGGATACCTTGGACTACTAGTAATGATTTTAAAATTCCACTCTTTAGAAAATTTTGTAAACAACTCCGAACCAAATGGCATATTATCTGCTATTACTATTAGTATACTATGAATTGAAAAAATGTTTTTTAATTTTAAAATAACTTCACTATTTTGCGATGTACAAAGAAGTGAGTGATTCACCAACATCTACTACAGCTCAGCATAAGCTTTCTTGTATTCATTACTATCCTATTTATGTTTATCACCTAACAGTAAAAAGAAAAGAGTAATCCGATTATATAACACAATAAACTGAATTTAAATAATATATAACTTTCAATAGTTCTAAAATAAATAAAATATATACTTAAAAAATAATATTCCACAAAATCAAGAATTTTAATGACATGTTGGCAATATACTCGTAGTTGCTAATTATCTTCAATCAAAAAGTACTAATGTCAATTTTAAAAATATTGTAAATATAATTAATGATGATTTTAATAAATAAATATTTTCTTTATTATAATGTCTTAATATTATACTGTCTTTCCCTCCTTTTATATTTTAATAGTTTTCTGCTATTTTTAAGGAAAACTTATTCAACAAACAAATAATAATAATGTATTTTCCGAGGATGTGGATGTAAAAGTTTTGGCAGTATGTTCGATAAAATGGAACTTGTACATCATTTGTACATCTTGGAAACCTGCAAGTCAATGTATTGCTCTGGAGCATATCTCGCCATCATCTCTACCATGATTATACGTTCTACAAAATTGTGTATTACTGATAATTGAATTGATCGTTCCTTATAGTTATCTGGGTACAATTTAAATGTATCAATCTGTTTCATTTTCAGTTAATTATTTGACATATGTGAAGAATAAGGCTGGAAAAGATTTAGCCATTCTACACGGCTACACCTTCTACAGAGGCACGCTTGCCTTCAATCACTGTTATTGGCGGTGCACTTGTTCAGGCATATGTAAAGCGAATTTTAAGATCTCCAACGACGGTCAAACCATTATCAAGTCTCATTTGGTGCATAATCACCTAGCACCGAAATATATTATACACAACGGAGTGTACATTAAACTCCAAAGAAAATAATAAAAATGTATAACGCTCCTGTCATTTATATCCTAAAAATAGTTTTATATACATATTGTTTTAATCTTATCCCCTAATTTGTAATTTTACGGTTGGCTGGAATAATCTTAAGTACCAATTAGTATTTTTTATTATTCAATAAAGAGTGTATATATAATTTTATGAATTTTACTTCTCTATTTGGTTGGGTACATGTCAAGAATTTAAAATGAATAATTATTTTGATTTAATTATTACATTTAACTCTAATCAAATAAAAATCGGAATCGAACATGATTGCAACTGCTCGGGTTGCAACTCTGATGTGCATCGTGCCAAACAACTGTTGCAGCGGCATACTGGTTGGGAGTGAAGATCTTGAGATGTTCCCTAAACTTCTATTAAAGATTCAGAACTACAGCAAAATATCTCCTGGTATACGGAACATGGATCCTTTGTAATCGCAAATTGCAGCCTCACCAAGTGTTTGCGGTGACAAATGGGCCAGATAATTGTCTGTTTTTTACGCCTACGTCCAATCCTCACATTCGCCGCGCCGCGACCATCGTCTTGGACAAAGAATTGTTATCATTTTAATATTTCATAATACTCTTAATTTTTAATCTCTAATGTATCTATATGCTTATGTTACTGTGGTAGAATATGTCTCTAGTGTGTGTGCTGTTTTCTGGTTGTTTTTGAATACGAAAACATATCTTTTAAGACATGTATTAATGATTACAATCTTTATGTGTACTTTCCTTCATAAAGAAATAGAAAGAATGCGTCATGGCAATTCAAATCTTAACTGTATCTTTCAGAATACACTAACTACTATTGAAAATAGACACACGCGTATTTTCTCCCGTCCCTAATCGTTTTTTAGTACTTTTATATGTTGTTTCATTGAATCAAATCATGCGGTGTTCTTTTTCTAGTTTACCTGGCGCAACATTGAAGTTAATGGAAAGTGGTGATAGTTAATGGTTACGCCTACTACTGCAATAAGTACGGCGTAACCACAGATATTTGGAGGTGCACTAAGGGCTTGAAATGCAGATTGCGATTCATCATGTCCATAAGTAACTTAAGCATCGTTAGACGAAGGTTAGAGCACAAACACAAACTATCCAACTACGTGATCAAGGATGGCGTGTATTTTAAACTTTGTTTAGATTTGTGGAGTATTTTACAATGGGGTCTAACCAGTGCAATTCACGAATATTCGTACGACTACTATTTTATTAAATTTTGAACACTTATTTGAACAATTAAAGTAGCTGACCCAAAGCGCTGTTCGATTGAGATTAAACCTGTTGCTGTTTCTCTATTAGACTAACTCACACGACTGTATTGTGAGTCATGAATGCGAGCATTTTTACCTTAGTCATGGTTGCTAATATACATTTCTATCGAAAATATTTTATATATACATATATAATATATGTATGTCTATCTGTTACCCTAGATCTCATAATACAAACCTTATAGAGCTTATTTTGGGTTAGGCTAATAAGTCTAAGAAATATTTATTTATTTATTTACCTATGATAACAATAATAAACGATTTGTAGATTTTGGTAATGTCAACATGAATTATAGTATGTGTGATGTATGGTACTTTTTTTGTTAAAGGTATTTTTTCTTGTGATAAAATTAACATAACAAGAGGAAAAATATTACGAAATAAGAGAGAAAAAGAGAAGATACGATACCATCAAATTAAAAATGATCCTGTCAAATCAGTAGAATTAAAGGAAAAACAGCGTCAAAAATATTTAAAAGCGAAAGCTTCGGGACGAATTAAAACTATCAGCGAAATGACAGAACCAGAAAAACGACGAATTAGAGAAATTTGGCGACAAAAAAGCGCAAATTATTACAGAAGGAAAAAGTCTGGCAACACAATTATAGGAAAATAATATTTATAGAGGTTAAGCTATTGCGTATTTAATATTTTTTGTACTTTGAATTTATTCAAGTATAACCTTAATTTTTACTGTGATAATTTCTAATATTATGAAGTGAATGTAAAATAAAGATTTGAAAGAATATTTATTTTGAAGTTTTCCTTAAAAATGCCTTTTTTATGATTTTCTGAAGGTACATGTTATTAGAAAAATAAATAATTTCCTTAGACTAAAGTCGGTGTTGTCTACAAAATATTCAAATTGAAAAAGAAGATGTCTAAATGTAGAAATTTAGAAATCGTTATTATCATTAACATAAAGCTGTCAGCCATTTAGTTTTTCGCGGCAATAGCCAAAAACTACACGTTACCTTGGTTCTCATAAAATTTGCCACTGATTAAAAAGATTATTCGATGTAATGTCAAGGTAAGTTTAATTAATGTTTATGCAAATACTAAAAGAATACCTGTGAAAATATTTGTATATTATATTCTTAAGTGAATGCGTTACCTCTTATAAGAAACATTTCACTTATTAAAATAAATTTATAAGTCAGTTAAATGAAAAAGTGTGTACTAATTGTTCATTTGCTAGTGATCCGCCCTAGATTCCTTTTGGTGCTCGTTAGAGTTGTAATATGTGTATACAAATTTTGTTATAAAGACATACACAATACATTTGTATAAAAATCACAAATATTTAAATACATCATAAACAACCTTTATTTTGTTTTAGGATCCCTAAGTACAACACCGCTATTCAAATGCCTTTAACACCTGCAGAAAGCCAAGTGTATATTTATATATACACTTCTTATATAATCTTTGGAAAGTCAAAACAGATGCGCTTTAAATTCCTTTTAAGAATAAACTGCACCATAGTTTGATAGAAAATAGAACGATCATGACATTGCTGTCATATTATTTATTAAATAAAATGAAAGATATTTGTATTATTTATTAGACTGCTGCTCTGACACTATAAATAGAACTGATCTACTCCAAAAAAATGTGTACTTTAATTCTTCTAGGAAATTTTCTCGGATCGTCAACATTACCAATATTTTAAATGACTTACCTAAAATAATTAACGACTCCTGTGTAATTTCACGCATTTTTTACGCAAATTATCTGACATTTTTTATAATACAATCTGACCGGGATTACTACGTCAGTAATCAAACTTTAAGAGCGCGATCTGTGAAAATTTTAAGCGGCATAAATTCCTCAAAATATTGTATTAAGAATTAAATCTTTCTTTTATGGGTTTGTTCCTTTTATCTACTATAATTTACAAACATATAATTTATTTACTATAATTTATATATTTGATTTACTAACTAAAGATGACTCGAATTGTAATGTTTTCCGTAGTTCAGTGGGTGAAAAAGGTGTGTGGTAAGGAGCTAGCGATTGTCGATGGGTACACGTTCTACTGCCACAAGAGACATTACTTAACCCAGACATGGAACTGCACCAACTGCTATTGCCGATCGCGCATGAGTGTCACGAGCTATGAGCCTAGAACAATTCTGAAGTCAATCGTATACCATACGCATAAGCCACCGAAATACGCAATAACCAATGGCTGTTATGTCAAACTAGCGTGAACGCCGACAACTCCGTATGTACACTACGATGTTAAATGAAATTTCTTGTCTATAGATAATTTTCATTCAATATATATGTAAGTACGTAAGAATATTTCAGTATGCTGTTGAGGGGTATCTAATATTTAGGAGTATTCGTAAAGTTACATGGCATATTTTCGGCCCATTAACAACAATTTAACTTCAACAGAGTCTTTGATTCATACCTTAAACGGCTCAATTTCACCATAATAGGGAGAATCGAAAGAAAGCCCTGGATTTTAGTAGCGCAGAATCGTTCGGTGTGGAGATCCATCAGGGAGGCCTCTGTCCAACAATGGGTTTCTCTCGGCTGAAATGAAGATAACCCAAAAGTACCTATAAATTCCTTGTTCACTGATTCCATATTGATATAAAATAGGTTGAATTCTAGAAACAAAAATATGTTGAAACCTTTATAGTTTGAATACATCAACTTAAATACAATATAAATAAAAATATGCCTATATGTGCTTTTCAGATTTATTTCGGTGCTTGATAATCTACTCCTATTTCTCATGTCATGGTGCCAATGTATAAATCAAAATATAGATGTCTAGAACGATGAATAAATAATTAAAAATAAAGTTTGTTTTTCTCCTTCTACCATCTATTCCAATAGAAATTTATTCTATGTGAAAATTTTACGGTATAAATGTTGTCACAATTTCTTTAAAAGCTTCTGGTTACAATGAAACCAATTAGCTTCTGAAGTTTCAATTCTAAATTGTTGCTACATGTTGGCCTTGAGACAGACATTTAATAAAATCGTAGTTTAATTTGGGTGGGCTATCAGCAAAGTGTATGTTGATTTGGTTGATTGAGAGTTGATACATAACTTACCTGTACCAGAACCGCGAGTTTCCACCTAGTCCGAGGCTAATATCTTATATACAAGCTGGTAATCAGCGAGCAATTTGTAATAAAATAATTTTAACTTCATATAATTCGTCCATTTCACTTTCATTTAAGTTCGCCCCATTGCTGTTGTGAAGCCTAAGGATAAGATTTCTCCGGATCCGCCTTAGTCAAGCTCGCAACCTCCAAGTCGCTAAGCAACGGCTATAAAATTTAACCAACAAACTGTAGTTGTAGTTTTCTGGCTTCGAAAAGCTGACAGTACTAAATTTAATACTTTTCTAATCGGAAGACCACCACGTCGCATTAGTAGAGTTATATGGGTCTACTTCCTGTCATTTATCCGGAGTACATAGGTGGTTTTGGGAATAAGAAGGCAGAACTTTATATTCGTGTAAGCTATGTAAGGATTAATGTTGTCATGAATGTTTTTATCTCGATCAAATGACAAGAGTCAATCCTTGCAGATGTAGAACTGTTACCTACGCGAGGGGGTAACTACATACTGAGGTACGGCAACAACACATATTGGTGCAACTGGTACAAATTGGCTACCCTCGAGGACCGACCAACACGACGGTGGTACTGCTCCAAGAGGAAGATGTTTAAATGCCACGCTAGCTTGAAGACCATATATGGTAGAGTAGTAGCTGTTTATGGACTTCATAATCATTAAAGTAATCATTTTTACCACGAACAGTACGATTCTAGAATGAACTTTTTCTAGCATTGTTTTTCAAACATATATATCGCTTTTTAAGTAAGGCGTAAGGAAAGTTATACACTGAAAACAAGCAACTATGTCCATGATATTGGCAAAATCAATAGGCGGCTGTGTACAGTAGTTTACCAACAGTTACGACGTTAATAAAAATACAAGAGCTCTTCGCTTTTTCATGATACTGGTACTCGCTTATGGATTATTTCATTAATTTGACTTTTTGATTAAAACATAATTTTTTAATTCGAAATTTTTAATTATCATTTTTTAAAGATATGTTCTTATATGAAAACAAAAACATATCATACAGCGTAAAGTTTGAGTGTAGGTTTCCCCAAAAATAGATTGTATATATGTTTTTTTTTCTTCTACACTAAGCACGATTATATCTAAAATCAATTTACTATCAGAATACATACTATTTAAATGTCTTCCTGTCTGTCTATTCTGTGATGGTGTTGCCAATTTATTTAATATGCTGGCATTTTAGCCACTTAGAATTTGTTTTTAATATGATAAAGATTGTGCGGGTGCGTGTGTCTATTTAATTACGTAAATCAAGTAATTTTTTCTTGAAAACCTCAAGTCTAACCTATTGAATTTAAAGAAAAATACTCAAGGTTAGCAAATATTATTTTGTTTAGAGTCAATAACCGTACCAATTAGTACAAAAACACTCACATGTACAAACTAATGACGAAGACTGTATACTTTAAAACATTAATACGTATATTATCATCGTATTTCTTTCCACGCAACAATTCTATCGTAGTATCATAATTATTTAACCCTCAAATACCAGAGTAACATTACATAATTAAATTCTTTAATTTTGTAAATAAAAGTATATTTTTGTAATTGCAAAATAATGATGCCAATCTGTAGTCGTAATTTTGATGTGATTTGTCAAAGTGATTTTTTTTATATATGAGATTAAATGAATACAAAGTAATTTGTTTCATTTGGTACAACTGATGTAAATAAAAAATTGTTTAATCGTACAGTAAGGTCTCATTTCTGCTTTCCTGATATGTCTGTTTTACTAGATTTATTTTAATCTCATTGTACATTACAAACAGATAAAATAAAAAAGAGAAAAAAAAGTAATGTAGTAAAATCTAGTAATATCTCATATGTTCGACCAAAATACGTTATTTCAATCGCTGAATACATTGATATGTACTGTGTTCATAATATTTATGTTTTACTTTTAGTGGAATTCTTCCCTACCCGCAATGGCAATCATACAATGCACTATGCCGGCTACAGTTATTGGTGTCCTAACTGTAACAAATACAAAAAAGATGGAAGTAGCTGGCTGTGGTACTGCTCCAAAAGGAAAAGAGGAGGATGCCCAGTGTCTGTTGTAACTCTCAATTCCAATATTGTTTACATCAAAGGAACACACAATCACGATATTCATGACAATAACTAAAATAACCATATAAACATTTAAGGATTTTACCAACAAAGTATTTTAAAATTATAAAACCGAGTCTCCGAGTATCGAGTCATAGTTAGCTAAATTTATTCTTTTAAATGAAAAATATTAACAATATTAACAATGATACTAAATGATTATTTTCTGTGCGAAGATGAAAACAAGTTTATCGTGGATTCTAGAATAAACGAAAACCATGTCTCGAATATGACCTGTTCTTTTTCAATATGTGATAAATGTTAACATAATAAAATATTTATATGTGATAATCTATATTGTCACACAGATACTTTTTCGCGATATTGATCCACAGTGTCATACTGACGTTGCCCTTATTTTAATATCGATATAATAACATTTTATATGATTACATAAGATTTTGAACGTTCTTAAAAATATGGACATAATTATATCAAATAGTCATAGAGTCTAAAATAATATCGAAAGTGTCTTTTGATTACAGTTGTCATGATGATCAAGTCTCAACGTGGTAATGATTTGATGATGCGCGATGGGTATACTTACTATCTGGATATCACGAACTCACCACGATCGCAAATCTCGTCTAGATGGAGGTGCACTACAAGAACATGCAAAGCTTATATGCATATCCGATTTGACAACGTGATCATTCGTCAAGTGGCCGCCCACAATCACGCAAGAAAATATTTCTAATTAAATCAATAAATATGACAAGCAGTAGATACCCCGACTTGTGGTACTATTGAGAACTTTTTGTCCGACCACTTAAAAGTTTAATCGCTGGAATCCTGAGTAAGCCACACCTCATGATAACTCTGTATGCACTTCGTTAAAATTATTCATACAGGACATATTACAATCGTATACTCGTTTTAATGATTTACTTTTATGTTGAAGCTATGTTGACATTTAGGACGTAAACGTGCGTAGCAACAGTAATCTATATAGTACATATGGTTCTTGTAAGATCAGCATATCGATTACAGAGTATATTATCTAGATGTAAAATATGATGAGAATTTCATTACCCAGTAATCTCAGTGCCATTTTTTACTTTTCAAATCGGACTACATCAATTAAATACTGCTGTATTAAATAGGTAAGATATATGTAACTATTCAGTTAAATCTAAGTCACAAACAAATTTAACGAATCTAGTCATTCATAGTCATGTAGACTTGAGACATTCCAACATGAATTCATCAAGTCATTAGATAAATTAAATTGTATGTATGTGCTTCCTTATATATATATATATATATATTGTGTGTGCATTGTGTGTGTGACATATTAATAATAAATTTGTACATAGTTTTTAACAGTGAATATAGTTCAATTCGCCTTGAATAAAAGATGAAGAATGCAGATGAAATATTTTTTTTGGAATGAATGGTTAAGAGTATATTTAGTTTTGGTTTTATCTTATTTTTACATTTTTATGCCACAAGCTGCAATATCAGAGAATTAAATCAAATTTTTTAGAGAATTTCTAAAACCAAAGATAATTTGTTAGTAATAAATAGGAATATTTTGTGTCATTGAAATGCATCTTCACAGTTATATTTTTAGCAAATTTTTGAACTTCTTAAGCATAAAAGATAAAGTACAAGATATTTTCAGTTAGTCACTGTAACGCATCAACTTTCCGCTAAAGGAAAATCTCCCTTTAATTTGCTCCTTTTTATATTTACTATTAGATGACAAGTAAGCGGTCTCCTATTCTTGATAGAAGCATATAAAATTGTAAGTTTTTATGAAAACTGACGAATATAGATATAATAAATAACTCGTATCAAAATAATTTTAAATTTACGAGTACGTTTATAATATACGTAGCAAGCAGTTGTCTTTTTCTCACGCGTTGGCTTCAACCGGACTTCGTGTGAAATTATCCTCTTCCTCATCTTGTATGAGAAAGTATTATATACAAGATACAAGATCTCCATCATCGCCTACCTTTCGTATATAAGAGTCCTCATTAAAGATCTCGCCAAATACTACTATATTAGCGCATCCTACTATCTAGTCCAACCCACTTAATCAAGTGTTTTAATTGATAATTTAAATGTTGACAATAGGACCGCGGTCTCATCCCTAAAAGACTTATTTGTAATATTTTGTATATATAGTTATATGGAATGAGATTAGTTTATCTGACTTTGAAATTAGAATCCAAAAAAAATAATTCTAATATGTAATAAGTTCTATAATCTAATAAGTTCTAATTAATTAAGATACGAGTAGCATAATTGTTCGGAGTTCGTCCTATTACTTACCATAGTACATTTAATTATAAGCAATTAATATGCTTGATCCTGGTTATAATTGGTGTGTCTTGTCCCTGAATCAGTTAATCTGAGTGTGTATAAATTTACTAATTATATTATTTATGTAGTTTACATATTTTATCATTCAATTGCTTAGAATTTGACAAAGGGCAGTAATAAAAATTCATTTCTATCAAGCGGTAAAGAAATGTTTAATATTATTATGTATGTTTAAATTTATAATTAAAGTGTAAATTTATAATTATTTTGTATGTTAGTGTTTAAAATGTAACTCGCATCTATATCGTTAATTATCGCAACCTAAGCAAGTCCATATACAACATGCTGGGCATTGGCCTACCACGAGAGTTACATTTTGTTCACTAGCCCTTATCGTTATCTAATACCTAGGTTAGAAGTGAGTTGGCTCGTTATGGGAGTCTTCACACTTCGACCTTCTGTGGATCTATTGTACTACCCTGTAATTTTTTAGAGTATCATCTAACCTCCACCATCAGTGAAATCTATATTGTGCAAGAGCCTGATGATGTCTATTGATAGCATGGCCCCACAGTCTGCCGGTCGTGGGGCACCAACCCCCTTCAATTATTGTTTCTTGCAGGATAAAACATTCAGTATTTGTTACACTATTTATAAATACCATTACAATTAACCCTGTTCGAATAGTTTTTGACTATATCTAAGACTTGTTGTGTAAATAGTTTTTATGTATATCTATTAATATTAATAACGACTGTCTGAATGAAGTAACAAAATTTATAGTTACATTATCTTAAATAAAAGTGATAGCTATAATTTTAGTTACTTTTACCCAATGATCAGGTTGTCTAAGCAAGTGCCTCAGGATATAGGGTGGAAATAGAAATGCGAGTAATAATTCACAATCAGGTAAAAAATCTATGTTTTATATGTTATTAAAAATAGATACAATCAAACACATTTTCTTCCTTTATTTCGTAATAAATTGAGAATTGAGAGCGACATCCTTATACGTATAACACAAATTTTAACTATTAGCAATAGCTTAAACTATTATTAACATCCATAATTATTATAATATTAAATGCACACGTGAATGTAGGTCGGGTAAATGGACATGATCCGTGTATCTTCCCAGTTACGTGCACGAGGCATCATTAGCTTTGTTTGGTGTAAATTGCAAGTGCAAGGCTGGGCAATGTTTTTAGCGGATCACAAAATTCGACAATAGCGACGTCCGGGATGAAAGTTTTCAAACTGTATTACATATTACATTTGCGAATGCTTAAAGAGCCTATTAGGCAAGGGCAGATCCAGCTTTGGCGCCAGGGGGGGTCACATAGTTGTAATCAAGTCAAGAACTTAAAATTAAATTTTGATAACAATAGATACAAATAAAAAGTAGGTATTTTGTTAATGTACGTATGTACTGTACTTCAAAATTTTTATTCTTTATTGTACACTTGAAAAACTTAACACATAATAACTTGTACATATTATACACGTACATATTACCATCTTCACTATCACGCCCGGAAAGAGGCAGCCTATTTATATTCCATAACCGTGGTGTTTTTGTCATAACAGCTTTCGTTTATTTATATTCTTTCAGATCGTGCACGATTCGCCATAAGTGCTAAAGGCAACCGAATATTAATACTGGGCCAAAATAAATACAGAGTGAATACGATGTCAAATAACAAAGTAAGATGGAGGTGTTCTTCGCACGAAAGGCAGAGGTGTAGAGCCCGCATACACACAGTCGATGACAGGATTGTTTTTGTTCTTGATGATCACACATATCCGAATAATTGGTGTAGTAGCTGATCTCTTAAATATAAACAAGAAAGGCAATAATTTCAGAATTTTGTCGGTTTTAAAAGCCATTTTTACCTCTTTTAATTGTAAGTTAATATTGACTTATAAGATGATTGCAATAAATAAATCATGCGCTGTCACGTTTAGGAGTTCGTTCTTCCAAACTTCTTGTTAAACATTTGGTACAAATGAATAACGGATTGATAGCTATCAAAGTAGCGTAATTTAAAAAGCATCATCAACATCATCATCATCATTCTCCTCTTGTCCACTCTCTTCCATTCCTCTTAATCATACGTCATCTTCGCACGTATATTCTTCGAATGCATCCATAATCGTTAAAATTCATATTCATTATTGTTATTTATTAATTGATTTAGGTTTAATCGGACTGAGAGTTTTAAATTAAATTGAATATAATCTATTTTTGTAACTGATAATTTAATAAGAATTTAATTCCAGATTAAAGACCTACAATCAAAATATTTTCTTTCATATTTTAACAGAGAACATTTAAAATATTAGATAGATAATGATACATGAGAACTAAACAGAAATATACTATATTTTAATTGATGTGACAGAATGGAGCTACTTAGTGGTGTATTTGGTGCTACCTTGTGACGTTCCTTCGCTCTCTTCGATGATTGGGCTAAGCGTTCCCAGGTAAGGTACAGAAGTCAGCAGTAAACAGGTAATCAAAACACCATCCGACTCTGGTCATAGAAAAGAATAGGTGTAATTTATGGATAAATTTCTTTCGTACATTCTTTGAGCAGAATCCTAAATATGCAATCCAAATAAGTATTCTAGAACATCACTGTACTACTTAACCCTTTATCCAGGCCGGTACGAGCCAAGCGTGCAATTGCATATAATTGGTAACAGGAAAACACACTTGAACCATATAACGAGACTTGCTGTCATGTGAAAGAAAAATAATTTGTATACCTGTCTTGTTTAATTAATTTAGCAGCTTCACAATGTGATTAATTGGAACTAAATAGGCTTGAGCGATTTACCTCACCTAGACTTGCGATTTTGATGGATTCTATATAAATACCCAACATTTAAGTTTTTTTAAATGTATTTGTATAAAATTTTGTTCATTATTGGATAAGATAATTATTATGAAAATGCCCAACGGAAAATGTGGATTTTGGAGTTTTATATTATTAAATTTATATGAAAATATGGATTTTGGTTTTTGAATAGTATGCTTTTAATAAAATGTGTTATGGTTATTATTTCAGTTGTAACTGTTGAGCACAAGCTTCTCACAAGGAGTGAAGTTTGCAGTGTAGCCCTCTTCGATCGCTTAGTATGTAAGTTGGAGTGCCAGTACATTGCTTGTTGTTCTACTATATAGGATGCACCGCAAGTGTTTACGGACCCTGCGTATATATAATAATATTAGTTGCGTTTTAGGTCTGGTTCCAAATTGTACTGTTAGAAACCATAATAAGAGTTAAACAATGTCATTGGATGGCTGTAAATATCGGATCAGCGGAGTCTATGCCAAAAAGATCAGGTGGAAGTTCACCAGCCACGTGAAGTACAACTACAAGGCTGTAGTGAATACTATGGAGAAAACGATTGTTTGCTAGAAATTTAATCACATCTACTATGTAAATTGTAAGATAGACATTAAATAACCATCAAAATTCTAGTCATAGATGAAGTATTAAGTGAACTACAATTTGTCCTTCGCCATGAAACAGATGCATAAGTATAATATTAAACATATATAAGATAATTTATTTGATTTAGATAAGAAAACAATCATATATTTTCACAAATGGTTGTGAAATTAAAGAACAAAAATAAATGTTGTATTTTTATTTGAATAATTTTGTCAAAAAAAAAGACTACATGGAAAATAACAAATTAGGAAACAGGGTAAGTCAAAAATAAATTATAGAACTATTGAATCAGATTGTAGTTCTCCATACATTATTTGATTTTTTTTCTCAAATTTCCGCTATAACTACCAGTAATCTTTATCAATTCACATAATTCACTACTCAGACTAAATAACTAAAGTGTCACACTATTGTCAATAGAAATATTATTATATTTTATATGTAAGTATATTGCAACCTACAAGAAAATGAAAAGCGGGTGTGGCGCAAAACGACGCGGCTAAATGTGCGGTCGCGAAGCTGTGAAGATAAAAAGAAATGAAGGGCATTCTAGTCGTCTGCAGCAGGGGTGTTGGTCTGACTAGCCCGAAATGTTACTTCAGTTTGTAATATTTATAAGCTATTGCTGCTATTGATCAGAAATATAGTAGTTAAAATTGTAAAGTCGTATAATATATTGGTTTTCATTCCAGTAAACGATTATTGTAGTGACTCTAATTAATATGTTGGTAAGTAAACCATTAGATTCCATCACAAATTTTGTTTAAGCTGTCAAAGGACTCATTTATTTGTCTATAATTTTTGGAGATTTATTATGGCCCAGAATGCGCATGAGTTAATTAAACAAACAGATATTTATCTACCCACTAATTCAGACTGGCTTTTTCTATCTTTCCTTTGTATGTTCGTAAATAATTAACGGATAGTAAGTGTAATGTTAGAGTAATGTATTGATTCAAAGCATTGATAATTTATTTATTTACTTTACATTCTTATTTGTTCCATCTACATAAATTGTGAACTGATAATTAACATCTCTTCAATAATAACTTAATTTTTTAGCTATATGTTGATAAACAAGTAGACCTGATGGTAAATTGCTAGAGTTGCCTTTAAGACGTGTGGTTGCTGTGTGATTCACAATAAATATGCCATCACAGAAATAACAGAGTAGCTTAACAACTCGTGACATACATATAAATATACCGTGCCCAGTAATTTTACTGTATGTATCCGAAGCAAATATTTTGTTTTGGTTTCTTATTATTTTCATCTTTCAAACCAAATATACTAAATAATTTGAACCGGATATAATATATATATTTTTTTTCATAATGATAGTAGATAAGTAAGTTTTTTCTCATCGTTGCACCTACAGGTTACCAGACATTATTTACTTATAACGTTAACTCGAATCAAACGACTTAAGACGCATATTATGGTCAAACATAGATAATTTATGGTAAATAATACATTTTTCTTCAATTAAGCAATATCAAAAATATGTTTAGAATGTGTCTCAAATATACGTCGAGGACTAATCTAAACCGTATCATGAATATTGGATTAAAGAATGTTTTTAATTATTCAATAATCAGATATTTACCATTTTTTTACGTTGCCAACATGTAACGTAAGATGTTAAGTCAAAGGTACTGTACCCTGAAATTTAAAGCTTATTAAATCCTTCATAGGATTCTAGAACAGCAATATAAATACTAGTGTTTTGTGTTAGAACAAGAACACAAACAGACAACCCCGGGCCTGTACTCTTTACCTTGTTATTATATTAATTTGAAAGATCTTTGTTATTATCGTGCCACGTTTTGGTCTAACTTACACGAAAACAATAAGATGTTAACGATTTATCGTATGTTCGATTATAAGTAAGGACTCTAATACAGTACATAGTCTTCTTCCAGTAGTAATTAATATAATACACGTATTTTGTTCGCAGATATTTGTTTACACCCGGTATACATGGAATTAAGCAAACGTCGAGCATAATTTCTGACTATCTCGGGAATACAGCGACAAATCAAAACGTCTTATATTGAGTAGAAACTTTTTCAGAATCAGTACTTAATATCTTCATTATTAATTAAATTAAATTTAATGATGTTTGATGACTTAATTGAATAAAGTAAATATATTAAACTTATAATACTTATCCTAAGTATTCGAAAAATTATCAAGTTAATTCGCTAAGGTTAAGGTTAGATTAAGGTGGTTGTAATAAACGCGAATTCAGGGCCTAGTCGAAAATTGTGTTTGTTTTTTTTTTCACATTCGTTTATTTACAATTATTAAAAAGTTATTTCAGGAAACGCAATGTCCAATAGGCTATTCACAAGCTGGACCTACGATTTCGTAAAGTAGACAGAGAGGCGCTAGTCGATGTGGATATTCTTGGGGGAGGCTTATATCCAGCAATGAGCATCTCTCGGCTGAAACGGTGGTGATGATAAACATTTGTCTTAGGTATATGTAAGTTTCCACTTTTATTTGACCTGTAAAAACTGCAACTATGTTATCTCTAGAATAATCACAATGTACAATTTATATTAATATGTAACTGGTAATAGGCATCCCATTACAGAGTTTCTGAAGTGATACTAGAGCTATTTATCATCTATATATAGTATAGCAATACAATGCTAATTTAATGTTATGACTTCAGGTCCGGTTGCGATATTTGTTAGAAACAGTAAGGGGAATTTGACTCTCCTGGTGGATGACTGTAAATATCGCATCAGAAGAACCACTGATAAGAAGACCTGGTGGAGGTGCGCTAGCCACGAGAGATTTAAATGCAAGGCTGTTGTTCATACTATTAACAACGAGATTGTTTTGTACAAAGCCGATCATACCGTTAGCAGCTCGTACGGATAATACCAATACAGTAGTAAGTAATAAGCGTAAATAAAATCTTTTGTTATAATTTTTATTCAATCATCATTTTCTATTTCTTGAATTATTCTATTAACCTCAGTTACTTTAAGTTTCTAACACTTTATCAAACTCAATTTGAATATAGATAACTTTTTATTTCATTAAATGTAAATCATACTTTACTGTTTTATTAAAGTTTACTGAAGAAAATACACAAATTAGTGTGAAATTTATGTAACTATAGGTACGTAATTTTATGCTGTTATACATATTTTATTTATGTTTGAATTGACCTTAATATCTTATGCTAAGTAAATAATAAATATAAGCTTTGAGCTTTCGTTGTGGTTGCTCTACGAAAATATTAATTACAGTAGATTGGACCTCAGCGCTGATGTTACGTTTCGATGTTTGAATGCCATTTACAAATAGTGGATGATAAACCAGATCTTGCTCCGGTCGTTCCGACCAACCGTTGTATCGGACTGTCAATTGAAGCACAAAAGATGCATTGCATATTTACCTGTGCACTATAGTTATCTTAGCTTACTTAGGTAGATAACAATGTAGCATCAATGTTTTTAGATCTATTTCCACGGTTTGTCATAAGCCAGAAGGGTAATGTTGTCGTGTTGTTGGATATAAATATAGGAAAAACGAAATCTATGGCAGAAAAACGGAGTTGCAGCAGTAATGCGAAGTGCCACTGTAAAGCTGTCGATTATTGACAACATTATTGTTTTGTATAAGCCCGAGCATACCACAAAATAGTTTTGAACATCGTTTTATTTTGTTGTACACGTTATAAACATGTATAAAATTATGTTAATAAAGGGAAAGTCTAAGACTTACATTACTACACTTCACTACATCTTAGTGTGCATCATACACACAACAACAAAATGCAACTATATAAAGTTATCCAACGCTATTGTAGGTAGGTTGGGTATCTACATTAATAAATGTGAATACAAGGTTATATATATATATATAATATATTTATATATATATATATATATATATATATATATAATTATATATATATATATATATTATATATAATATATATATATTATATCTCTTTATTATATTTATATTTCTTTATTTATAACAATATTATTTTAGATTACGTGCAAAACTATTTATTTATTGAAAAAAACTGCCATATATTTTCTACAAGATATCTTAGAATAGGTTAAGTCTAGGTGAGTATGTTTAACTTTAAACTACTACAAAGGCTGCAAAGTGCAATTTTCACAACCGATAGAGAAATTTTCGCTACTCATTTGATAAAATTTATAGTTAATAAAAATTTGATATTTGATAATGTTTAAGGATTATTTACACTGTTTGTGCTTTTTTTCTTGACGTTTATTAAGTAAATCATCGTTGAAGTTATACTTTTCTGGTATGTGATGTGTAAGCAGTGTTCTGATGCTCAAAACGGAGACGAAGAAATCGATCATGTGAATTATCTATATTATTTGTTTACCTGAAACTTTTAATTGTATTTGTATTTTTATCATTGGCTTATTTTATCGTTATAATATTTGTTCAAATAATTTTTGTATCAATATCTCTTTATTTATTTTTGTTAGTTATTTGTTATTGTGACTTTATCTATTATTGTAACATTATATTTTCTTTTAAATGACGGGAGTAACATAACATATATTTTTATATTTATACACCTGATAAACTGAAATGAACATAACAACATCTTATTCAATATTAAAAGACAACCTTTCAAGTTTACAAATTAATTTTGTATGCGTAAGGTACGGTATTATTTAAATACATAGATTAAATTTAATTTATTACAGGTAAAAGCTTAGGGTTGAGTTCCTTCTTTGATGATCAGGTGGCTGATGAAGATGCAAAATTAGCTCTGGAAGAGTCAAGGGCGGTCATTCCATTATTTAGCCATGACTTACCTACCAACGGCAAAGAGGAAGAAGTGAAAATCGGAATATGGGTCATTATTTTGTATGAGTTCAAACAGATAAGAAAATACTACATCGGCCAGATCATAAACAGAAATGACGATAATACCTTCGTCGTCAAGTTTTTAAGGAAAATCAAAGGATCTGCTGACGTGTTCAGCTGGCCAGAAAACGAAGATAAAGATAATATAACAAAAGGATCGATTTATAAAATCCTGAACGAGCCAAACATTAATCGCAGAGGTCAACTTATTTTCAATGACGTTAAAGGTTATGCGCTCGAATAATCAGTTGCTCATGAATAAATTATGACTTAATGAAGAAGTTCTCATAACACATCCTGTCTGATTAGAATAATAGATTTTAAATTTTAATAAATGTAAGTATCATGTGTATTGGTTATATGATATGGATTACGATGACGACAGGATTTCTATTTTGAGTTCTTTTATGAAAAAGTAAAGATTTAGTCAGAAATAACCGTTTTTAAGGGTAATACCATTTTTGGTGTATAATAAAATTAATATGGTAGCACAAATAAATGAGCTTTCACTTTGAATTAATTACAATAAGGTATACAAAATACCTTTAAATTCAGGACTCACTCTGCTAGAGATTAAGATGTAGTTATTGTAACGATCGAATTACTGTAAATATTTTTTGTAAATAGAAAATTAATTCCTCCACGGACTCCTAGTGATACTTTGGTTTGGTTGTCCTCGTTTAGAGTCCTACTTCTAAATACGCGAAGTTAAATGCAGGTATCTATCTATATTATAAGAAATTCGATTTCTAACTATAAAACTGGCGTTTTGTACATATGTTTTCTTCATAAATAGTCTAGGTACTATCACAACACTACAGCCAAACACAAAAACAGTTCCTTTTTTTTACAATACTGAGAAGGATTGTAGAATTATTATTTATATATAAAGTATTAGAAAATCCTGGTCACGTCACAGTTCTGCGACATATGTATATTGTTAACTTTTAGTAAATATGTAATGATTTTATTTTCGTAACGTAAATGTTAAATATATGTCTGAAGATATTTTAATGGTAACAATGCTCTATTTCTTATCAAACGTGTTGTGTTTGATATGTCTATGTACCATTTCTTATTATATGTGTCAAATATATATTCAGTTTAATTATAATTAAGTTATGAATTACCAAGATCAATAAAAAAGTTTATCTTTATTTGTTACATGTAAACATTATTATATATGTTTGTGAACGAAATACCTCAGGAATAATATAAATGTATTTGTGCAGTTTTTTATTTCATAAAATCTCAAAACTAATCACTCTCCTATCAAAATGTGTGTTTCGCAACAATGGTGGTAAACGTACAGTTCACCAAATATTGAATGTTTCACGCAACTTAGAAAGAGGACATTAATGTTACCGTTTCTGCAAAGTGTTTCGTGAGTTACTGTTTCTGTAATTTATACAAATAATATGCTATTTATACAATATCAAATAATATATAAGTTGTAATATAACATTAATGTAACTCCTGTGTACGTAACAAATTGTTTTCCGAACAAATTACAGAGTGCAAAATAACCATGTCAAAGAAAGGCAAGCCGCTGATCGAGATCGGCGAGTATAGATTTTTCCGAAAGGATCGTAGCGCCAAAACCTCTCGCTGGAGATGTTCCACCAACCACAGCAAGGGCTGCCCCGCTTACGTCGTCACCGTACACGATATCATCGTCAAAATACATAACTGTCATAATCATTAATATTAACGATTTTCAAACTTTCGCGTGTCGTTACTGCCATCTAGGTCATAAAATGACATTATTTATATTAGTTGCCCAACTAGTACCATCGAACTTATTGTTAGATTAGTTTTTATTATCTATTTTTAGTATTTAAAATTATAGTTACATAACTATAATTTTTAATGGCAAAGGAGTAGAATTGGTGTTTTATGTGTGTAAATGTATAATTGTAAATGTTTTAATAGCAAACCTTATTTGGCATCTTTGGTCCCCAATTAAAATTTAAGCTTTAATATTATGAAACAGACTATATACTCATGTCTCATACTGTGAATTCCGTTGAAATAAAATTATCTTCTTAATTATAACACAGCCGGTTCTAAGTTGATTGCAGAAGAGTAGATGACCTGGACAAAGTCACTACTATTGAAACTAGCAACATGTCTTATAAATTAAAATTGATTTAATTTAATTCTTTCAAATTTACTTATGGTTTTTGTGGAGCTCGTTAAATATTGAAACAATGTTTTAATAGTTATGGTTGGTAGAGCTTGTAACTTATATATATATATATATATAGTATAGTTAAAACTTATATATATTTTATCTTTGACATACAAAGCAATACATACACATGCACATACACGTTACAAACACAATCGCGTATTTCCTGGTATCATGATCTTTTCAGAATGATTAATTTTGTTTAGTCTAAATTGTCGTTATTCCTTATTATATAGTATAGTATTTTGATATAACAATTTGCAATTGGATTATATTTATGATTGTGTTTTTATTTTGCGTATCGACAATTGTATTTATTTATGTGTCAAAGAAATTTATTTATTAATTTAATTATTGTTTTCATTATTAAAGACCAATGATATTATTCGGATTCTTCATTTCTATTTTTTCTTATCAAAAGTCTTAACCTATCTATATTTAACAGTTCGAAAACAACATCTATTGTTGAATGTCACAAATTAAAAAATTTACTCAATTTTGATTAAACAATTCGATTTCATGGTTCCATTAATTAGTACGGTATTTACCATAGTAATTAGTTACAGAACCAACATTGAAATTATAAAATAGCGAACGCTACATACTCGTAAAGTGTCAAAATTCACTGTCAAATAACTTCACCAACAAAACCATATACCTAATGGGCCATGCAACTAAAATGTACCTAACATAATCGTTAGTCTTCTACTCTCATCTGTCCTCAATAGTGTATACTTTTGACTCTTGCCCTTAAATTTCGTAACAGCGCCTCTAACATTTTGAGAGAAAGAACAATGGTTTTTATGTATTCTTAATTAACTGCATTCAAACGGCAACATCGGCATGTCTATATGTGGTTTGAAAAGGTGATGTGTGAAGTTAATGTTAAAAAAGTCAATTCATGGTTTTTGAGGCTGGGAGCAAGCAACCAAATCTAATTCATTTAATTCCGCCGATTTTACTAAATAACTGTAAGTTACAACGTGTTTACAGTTTTAAATATCTTGGTCATGTATTGACATCTTAACTTAAATATGATGCTTGTATAGAAAAAGAACGTAGGGTTCGGCCGGTAAGAGCAAACATGTTGATTTGCACATTGCAAAATTTGACTAACCAATGTTAAATTAACGTTAATGTAACGTAACTCCACTTCACTTAACACATGCCGCCTGTGGTCCAGGCATACACAAAAATCCTATAGTTGTTTGGGCTTGCCCTTCTGTTTCAGAAATGTTTGTAGGTGCAAGAGCGGATTGTTTTTATACATTGATGCAGAACAGATATGGCTTCTTAGTGCGTCGGATGCGAAGCACAATCACAGGATTATCATATTCCTGACGATGATTGCGGACCGGTTTGATTGTCGTTATGTAAATCATTGCTCTAACATTTCAAAAGGAATGAGGTAGCAATGAATAACATTAATGTATTTAATTAAAAGTAATATAATTTAAAATTTTGTTATAATAGCTTTGTGATAGTTTATTACTAACTAGTATAAAAAATTTACTAGCCCAATGAGTCTTAGCTGCTTGCTTATTTGCCATGATAGCTGTCGGAGATAAATTATGTAAATTCAAACATAAATAACGTCTATATATGAAAAAGTTGTGACCATCATACTGAAAACCTTTACTGTAAGACGAAGTCTAGCAATAATACAAAATGCTACTTAGTATTTTATACAAAAGCTGAAGGCAGTCTCACCAAATAGTATGACACAGAAGTTTGAAATTATTTACGAGTATAATGCGATTTCGAGATTTATCCTTCCGTCAAAATCTACCACTTTAATGAATAACTACTTTAAATATCAATATTTTTTTTCTGTGCTTTCTTTGAAAATCTTGTTTGTATATTACTCATATCATATCTTTAAAAACTAATATTTTATATTACTCATATCATATCTTTAAAATCTTTTTAAATACATAATTTAGTATTCAGCACGTTTTAATTGAAATCACAACAATTATATTTAGCGCTATATTTTGTACCCTTTTGGATATCTGAGGAGCGTTACGCTTTCATCCGAGTTTTTTATTTATTTTTTATATGTATTTCACTTTTTTTTTATTATCAAACTTTATTTCTAAATGATTTTGACATATTTTATTTTTATGCCTTAAATTATAGACTATCTAGAATATTATATATATTTTCTAGATTGCACTACCAAACTGTGGAAAGAATTGTGACCTACTATTCCCGAACCGATGCAATATCCAACATCTAATAATGCCGATGTCCATGTCCATGGCAATAGAAACTAGGTATTGCGAAAACGTAATCTGATTTATATTTGAAACTCCATTCCCATTCCATTTTGTTTCTTCTTAATGACTTCCTCAACATCCTCAATTACTAAAATTTGTAGAGTGACATCAGTTCGACTACTTAGGCCACAAGTATTATCATCTTTACCGCAGTAATCCTTAAACTTCTTATAATCGGGCCTGTGTCTTTCAGGTACGTGTAAGACCTTATATCAGGTGTTAAATCAATTCAGACTATGATTCTCGTTACATTGAGATTAACTGTCACATTTATTTCAATAAATATGATACATACGTAGGTCTATCAACAAGTGGACCAGTCCAGGAAAAATATCAACCTTATGTAAGAAAACTGCCCCTCAGGAGAACAATAGCCGAAACTCCTCGTAACGCTTTAGTATTGTATATCTAAACTGTATTATAACATTTGTATATCCTTAAAAATACATGAACATCGAATATTTGTATAAGCTAACATACACGTTCAGACATGTGCGATAAGCAATTGATCACCCACGTTTATTTATCAATTTATGTCATCGCAATCTCCATTTATTTTTTATTTTCATTTTATAGTATTATTTATAATGTCACTTTATGATTGAAAGTTTTAAGACATATTAGAGTAGAGTTAAGACGAAGTTCTTTTGTTCGTAAATGAATGTATATATGTATGTATGTGTAGTTCAGATGTGACGACTGATTAAGGTGCTCTTTTGAAGAATCAAATAATACTTAAAACAAAATTTAAGTCAACGAAAGGATAAAAACGATTATGAACTTTACGCTAAAGCGCTAGAAAAGTATAGAATGTAAGAAAAAAAAAAAGATAAAAGGAGTTAAATTCAAAATTAAACGTTATGTTTGCAATAAAAGTTAAGTAAAATAAATGAAAATTTTGATGAAGACCGTAGTTAAGAAATTGCTAGTAAACCACGCAATTAGTCATATTTGATAATCAGTTCCATTTTGGAAATCGAATGCACCAACTTTAAAGTTTTGTAATTGTATTTCTTACATAAAACCAAGTTTAAAAGTTGTCTTGTAACCAAGTTTAAGTAGTTAGTCATTATTCAACATTAATACTGTGTCTTACATGGTTTTTAACAATAAGTAAATATCATCATATTTCTAATTCTTTGCCAGTGTTTTTGGCAATGAGACCAATTAGACCTAATGTAATCTGTCTATGCGATCCGTTGGCGAGATTTAAGAGATTTCTGATGTACAATAAACATAAACTGATCTTTATTTGGTTGATAATAGTAGATATGCTTAAAGAGTTTTATTCATTGTTTTGATGTGAAGAATATAATATAAGAATATAATCAACTTGTACAAACACTCGTAAAATTTCGTTTTTTGTTACTTTTTAACTGTTCTTTCAACTATCCACCATCTGGATCTCTATCTCATCTCATCTCTCATCACCATCATCAACGAACGAACGTACGAAGCCAAAATTATTGTTTCATTTTTTAAATTGGCGTTGTAGCAGAAATCACAAGAAGTTTTGTTTGTTTCAGGGAATCCTCAAAGAGGAAGGGAGCTGCTACGAAGATGGCGTTTACAATATTTATTCATTAAATAGCGAGTAATCAATATCATTTCTATAGCCTAGTTTCCAATTTATCATGAGGTGTTAACAGTGATTAGTTGAATTAGTTCTGGGATATCTAACGATGTCGCTATAAATAGAGATAGAAGTGGGAAGATTTTGCAGGCTTAACCGCTTAATAAATATCATCTTCAATGACTGCTCATCAGACTTGATAAAACATTTTTGCAACCAATTCAAATTCAAATTTAAGTCTAACTGTAATCATAAAAACAGGTATATTTTGTGCTTACAGTCTTAATAAAAAGTAATTTTACCATTTTAATTTACCTAATGTGCTATGGATCATGCATCTTTTTCTCATAAATAATCAACATCTACATGTAAAAGCTGCAAATATGTATATAATGTATGAAATAAGCATATATTATTATATGTATATCGATTTATATGCGTCCCGACTGAAGTTGAGGTTGAACTGTATTGAAATGTCGATTTTCAAGCCTTATTCTAGGTACCTAAGTAATTAGTTCTTTTAAAAAGGGGACAGAAAGCAATTGGGTTAACTAAGTTAGTAAGATAATAAAAGTTGGACGAAAGAACAGACTCATATTTATAAGATGTTCTCAGGAGCCATCGCGAATAATCTCATTTACTGGTTCGATTACTTTGTGTTTTTCTACAATCAAGCTAGGTTCCGAAAAGGATATATATAGTACCGTAAATTACAGGGATACTATGTGGCAGGTACAAAAGAGACTTTAACCTGCACTATGCTTACCTAACGGTCGTTGACGATGAGAAAATCGTCGATTCCATCGCGACTAGAGCCGTTTCTTAATTTCTCCAGCAATGCCATATATATTTATACAGATTATTTTATCAGGTATCATTAGTCACTTTGTCGTTCCGTGTAAATTTGTCCAGGGCAAATAGGTTAACTAGATTACTCCAGAAGTTAATAGATGTATTCGACTCGGCATACACCGTTGTCCTTCTTCTTCTCTTCTCTTTCTTTCTTCTCTAGCATCTTCTTTGCAGATAGACATATTAATTCATCGTGCTTTTTACTTATTTTAAAACGATGACTACATCATAGTGTAGACTCATTTAGTTTGCATAATTACTATTATAATTGTACGATAATGTAGACTCATTATATTAATGTTCTTTATCTCGTACATGTTATTAAAGTGAATTGACATATTATCTATTTATAAAAAATAATATACATATTTTTAATCTTATTATTTGTATCTAAAGTTAATTATAACTTCTTGATTAAATAAAAGTATATTGTTTTTGGGATAGTAATATTTCTAAATATTAATTAATTTATTTGTATTAAGTAACCGAGATTTTATCTTGCCATATCTTATAATCTATGTTAAAACTATAAACAAATTATATAGCCATAAGTATATTTTAAATAGATTTAAATGACACATTTTACTTATATATATTTACAACTAGTCGCAAAATCAAAACCCTGTATGTGTAGTTAAATATTTGTAAACAAAAGTATATCAAAATAAAATAAACAGTTATCTTTAAAATAGTAAGTTTTGGTCGGTTTTATATACTCATAATTAACGAACAATTTTTTCATTCAGCTGATCGCTTGTAACATTACGATCGCAGTGACGGAATCTAAGATATAGTCAGAAAAAAATAAACTGGTTTCCGCTCTAATTTTTGAATCAGACGTCACCTCTGCAAGATTATCGCGTCCAAAGAACCTCTTGAAAGCTTTAGTATGCCATTGCCGATTCATTTGGGGTATCGGTACCACTCGGGAACCTTTTCGCCCCATTTACTTTTAACTAAGCATTTGGTGTTGTTATAATTTTAAGTCGAGGTCCAATTTCTTTTTTAAAATAAGTTTGTTGTAGTTGTTGTAAATCGTTTTTGTTGTTTGTTTGGTACTGACTGGTAATTTGTTTATTTGGGCCATATTAGCCAAGTGGAATCAAATTGTAATAAATCTACAATTTCCACCTCCTACTGATACATAATATGTTTTGTTACAATCATGTAACAATACAGAGTTTTCTTACAAAGGTTTGTTTACTCATCAAGGCTTATTATTTAATCATAATCAGTAAAGATATAAATTTTTAATTTAGTTCTAAACTGTGTTACCTAAATAGGTAATTTTAAGGCGTTTGATATAGTATTTTGCTTCATCATCAATGTTCTTATTAGCTTATCAAGGAACTCTATATTTTTAAATCCTGCACTGTTAGCATCTAGTATCTTCCTGCCAGCATCAGCAGCGTTGTAATCTCGGCACTGGTCTATAAATCGGATTTGAGGGGCCTGGTGTCGATCCTGCCGTATTCCAATGTGTTTTTCGTTTTTCGAATTTCATATGAGCATGTGCCGTAAATCGTCAGATAAATCTGAAGCTCTATGGCGAAGGAAAACATCATGAGGCAACCTGCATACTCCTGCTAAGAAATTCAAAAGATGTAGTCAACCAAACAGCACTGGACTGCTAAGTTGACTAAGGGCTAATCGCCCTAACATAGGGTATGGTCGTGTCCCTCGGTAAGGACGTTTATGAGATGTGATGATGATCCTGCCAAAATTGTCGGTCCTCCTTGTGCGTTGGTCTAACAATGTTGTATTTCCCAGCATATGACATTGAGCTTTTTTAGCATTTTTTATATAAATGGCCAGGTTCGGTTCTATGACTTTAAATCATAACTATCATAACTAACACCAAAAATATATGCTTAAAACAAAAATAGGTAGGTACATATGCTAACAACTAATACAATTTTCAGAAAGAATATCGAAATGTAAGTTTGCAAAAGCGCGGGCAAGACGTGACGAGTTATTGCTGAAGAAACGCTTAGCCGAAAGAGAGAGGTATGCAAAAATCAAGATGAGTCCTCTCCTTTACGGCCAACGTAAAGAGAGAAAAAGACAATGGTATAAACACAATAGACATGGACTGGGAGTTGAAAGCAGTAAATATAAGATCGAGTGGGCTTTAACGACAGATCGATCGGATCTTGTTGTAAAGAGGCATAATTGAAATTATAGTAAATAAAGAAAAACACATTTAATTGTGGAGAAATAGTTTTAATACTATGTTTTTACTCAGGTTTGCATAACTTTTAATATATTTTACTCGCGAGACGTCTACTGAAAAACAGATAGTTATTAACTGAAAAAATAATTACAAATAGGTATATAATATTTATAGTCTTCTACAAATGAAAAATTTGTAAATGTTGAATTTATTTAAATGCCAGTATATTTTTATTTAATATCAGATGACATTATTTCTAGTCACTCGATGTTATGGAACATTATATCTAATATTTATTTAATTATAAAGAAAAATATGTGTGCTTGACATACCTATTTCAATATAAGAGATATACTTGAAAAACTAATTATTCAAAAATTTATCTTATTTTGGTAGTATATTCAAAAGTCGCATTTGTATTAACAGCATCAACGCTTTTTAAAATAATAATAGTAGTAGTAGTAGTCAACATAAGAGATATATTGAACTTATTGACACTAAAATCTGACTAAGACCTAACTAAAACCCAGAGAAACAAAAATATAATTATAAAAATCTTATGATTTTGATGAGTTCTCTCCTTTTTATTTAAAGGTTGAATTGAACGTATCTATAAGAAGGGTCAAAATAGAAATAATTTCCTGCGCCACATTGTTAGGAATAAAATGAAAAACGCTCTAAAAATAAAAAACCTTGTATTCAGAAATTGCTGTATAAAATGTCATTGTTTGTTTATGCTTTACAATCATTTAAATAAATAAATCATATAAAGGAATAAACATACTCGTATATTATACAAAAAAAAATACAAATTGTAGAAAAAAAAACGGAAAAGAAAAATATTTCTTAAAAATAAAGGTTATTTTATAGTTTGGAAGAGGTTTTCAATGTTTAATGATAAATTCATAAATATTGATAATATAATAAATATACCAAGTTTGTATATAATGTAATGTAATAAATATATTGTATATAATGTAATGTAATAAATATATTGATGTTCTATTTAATATCAATATCGTTAAATATTATTTTTATTATGCTACATTTACACATTCATTATTCCGGCTATTTTAAATTTGTTTTCTTTTTATCATATAATGAAGTATTGCGATATTAAAAAAAAATATTATAAAATAATGCAATGCAAACCGAGGTAATAACCGAACCGAGCATATCACGTTATGGATCTATTGCAATGTCAGTGATACTAGCACAACATTGTTTTCATCTGTTTTAGAATCTGGAAACTTTGATTTGACAATGATGTAATTTACTCTCGTCATCCAGCTATGAATAAAATGTGCAACATTTTATTAACGCGGAAAAAGATTGATAAGATGTAGTGGAAGAACTACATTTATGAGTGGACCATAAAACAATTTAAAATGATTTTAAAAAAGCTGAGTAAACAAAAGACCTCGATGTTAGATGCCACATAAGGTCACTGAAAGAAACCTAATTACATTATTCTTGATTGGAATTCCTTAATGAGACGTAGTAAAATCGAACCATTTATTAGGACCGGAAAATTGGAGCACATACAACGAGAACGCGTAAAAACTGTCGTGCTTGTATTTAAGGACCTGGAGACCTATTTTTGAATTACGAATGCGGCTTCACAGACTGTGGCAACGCTGAGACTAACTCGCAAGGCAATTCTATGTGTACGGTAAAATTGGAAGGGCATTATTAATTATAAGTATACTATAGTAAACAATAAACTGAAGACGTGTCGCGTAATGTAGATGCAGCTACAAACACAGTAAAAAAATATGGCAGAAAATTTTACAATAAGAACAGTAATTGTCTATTTTGTTTTTACAGAATATGAGATCGTTAGATCCCAGAGGGGGAGGAGTTTGCTGAGATACGGCGGGTATAACTTTTGTTTCAAAATGAAATCGGGTCCTAAAATCAGGTGGGTTTGTTCAACCCACTGTCGGAAAGGATGCGTTGCGAGTATACATACTGTTGAAGGCGAAATTGTGAAACTTCGGAATGAGCACAACCACTGACTTAGAACTCCAATCTTCTCTTCTTCCTTTCAGCTTTCAGATTAATGCATAAAATGCAAAAGTATCGAAGCTATTATCAATATCCTTTATACATTAATATACAAATTAATAATAACGTTGGTTGTTGTCACAATTCAGCCTTAACTAAGGGCACTTCTATCCCATTGTATGACTAAGATACTTCTTAACCTTTTAGTAAACTTTATTATCAACTCATCCAAATCCCTGAAGCACTTTAAACAACAAAGTGATGATAACATTTAAATAATTGTGCCTTTACACCTTCATCATCTTTCATCATTAGGTAAGTCATATGATATTTCGAATAACAAACGTACTAGAATGAGAATATGTGGAGGAAAATGTAAAACATTTCTGTAGGAAAAATGCTTTTATTCTATTGACGAATTTCGTTGACCATTGAAAGATTAAATTGAGTTCACTTTTATTCAATAATTAGGGATAGAAGGAATTGGACATAATTATTAAATAATTTTGTGGACATGTAACTTGTAAATGTTTGTTGTTATTATAATAAACAGTAATTATTGTTACTAAGTCTGATTGATTGATTATTAATCGACACAATGTACGTTTTCATGAGTAAATAATTTCAACTAACTATTTGATTTTCTGTCAATTTAGCAATAATTATATCATAAAATACACGGTATTAAATAAGAAAATGAAAAGCTATGAAGTGTCAAATCAAGTTTTGAAGTCGTTATTGCATTTGGCTGGTTTCGTCGTACTTGCCATATTAAATATTAAAATTTTGTATTAATCGCTTTCGTGATTACACAGTTAAATATTTTATTTTATTAAAAATCCAGTAACTGTCCTGATAGACTAGGCTAGCATGGCACAGCCGGTGCGACTCTGCGTTGCGAGAAGTAAGAAGCCTCATGAATTTTACCACTACATTAATATATATATACTAGCATTCTGCCCGCGGCTTCGCCTGCGTGGATTTCGGGATTCTGTCTATATAGGGTTAAGGGTCATAAGCTTTTGCCCACGGCTTCATATGCGCGGAAGTCGGTTTATGGGGCGGAGGTTTTATCGCGCTTCCCGTGGGACTATCCGTTTTTCCGAGATAAAAAATACCGCAAAACCTTGCTCAAGAATCACTATATCTATTGATGAAAACCGCATGGAAATCTGTGCAGTAGTTTTTGAGCGAAGCCTTTATTGTGCATCCCGTGGGATCTGTCAATTTTTCCAGGATAAAAAGTAGCCTATGTTACTCGAGGATAATGTAGCTTTCCAAAGGTAGAAGAATTTTTGAAATCGGACCAGTAGTTTCGGAGCCTATTCATTACAAACAAACAAACAAACAAATCTTTCCTCTTTATAATATTAGTATAGATGTATACAATATAAAATAATTTAAGTCTTTATCTTCTTTATCCATGCTATATATTTCAGTTCATACATTAAAAATTTGCGTGAGATGATCACAGACTTTCATGCTATCGCAGCATCTGGAAAATATATATATGATTTTGAAATAAGAGGCAACTACTTTATATGTACCACCTAAAAATCGTGCAACCCAAATATTAATGCTTCAACATTGTTCAATTTACAGATTTTGAGTACATTACATCTATTAGAGGGCGGAAGCTGCTGCGATATGATGGGTACACATTTTGTTTTAAAGGACGCAGTAATGTTAAAATTAGATGGGTCTGTTCGACCCACTGCCATAAGAGGTGCAGCGCGGTTATACACACAGTTGACGACAAAATTGTAAAACTTCGTAACGACCACAATCACTGACATGATCTTTGATCTTTATTTAAAATCAGTCATTCATTTACTACATGTATATACATAATATTTGGAGTTTCATTTTGTTGAATACACATCATCATATTGCTACCTAAATTGTGAAGAAATGGTCAATTATGATGAAAAATGAAAGTTGCTATCTCCTAAAAAGTGTAAGCCGTCTTATGTCGTTATAATATTTCCTGAATTTGTTGTTTTTCATATATAATATTATATGAAATAAAGAATATATATTTCATATTTTATTATAATTTCATATATTTTGGTACTGTTGTTGATGTATTCAATCAGGTTATAATGTGTATTTTTCTGAAAATTTAGGGCGGCCACATTCAATGGGACAATACAACTACTGTTTAATAACATTTGTAAAAGCATATTTATCTACTGTAGTGATAACAAGGGAGTCTTAGGAAAATCTAAACTACTATACTAACCGAGAAGTGTTCGAGTATCTTATGATCGATAACAGACAATCAATAAGAACCTAATTGAGAAAACTATGGCTCTATTTTTATTTTCCCTTATGTAGCCTGTCATGTAATACATGTTATTTGGTAGAAAATAAATAAACAGTTGTTATTATATAACAGACATGTAAATAGTAATACGTAGTATATAATATAGTAGTAATAGTATAGTAGTAGTTATACACGAAACAACAACCTTTGTAGTTAAAGAAGTTACTTAAGTTTAATGTAAACAACATTACAGTGCGTAAAAAAATTATAAAGTAATTACCAAAAAAGTTTCACAAATTGAACCATTTCATTCAATTTTAATTTTACAGAGTATGAGATCGTTAAATCCAGGAAGGGGAGGAGTTTACTAAGATACGGCGGATATAATTTTTGTTTCAAAATGCAATCGGGTCTAAAAATCAGGTGGGTCTGTTCGAGCCACTGTGGTAAAGGATGCGGCGCGTATATACATACGGTTGAAGACAATATTGTGAAACTTCGAAACCAACACAACCACTGACTTGGAGCTCTATTCAACGCTCAAGTATGGTGTACTTTTCGAACCTCTGTTGTTCATCATACGAGTATAATATGTAAAGGTAATTTGTACCTTTTTGATATAAATTAGTTTTTATAACGAAAAAAATAATACTTCAATAGAATAATCATATTTTCAGATGCAGGCCTAAATTGCAACATCCTTAAAACATTTAAATAAAATTAATGTCTTTATTGTATTGTCGTGACAGTTCAGCTACAACCATGGGTCGTTTTTGAGTTATCTGTGTCAACGAAGTAACGGGTAGCTGTATCGTAGTTAGTTTTATTACTCTACAATAACAAAAATTGAAAAATATCCAATACAAGTGTAATGCAGATCTGATGTAAACAAAACATGCAATCCAAACAAGCTATTAAAAATTACCTCTGTTTTTTAAATATTAGTTCTGAAAAAATCATGTCAGTGGCTAATGATGCTGTTTTAATTTACCTTACAAATTCAAACGAGAATATATTTAGTTGATACAAATTATTAACAAAATTAAATTGTTTTTGAAAACGTAAAATGTATTAATAAATGTAACTAAAATTTCTGACCCTGTCCCGCGATCTTCGAAAAGTGATGTGAAGTGATTTTATATTCCTGGATTAACCTCTTCATTATATTTTTATATAAGCATGTCTGGTGCTATTACATGTTTTTTTTTAATTTTGAATGTGAAATAGAACATAAAAGCAGGGTTGATGTTAATCTTGGACAGTTACTTATGTTTATTTATTTATCAAGATTGTTTTAAAAATAAATATGAAAAAATAATATGCAATAAAAAAATTTATTCATATTTTAGGTATACACATTTTTTTTAGTTGTTTTCCCCAAATATTCCATAATACTCTTACAATGCAATAAAAAGGTATCGATTTGTATTTAATTACAGCCAAGTAAAACATTGTAATTTAAAAAATGGAATAGTTGTGGTCTCGGCACTGGTTTGTGCGCCGCATAGAATCGGCAGGCCCGCGATCTAATCCCCACCGTGTACCAATGTGTTTTTCGTTCCGAATTTCATAATATCCGACGCTCCTACGGTGAAGGAAAACATCGTGAGGAAACCTGCGTACATCTGCGAAGCGATTCAAAGGTGTGCGTAGTCAACCAACCCGCACTGGGCCAGCGTGGTTGACTAAGGCCTAATCGCTCTAACGTAGTGAGGGTAGGTTCAAACCCCTCGGTGGGGACGTATATAAGCTGTGATAATGATAATGATGATATTATAAAGTTAATAATGAGCAATACAAAATTCTAACACGGGGAAATTCATACCGTCTAAAAGTGAATAAGAACATGGTAGATATGTATAACTATATATCATTAGAAAAAAATGTTTTCTTCCATAATTCCTTATTTTCCATAATTCCTTTGAGCTACTTAGATAGGTATTTTGCTATTTTTGACAGAGCCTAATATACCAAAAGAAGATCTTCAAAAAACAAGAGCACGGCTTTGTGTAATGAATATTGATTTTCTCAAAATTTCTTAGAAATACAACAAAAATATATTAAGAAATTCTGTGTATTGTTTCCTCTAATTTACGACGCAGTTAGAGACTGTCTTTTTATGTCTACTTGAAGAATTTCTTCTTGTGCACGGATTAGAACCACCTTAAGCGCACGAAATGTTTCTGGCGAGTTTGCTAGTACTTGGCCCCGTTTTTTGAGCATGTCCCAGATATATAACCGGTACGACACCAAGAAATATGTATTTGATATACAATACTATCAAAACGCATAATTATAAAACATAGTTTTCTATAACTTTTAAATAAGTCTTATTTTATTTTCTTAATTTCAGTGAATTATAAAACCTCAAAAAGAGGAAATACTTTAATTGTTATGAATGGTTACACATTTTATCACAAAAAGGATCACCAAACTTATCGACCGCGGCTGAAAAACAGATGGGTGTGCAGCACTAACTTCCACAAAGGATGCAAGGCTGTTGTTTATACTGTCGATGACACGATTGTCTCTGCTAAGAACGAACATAATCACCCACCTCCTGCGAATTATATGCGACGAGAAATTCTAACATGCTAAATTACATTTCTCTGTTATTATATTTTAACTTATAAATTTTACCATACTCGTGTTATATTTAATATTGCTATAATTATATAGCAATATTAAATATAACACGAGTATATATATATATATAGATGGAAGATTTGTATGTTTATAATGTTTATAAATTTAAAACTAAATATACAAATATTTTTTAATGTATATTTTTAAGAAGAAATTCCGATGTAAGCATGATGAAAGCGCAGTGAAAATGTGTATTTCATAAACCTAATTCAGCCGTAAGTTATCTGGAATAACATGAAATATTTTTTTTTCGTCTGGTTTGAAAAGACTTTCACGATTAGAACTCGTAGTACCTCAGAATCTACCCTGGTTACGGAAAAAATAAAAGAAATGTTTATTAAAAAAATCTGTCAGATCAAAAGACGACTGTATTAGCCATCAAAAGACGTTGTCCAGGGTGCACCACGAGGAGGTTGTCTGACGTCGCACTCCTCCAGAAGGGGGAGGCCTACCCACTAAAAAGCTCAGCGATCCCCTCACTACGCCTGGGCACAAGCGCGTTATCCTGAAGAAGAGCTACAACCCTTACGGACAACTACAACGACCCCGTCGGCGTATGGCAACAAGTCGCCCACACCATACCACACGAAGGTGGCTGCCGAATACACCCGGCCATCCTCCGACCCAAGATGGGTTCCTTCAGCGACAGCCACCCCCTCTTCATGAAGAAGGAGGGCTTTGCCCGTTCGCGTCGCTAGAAACGGCCCGCCAGGTTGGACCCAGCCATCCCTCAGGAGGCCCTCTGTCAGTCTATTAGCCATCAAAAGACGTTGCCCAGAGTGCACGAGGAGGTTACCTAAAGTCGCACCCCTACAAAAGCGTTACCTGACGTTTCAATATATGATCATACGTAACATATACATACATACATACATTACCTTGCCTTGTTTTATTTATTGTTTATATTTTTGTTTTATATTTGAATGGTTATTATTTATTTGAAATTAATAACCCTAGAGAAATCGAATAATTGAGTTGAATCAATGACAATAAGTAGGCAACTCCGTTTTGTTTGATTAATAATAATACTGAACAGTAAGTAATAGTAAACGGAGTTGCCAGCACCGGACCAACGGGTGCCTTTTGTTTTCTCTAAAATACGCGACATACATGGTGTTAAGAGTGTGGAACTATATAGTAAATTTCAAGTAGATCTCGGACTAAGCATAAGTATAATCAATTAAATACTTAGTATTATTTCAATGTCTCGATTTCAGCAGCTTAAGGTTTGATTGGACAATCAATAAATTCAAAACGATTGTTTTACTATTATTAAAACTACAAAGGTTCTGATGTTTGTTATATTTTCCATAAAAACCAAACCTTATTGTCCACTCAACCACATCTCCTACAAAGAAATATATTTTGATAGAAAAAAACATATTATGTTATGTTAAAAAGTCCTGTCAAGGTCTATTACTGTTAACTGAACAGTTACAAGAAAGTATTAAAGTAATATTTACTGTTTTATTCCAGTGACTTTCATAACATCACAAAGGGGAAAAAGCTTGCTTGTCATGAATGACTACACCTTCTATTGCAAAAAGGGCTATCAGCCGCAGACGAAGAAGCGATGGATGTGCAGCACCAATTTCTGCAAGGGATGTAAGGCTGTTGTTTACACTCGTACAACTGATAACAAGATAATCTATGCTAAAACTGAACATAACCACCCACCTCCAGCGAATTATGAAATTAAAGTAATGTATCGACAAGCCAATAACAAAAAGTAGTAAGAGCGGGGCCGAAAATTTTACTTAAAACCATTTCTATCATTTGTTATTGATTAACTTTTAAATCAACCCCAGACAGGTACCTCTAGTTTTTATCCCGTATTGTTAAAAAAGTACCTATATATAATTTTAATATAACAACAAATATATTTAAAGAAACCTAGTAATGGTCTAATTTTAGAAACAATACCACAGTCGCGAAAAGGTTTTCGAAGGTAAGTTAAAATGACGTCAAAGAAATGAACTTTTTTTTTCCATACTGTGGCAGACGAGCAAATGGCCCACCTGATGGTAAGTGGTAACCATCGCTCATGGACATCTGCAGTGCCAGGGGCACAGCTGAGCCGCTGCCTACCTGGAGAGAAATACTCTTTTTAAGCCTCGTTTGAAGTTAGACATATCGTAGCGCTCAGGAAACATCGCAGCTGGGAGCTCATTCCAGAGTTTGCATGTACGCGGAAGGAATGAACGCTGAAACCGAACTGTACTAGACAAGATCGGTTCCAGGTGATATGGATGAACTCTACTGCGGTGGCGGGTGGTGCGATGGTAAAAAGGTGACGAAGGCACCATTGCAAATAATTCCTCAGAGCACTCTCCGTTAAAGAGCCTATAAAGAACACACAGAGAGCCAAAGTCTCTCCGCTGCTCCAAGGTCTCTGTTGAGGTCGTAATATTGGGATCACCGATGATACGGAAAACACGCCTTTGCAGGGAGTCAAAAGGGTCGAGTTGATATTTGGGGGCTCCAGCCCAGGGGCCAGCCAGGGGGCTTCGTGGGGTTGAACTTGACTAAGTTCTTTGCACCCCAATCCGAGACTCGCCCTTGAGAGTCCTCGACTTCAGACACAAGTTGCAACCGTCTTTCATGTAGCGACATCCGAGGGACGTTCTGGTGGTTGGTATACCGCACATCACCCGTGCTGTCATCTGCATAACAATGTATGTTCTCAATGGACAACATATCGTTGATGTGCAGAATGAACAGTGTCGGGGAGAGCACCGAACCTTGTGGAACGCCAGCGTTTATGGGCATGGTTTTCGAGCAGCAGCCATCAACGACGACTTTAATGCTCCTACCATCCAGAAAGCTGGCTATCCATTTGCAGAGTCCCTCGGGGATTCCATATGATGGTAGCTTCGCCAGAAGACCTCTATGCCAGACCCTATCAAACGCCTTCGCGATATCCAGTCCAACGGCGAGAGCCTCGCCTTTGCCCTCCAAAGTTTCTGCCCAATGGTGCGTTAGGTAAACTAAAAGATCACCAGCTGAGCGCCCGTGACGGAAGCCATATTGCCGGTCGCTAATCAGCTGGTGCTCTTCTAGGTACTGTAGAAGGCAGGTGTTGATGACCTTCTCCATAATTTTGGAGAGTAAGGACGTTATCGCGATTGGCCTGTAATTTGACGGGTCGGATCGGTCACCTTTTTTGGGGATTGGGTGGACGTGGGCGATCTTCCACGAAGATGGAACCCTTTTCTGCTGATAAGAAAGACGGTAAAGTCGCGTTAATACGGGGGTCAATTCAGGGGCACACGTCTTTAGCACCACTGCAGGGATGCCATCTGGCCCACTTGACTTATGTATGTTCAGGAGCTTGAGTTCCCGTCTGACCGCGCGCTGTGTAATGCGGATTTCCGGTAATGTACTTTCACACCGAGGGATGGTAGGTGGTGTGGCTCCTTCATCGTCCATAGTCGAGTTGGAGGCAAAGAGTTCGATCAAGAGGTTGGCCTTCTCTCTTGCGTTGTGGGCAAGACTATTATCGGCTGCTCGCAGTGGTGGGAGACTGGACTGGCAGAAGTTCTGTTGCGCAGCTTTGGCGAGCGACCAGAAAGCACGGCTCCCACTGGGATAGCTACTGCTTTCAACTGCTTTCAAATTACCAAAATGATAGCAGATACGTTTTAAAATAATTTTATAATATAGCATTCTTAGCGCTACACGAGGTGAGGGAGCCAGGTCGATGGAGTGTATAGTATAGAAGTATCTTTTTTATTTAAACAAGTAGGTACAATTAAGTTCTAAAACTTTTTTTTTTTTTGCTTCCCTGATTAAAATGCATTAAATTGCATACCCCGGCTGTGGCGAGCCGGCGGTTATGTGGGGCTCTCCTCCCCAGAAGGGGGAGGCCCACTAAAAACCTCAGGGATGACCTTCCCCAGGCATGTAGGGAACCCCGGGAATGTGCTGGAGTGTATAGAGAAGTATATTTTTTATTTAAACAAGTAGGTACAATTAAGTGTTAAACCTATTCACGACCTTTCGTTGATAGGTCTAACTAACTCTTAGTTTATATTAATTTTTAAATTGTTTACAAACACAATTAGTAGGCTTGCGTTAGATATTTTGTTATAATAATTATAGCCTTAATTCAGGTCATGTTTCTTTCTCGGTAGTGTTTTGTAACAAATTAGGTCTTCAAATTAATGTAGACAAGATAAAAGTCATTTCCATGCAGAAACCATTCTTGTGCAGGCTGGCTTGTGCAGGTACTGCAAAGATATACGAAATATATATACTTAATATATGTCTGATAAAATGTCCATTAGTAAACATAGTATGAATGATTGCCTGACAGCAAAAGTACCGAGTTTCAGCAGTCACCATGTAAACTGAACAGTTACTAATATGTATTAAAATACACGTAATATTTTCAAAGTGCCGTAATTTTTCTGTTTCTATTCCAGCGACTTTCGTAATGTCACAAAGGGGAAATAGCTTGCTTTTTATAAATGGCTACACCTTCTATTGCAAAAAGGGTTATCAACCGCAGTCGAAGAAGCGATGGATGTGCAGTACTAATCTCTGCAAAGGATGTAAGGCAGTCGTTTATACACGTACAGTTGACAACAGGATTATCTATACCAAGAATGAACATAACCATCCACCTCCACACAACGTAAGGTATCGTTGTATATAAATTACAAGAACTTCTAGTTGTCAGCACCAGGATCGTACGATTTTCTAAAAAAAGTTTATTTCTATCTTATTTTGGCGTTGGATTAAATTAGATACAAATTTCTGATAGTGCTTAATAGTACTACCTACCTATTAATTAGTTAACTATTAGTACCTACTAACCTAATTCTATTTAAAAACAATAGTCGCATAAAGACTAAATAAAATGGTGCCAAAGAAACGAATAGACTAGATGAAATGACAGGATATCATTATTTTTTATCATTCAAACAAAAATTCAAAGTTTTGACATAAGTTTATAAATTAAGCGTTTCGGTGACTATTCTGATTTCCAAGATATCAGAATGATAGCAGATATGTATAAAAAATATTCTATACGGTAGTCTTCCCTGTGCTCGGTGAAGTATACGATATATTCAAAGAAGTGCATTCAGTTAAACACATTTTAAACGTAATCAACAATGTCCAGCCGACTTACCTCCTTTGGTAAGTCCGCTGGATACAATTTCTTCAGCAACATGTATTTTATATACGCGGATGCATATTTTCCTTGTACAAATTTGAATGTTAACCATTGATCGAGCGGTTGAGCAACATACATGTAGGTTGCTCGTGGGTTAATAATTTGAGTTCATTTGTAAATAGATGGTATGTTGCTGCTCAGTCTCTTGATCAATAAGTCTGAGAAAAATTCTATTACAATTGTAAGCAACGGAGCATGTAGTTTTTTTATACAGTTTTGCAAAGTAGTTCTAATTTGAATAACATAAAGCTCAAAATCGTTATATATAAAGTGACACTAAGAACACACGTAACTCCAATCGTTTCATTAACAGGATATCAGGCCTGTTCGCTGGATCTCCCCTGCCTGTAATGATGGACCGGTCCGCGCTCTAACGAGCGTGGACATTTTCGGGCACTGGCTCCGATAAGTATTTGTAATACGGTGTACTTTTCACTGCTTTTGACTGCTTAGTATGCCTGTGGATATCTATATCGGGAACCAACAACTTGCCACAAGTTCTCTGGGCTAGTGACTAAAGTAACACTAATGACATTCGCCTTCGTTTCGTTAGAATGAAATATATGAGAATGATACCGTAACTTGGAATCAGATATCGAAACGATTTCAATAACGAATCGAACACGAATGATACTTTCTCTAGGAGCCCTCATAATTATATATGATCCTGACTTATCATTATTTTTAGACCAATTCAGGGCATGATCATTATTGTGTTTAAATTCACTGTATGGTAAAAATAAAAATGATGTTGGTTTCTTTTTTAATTTTATCTAGAAACTTATTATATTATTTCTGATACTGATAACGTACTACAATTTGTACTACCTATATGGTTTGTTTTTGTTAATCTGTGTTATTCTTTTAATACAAGAAATACATTTTTCAACGGACACTTTATTTATAACCCTACTTCGAACACATGTCGAGTGAATAGACGTACCAATACTTTAACCTATAAATTTAGCCAAATTATTTATAGTGTAGTAATTAGCTTGTTGTATCACATTAGTTAGTAAATTTCTAGATAATTCTCTAAAACTATTTTGTTCTCCAGGTATTCGCTACGAATTCACTGAATCACTTAGAGGCGGACGTATAATTCTGATTGAAGGGTATCGTTTCTCTATAAAAAATATGAGCAAAGCGAACGGGCCTTTGAAAAAAATCCAGTGGAGCTGTTCTACTCACTCGAAGCATGGATGCAAAGCTAGTCTTTTCACGTCCCGCGATGAGATTATCTTTCTTGAGAACAAACACATTCACCCGCCTCAAACTGATCCAAAATCCCAAAACAAATATTTTTTACCAATTTCAAAGACAAAAATGTTCTACCGGCAATCTAACTAAATCTGTATCTAATCTTTTTTAAATCAAACAGTATGAACATTATCGTCAATAAATTATACACAGTAGATTATGAAGATAGAGGACAAACATTAAAACTAAGCTTCACTTTCTATTTGTCAGTAATATGTAGACACTGTAGATTAGTTCTTGATAAATAACCGTTTAACATAGGTATGTAATATTTAGGAGTCTCGTCTGTACTCGGCTCAAAACCAATTAAAACATTTGAACGTATATTTAATTTGTTGTGATCTATTTAAACATTTATATGAATTTTTAGTAAAGGTATTTTGCTAAAAAAATTTACCACCTTTTAAAAATTAGTTCCTCTTGTTCATAAGATTTAAATTATTGCAAGACTTGGTGTTTTGCTGTAACGCGAGCATTTATTAATGTAGTCATTTTTTTTTAATGTTACTCTAGTCAAACAACTTTTGTATTAAATTAATTTTCGATGTAATATCGATTTTATATTTAAAATGGCAATCGTATTGTGATGAATTCAAAGGGCTGAAATATCTGGAATATCAAAATTGGTGGAATAACAAGTAAGAATTAGTGGTGCTAAATTGTAGAATGTCGACTGAAGACAGCCTTTTGATACGAGGAACGTGAGAATTGGTATAATATACGGTGTGATCTAGTCTAGTCTATAAAAAGATGAATGTGATAAATGGTGTGAGTCGAGTTATATTTATTTCTTAAATAATAAAAAAACCGAGTCGAATAACAGTAAAACAACAAAATTGGATCATTGTTTTTTTTTTTTATATTTGATCTTTCCTATGTATGTAGAATATCATATCAATTAAAATATATAACCATGCTTGTAATTAGATATATAGAAAAAGCAATTAAAATGTATTGAAATATACTAAGAATTGTTATTAATACAATATCAACCTTACAAAGACGAATATATACGTATAATTAATAGATTTCTGTAGATATTTTACAAGTTAAACTAGTTATAATGATAAATAAAATGATAATATAAATGTATTTAAAATGTAGTAGGGTTCACAGATAAATAATAATACACATACTGTGCAATGTTTTACAATGATGTTGAATTATCATTAACATTTTCCAGACAAAGACTGTATACCAAAATAATCGAAACAAGTAGTCCTGCATTGTTGTATTATGATATAAAGGCTATATAGACTATATATCATTGGGCGCTAGAATTTAAATTTGGCGGGAATTTCTCTTCACCCGCTTATTGTAAAAAAATTCATTAGTCCATAGGCCCCATATGCGGGGTATTAGAAATTTTTGTTTATAAATAGTTATGAATATCTATGTTTATGTTTAATGCGAACGATTCTCACATGATGTGTATCGATATCCCTTTCTAGGGGACTACCCGAAATATATAAAACTAGCTGGTATCCGCGATTTCGTCTGCGTAGGATTAGTATTTCGAGTAGCTTATATTTTCACTATTGAAAATCATAACTTTCACTAATAATAACAAACAAAAACTCATGTAAATTATGGTCATTTTTTATGATGTTTCAGGCTCCATTTATTATTCGATTTCGAGACGTGGCACCAAACTTCTCCATCTCGCTGGCTATACATATGGGATTAAGTACATAAATGGCATGAAGAGAATCTGGCGTTGTTCCACACACAATTCCAGAGGCTGCGTGGCGTTCGTCCATACCATCGGGAATATCGTGGTCAAAGTTACTAACTCGCACAACCACGATAGAATCGACTTTGCCTATAAAGTTGTTAGTAGTGTAAATATGTGATCATAATGGGTTATTATTTAATGTATTATGAAATTATTGTGTGAATGTAATTTGATAAATAAATATCATATAAAGATTCCGTCGTTATTGCTGGCAGTATTTTAAGCCGGCAAACGTCTGCATTACATTATGTACTTCCCGTGTACCGCACAATCGTATACAGACACCAACTAACAAAATACATGTATCCTTACATCATCACTCTGATTGTGACATATTTGTAAACTTATCGTTCAGTAACCCATTCCAAGTGTTTATCATTTTGGGTAAAATATAAATAAATTTCAATGAACGTACTTTTTAGAAAATGTTAAGGTGATTTTATTGTGATTTGTAATTATTGTTTTAATGTTATTCTGTGTATTATGTTTCTGACCTTGTTTGTTTGTGTTATTTATGTATATACTTATATAACAATACTAAAATATTAATACATAATTAATAAACTTTAGTAATTGAATGCGCGACTGGTTTGATTTTAATTCTTTTGGTGAATTAGAACTTTGAATGAAGGAAAAAGAAATGATGGTAAACTCACCGCTTCTGCGTGGATTTATACCTCTTCCAGCTAGCTTAATAATTTGTTTTCAGTATCTATTTTATTTCGAGTGGCCACTCAGATACTTTCTCAATCTTGCAACACAATTTTTATGCACAGTTATCACCTTTACATACTATATATTCAAAAAATATGGAGAGCGTAATTATCTCGTACGTATTAAGTACCCAATGTCCACAGACAATGATCCAGCGCAATTTTTTCATGTGAGTGAGGGAGAGGGTAGATAGAAAAGGAAAGGGAAGGCTGACTATCGAACTCCCAACTCACCAAGTTTCGATATGTAGGTCAATTTAACGTTACGACAGTTTCATTACTTATTTATATTATTTATGTATATATTAATCTATGTTATATGTATAGCCTAAACAGTAATATTTTATTACACACAGCTAGCAAATGCTTGGTCCTCATGTCAACAATGATGGCGATTCATAATAATCTGCGGGAAGCTGCATCTTTCTATTTAAGTGAGAGACTTACAACCATAACTCTAATGCTTCCAGTCAACCTTATACCACCAAAAACATTCTGTAAAAACTAGCAAAGTCTCGATGGCGCTGCTAGTTTATCTCTAAAAAGTAATGAAATATTACAAAGTCGTGCCAAGTTTAAGGTTCCTTATTGCGATTTCTTTATTATTGTAGTTTATGTTGTGTGACTTTGCCGTTGTCCAATCTGTCGCCAGAACCGCTACCCATTGACGATGGAAAATTGCCACTTGGAAAACGTGGTGTTACCCTTCAACGGCCAAGTGGTTCCAGTAAAGGATGGTACGGCAGTGTTTGCTTTACGCTCGACTTGGCGGGGGCACTGCCGTGCCCCTAGATTTACTCGTTCAAAATCAAAATTAACTTTATTCAAATATGACTTTATAGAAAACTCTTTTGAATGGACCGAATTTTTACCACCCATTCAAGACGTATTTTTTAGCTGATAAGAAGAATGGGCGCAAGAAACTTATCAGTTTTATCAAAAGTAATAACAACATTTACAATTAATTATATCGTTATCGTACAATGTACATATGTGTTTACAATTTATAAGGGAAAACAAATTGTTCGATAGCTTATGGTTTCTTTATCTCCGACGAATAGTAAAATAAAAGATGTGTTCTATGCGAATATGAATGTAATAATCAGTTTAATTTTTGAAAATGCTATTGAAAGGAACGAATGAATGAAAAGGGATTGAATGAACGATGATTGCATGTGATGAATGTTGAACTGAAGAACTGAAGCGATGATATAGTTTACGCATCTGTTAACAGATGGCGTTAACACAAATATTTACACTTTAGAATGTATCCTCAAATCATCACCAAGCATTGGCATCATTTATATAATCATTGACTTTGTAATAGCCCTTACGTCTTTTTAACATGTACCTTGAACTTATGAAGAGGCAATTCAGCTATGTGGAATCTTGTTATAAAAATGAATACATTTGCCCATAAACGAGCCTCTAGTTTTTTGTAGCCTGTACGTTGGAATGGCAAGTCTATTTTTATGTCTTTTGTTTAAATTATGCATTTGAAAATGAGTATGAAATGTGTTACAATTTTTGTACACATAAATCAAATTCTCATAAATATACTGACCCGCTAAAGTCATATTAATCTCTTTTAATAAATCTCTAAGAGAATACCTTGCCCGTAAATTATAAATAGCGCGGACTGCTCTTTTTGAAGAACAAAAATACTTTCTATACTAGCAGCCGACCTCCATAATGGTAAACCATAAGACATAACACTGTGAAAATAACTGAAGTAAATTGTTCTTGCCGTTTCAACACAAATTAATCTTGTAAGTTGTCTTATTTTTTTACAGCATATGTTGCAGAATTTAGTCTATTTGATAGGGTCTCAATATGTGGATCCCATTGCAAAGTCGGATCCAAAGTAATACCCAAGAATTTAGTAAATTCCACAAATTCTACCACTTCATTATTCATTTTAACAATAGTGTTTACTTTTCTTACATTTGGTAATGAAAATTTTATACATTTAGTTTTATTGGGGCTTAAAGATATATTATTAATCGTGAACTAGTGTAATACATTAGAAAGAGTACTATTTACAACGTCAATATTGCCGTTTCTTCTTCTCTGTCCACCTTAAATATTAAAGAAGTATCATCTGCAAATAGTACAGTATTGCACAAAGTATCAGTGAAGTGTGGGAATTCATTAATATATATCAAGAAAAACAAAAGTCCCAATATCGATCCTTGGGGCACGCCCATGACAATACGAGTACCTGTAGACTCAGTCCCACCAACAACCACTTTCTGGACTCTGCTGGACAAATAAGATTTGATTAGTCTAGACGCTGCATCAGAGACACCATAATGCTTCAGCTATATAAGGTCAGATGATCTAGGCAGTCAATAGCTTTCAACAGGTCACAAAAAATCGCACAATCGCATCCTGTTTATGTAAACACTCATTCACAAGCGCTAAAATGGCTATGTTATGCAACGCTACGCTACGTTGTGTATCGATAACAGACGTTACTCTGATGTTCCTACGACATGGTTTTATGTAGTTATCTCCAGTACCCACAAGAGTCCTCATAACTCTGTAAAAATTTTCGACAACATACAGAGGTCGTTCGTAATTGCCGCACTGTAAAGTTGGAGCCTGGTATGAAGGGTCGGGATGAAGATTATAAACAGTCTGTTTTAGAAAGTCATTAAATAATATCCAAAGCGTAAATCAAATAGTTTTGATTCATGTTTTTTTTTAAATCGTAACCACCGTGAAGCTTGAAATTTTATAGTAAACTAGCTGTGCCCGCGACTTCGTCCGCGTGGAATAGTTATTTTGAACATCATATTTATTTTTGTAAACAACCACCTCAGCTGTTACCCGATCTTGACAATGCGACATATCCAAATTTGATTACTATAAAAACGATTCTAGTGACTAAACCTTAAAAGATAGACATATGCCGTCGCGGACTTTTTTTTAGATCATGTATAGAGGAATAATTCTTTCATACATATTTTTTGTGTATCTTGAACCGTTTTCGCAGCGCACGCAAAGAAAGCCTTCAAAAATGAATAATTTTCCCCGTTTTTTACACATTTACCGCTCTGTCTTTGCTCCTATTGGTCATAGCGTAATGTTATTTAGCCTATAGCCTTCCTCGATAAATGGACTATCCAACAAAAAAAGAATTATTCAAATCGCACCAGTAGTTTCGGAGATTAGCGCGTTCAAACAAACAAACAAACAAACTCTTCAGCTTTATTATATTAGTATAGATGTGAATTCGCCACCGCTAAATAAGAGACAAGTTAAGTTAACAAAGCTTAATGGAATATGCCTATTCTTCTTTGTTTAAAAAAATATGTATCGTTCAGATTTCAGATTTCAGATTTCGGCTTTTATTTCAGTTTTTGGATAATTTTCTTTATTGTTTGAACATTACTTGATAAGTATGTTTAGAGGAACTGGTTAGAAACTGCTTATAAAAATGGTTTTGTTCACCGACCATGACTCTACCTAAATTTATTCAAAGCTCTATACATGATAATACCTTACCACCGTGTTTTCATGTTTGTTTCAGACTCGATTTTTTATACAATCTCTCATCGTGGCAGCAAACTTCTTCACTTTGAAGGATACACATACGGCGTTAAGTCAAAGTATAAGGATCGCCCCAAAAAAATATGGCGTTGTTCTACACACAACTCCAAGGGTTGCGTGGCATTCATCCACACCATTGACGATTTTGTAGTCAAGATCATCAATTGTCACAACCACGAGAGAGTTAATAAATTTATATAACGCTTTAAACAATACTCTTTGCTATATTTTATATAAGGTGCTCTGAAAAGTTGTAATAATATTTCTTGAGAGGTTATACAACATTATAAGAACAACAATAAGATAATTTCCTAAAATTATAAATGCAATTTTATAGTTAATTCGTAGAGAAAAATATTTGATTATATAGTTTTAACAACCTTTTTAAATATTGTTGCAACTTTATGATTTATTTTTAGTTTGTTATATTAATGTAATTTAACGGCAGTAAATATACATATATAATAATAATAATTATAGCAATTACATACTTTGTCAGTTAAATTATTATGTTTACATAAAGTACACATAAAATTAAATATATGATAAATGAAACTTTGTTAATTTATTTCTTAATATATGTAGCCGAGAGGTGATTAAGCATGATCGCTACAACTTTATTCTGTAAATGTCGTTAGAGTGGTATATGATAGCTTACAGTAACAAAGTCCAAACAAAAACCCTAGACGAGTTAGCTAGCGTCATACAATACCCCCATTCGTCCTCTAAAGTAAATACAGTATGTCATTTTATTCTTAGTCATAACTGAGACTATGGTAGACTTGGTATAATGCTCAAAAAACTTATTCGACTTTCCCAACAACTAAGTCTTAAAATAAACATAAAAATGACGAAAATAATGTCGAATTCCCATAAAACACGTAGTGAAGGTCGAAAGCTCTATACTGGAAGTTGTATGAGTGGGTGCCTAGGGCAAGTATTCTGAACTTCTATAAAAAGGTCAATCCACGGATCCAACTTGTTCCAAAACGCCAAACGCGGCATGTTTTATTATGTTCATTACCTGTAACCTGTACCATGTACCTGTGTATGTGTACCTGTACTATGTAATTCAATAATATTTCTTTAAAGTATAACTTACTTTTTAAAGACATCCAAACCAGCCACCTCCTTTGTTCTAAGCAACACCATATCCAAGACATCCTCAGGTATAATTGCATATATGTATGCGAGTAATCCAGTGTTCGTTTACAACTAAAAAGGCAACTGCGCGATCAAGTGGAATAAAAAAAACTAAAGTTTGGTAAAAATATAGGGATACAAAATAGTTTCGACGTGGTTAAAACATAACACAAGAGGATGCGAGAACGATTAACGTTGTCTTGTGTCAAATCTTACGGAATGTACCTCCGCGTCACAGCATTTCTCTCTTCTGTTTTATATCTCTATTATACAATGGTAGCAACTGTAGTCCTAACTAAGGCTACAAGATCGCGATCTACGCGATCGATGACATAATCTTCAGATCTATGTTTAGCCACAATCATGAAATATATTATTACAGCTGTTATATTACAGCTGGTCTATGGCTAAATTAAGATGAGTATCTTTCATTGTTTCCGTTGAAGAACCATGGTTATATTGATGATGAAAAAGTGGCGTTATGGACTTCGCTGTGTAGAAATGGAGACTGGTAAAGGCCTAACGATGGTGTGTTATAGTGACTGTCTCTTGGTAAAATTGAATTAATAATCTCGTATAAGCATAAATGCAACTTTATTTCTTCTTTGCGAAACGACCTATACGGGTTTCCCATAAATCAGGCCATCTCTGACCACGAAGATTCTTAATTATTTGTATTTATTGGTATATTCTTATACAAATTTTAAGTTTATACTTTGAATATTAGTAACCTGTGAATTTCGTTATTTTTTATTTAATTAATAGGTATGTAATGTAATACAAGTGTATCCTGATAATTTCAGCGAAACAACTTTTTCGAAGAGCTCATTATCGTATTTCCTATTACAGTAGAGTTTATATGGTCACAACGAGGGAAGAAGATGATATTATTAAATGGATTCACATTCGCATTCTCCAGAGTCAATGGTAAACGTACAGTGTGGAGGTGCTCAACACATTCATTCTGTGGATGCCACGCCACGGTGTACACCATTGATGACGTCATAGTGTTCAAGAAGACCGAGCACAATCACCCAACCCCGAAGCGGTTGCCTCTGTTACTGCAACAACACTATTACAGTGTGCCAAAATAGTATTTAATAAATATTTTTCAACCTGGCTTAAGATCATTTTGATTCAATGCTAAACGTATTTGCAGACTTTCACCACCAGAAGAGTCGGTTAAGTTCTGTTTGTTCTAACATAGTTCTAGCGGTCTTGGTATTTGCCAAAAAAATTAAACAAAACTTACTAGACGATGACCGTAATTCCGTTTTCCTTCGTCAAAATCATATAATGCGATCAATTAATCGAGAAATGCAATGAAATCGGAATTACAATAGAAATCAATTTGACTGTATCTAATTGATCAATTGATTATTGTGGTTCTGTAGTTATTTTTGCGGTTCAACAAATTCTTAAAAATTTAGACTTTGGTGACTTAAAAATCATCACAATTTTTGGAATATTTTATTTTTGGAACAGAATATGTTGTATGTAAAAATGTATAATGGGAAACATGTGTGTTACGTTGGAGTTGTATTATATGACAGAATACAACATTTTAATTTGTCTACCTCATACCTGACTTAACTATTTTAGAAATTTATCATTTTTCTTTGTCCGCAGATTTTGTAATGACAAGAACTAGTAAGTAAACAAGCAAAGCAATTCTTCTAATATTGGTGTGTTCATCTCTACACAGAAAACCTTTTGAGATAAAACCGTTAAGTCTCCAGCCCACTTCTTACTTTTCGTTACATGTCACATTCACAACATTTATTACATTTTTGTAATTATTTAAAATTGTATAAAGAAATAAACCATAAATCTGATGCTAATTTTGAAGTTACTGTACTGTCATAAAAATGTAATACAAGAACTTCAATCATATGTAATCATTGACATAATAATACTCCTTATTTATAAGAGTATTTTTATCATGTACGTAAAATTTATGAAATTATAGGTTTCAAATGAATTTTAGTTTATCATTAAAATAAAAGAAAGAAATTATTAAGATTTTTTAAATATCATTTTGTATGAATTTTTGTTTTTTGGATACCGCGTTTTAATCGAGCAAATTTTTCTATTCATGCTTAACTATAATAATTTCACAACTGCAGAGAGTGGTTGGTTAGCACGTGCACACACCGAGCAGACTAATGTAGGAAAGCGTCTTCCAAGTTTTGGGTCAAATCAAACAATGTAACATTTTTTGTTTGCATAATTTTATTTTTCATTACTGAATTTTTTTTCTTAAAATAATACTATTTATTTAGTATAGAAACTTTGGTTGTTTCAAATTCAGATGTTTTCTGCTAAAAACAGGTCTGGCCCCAAGCAATGCAAGTAAATGAAGTTAAGAATACTTAACTTCATTTACTTGTAAAACTATTTACATAATTAATATTATACATAATTAATTATTATATAAATACATAATTAATTTAGCATTTAATTCATGATTTCAATGTTATCCCCAAATAATCTTAAAGAAATGAAAATATTTAAAACCTAATTTTTAAATAGTTTTCTATTCTGCATTTACGTGAAATATTCAAGAATATTTTATCGCACTAAAATAATTCTCTTTATTTTCTAAAAAGACAACTTAATAAGATATATAATTATTTATGTGTACTCTCAATTAAACTAAACGCCTAAAACGACATTTTATACTTATCTTTCTATTACGTAATTTTCCCTATATTATAATTTAACTTATTTTTCAGTGCTGTAACAAGGAAAACTATTAATTTTGATTCAATAAATTGTAATATGTCAATTATTACATACATGTTTCTTTCCTAATTATATTTTCATTTGGTGCGCCTTTCACTTTCTCAAAGCCATAACAGCTATTGAAAAGGAATTACATTTCAGCTGAATTCGTGTTATCCAAGAGAGGACGACGATTAATTAAGCATCAGGGCTACACATATTACTTCCAGACGTTGACTGGTCAGAAAATGAGGTGGCTATGTTCAACACACAGCCATGCGTCCTGCAGGGCGAAGATACACACAGTCGGAGACGAAATCGTAGCTATTAAAGGAGAGCATGATCACAGTCCCTTATACAATATGTCCCCAATTAAAGTTGCGGACAAATTCTGTTGAATGAGATGATTTTAAAAATTAATTAACATGGTTATCATTATCGACGCTTGAAAATCCGTAATCAATATATAAATTATGTATTCGTCGATTTTGTAAAGTCATACCAGTATGATGCGACATGCGTGAGTTGATTATCTGGTCGAATATTTTGCAACCAGAATCTACCTGTACATTAAAATTTAATATGATTTAAATTTTCTTCTGTTCTGTTGCTGATTATTCTTCTTCTATAGTAAAGATAGCAACATTGTATTGCAAATTAACTAATTGTAATCTTGGGGGTCTTTGTGCGGTTTGCAGATTTGTACAGACATTTTAGAGACTAAATAGCTACATATGCTATTAGCCATTTGCACTGTATAGATTAAACTAAACAAATAATATCTCGCGCCCATTTTTATCATTTACGCGATTTGTAATCATGTGGCTCGCTTGATTCACAGCTATGGTATAGTTTAATGATAGCTGTAGTATATTCCATTTTTATGTAGTTTTAGTTGTTGTAGTGTAAAATTTCATATGCCGGGAGATGCCGCTTCGGTAGTCTCTCACTAGATATACCGACAATAGGCTTGTATCCACTATGAACAAATCTGATGCATTAGGTTGCATAACTATTAAGATGATCATTTAATTATGAAAAAACAAAGTTTTGTAAAATAATAACTTCTGATTATTTATATTTTATAAAATAAAATTGCACAAAATAAGCCATAAGTCACGTGACAGCAAACACCAATTAAAAAGTGTTACGTCACGCCGTGCGAAACGTCAAAGTCAAAATGTCATTCCCAAATGTCTTGTGGAAGTGCGAAAAAGAATGGGCATCATTCCTTCTCGCGAGTGTTAGCCACTTTTTACGTATCTGCTGATTGTTTGGCACGTATATAAATAATTTTTTTGGTGTTTTTATACTTGTGCTTGTACACTGGGGCACTATGCAGTACTTGTAATACGATGAATCCATTTTTTATTAAAATAACTTCACAATACCGAATATTCCGATACTAAAACAGCTGTGTTTTGCACGGCGTGACGTCATTCAATACGCCATGACAGTCATGAGCGTTTTTGATGACTAATGTCAAATATTTAATCAAATGCAAAATTATTCTTATAAATAAGCATTTTTTTTCAAAAATAATAATTATTTTGTATAGAATAGGCATCAAGGTATATTAGTATCTAACTACTGAAATTTAGGCAACAAGCCTATTAAGTGAAGATTATAAAAAGGCAATAAATGCTAGCAGCACAGGACTAATCAGCGTGGAGATAACTTAGAGTAGGTTATAACCAGTAGTGGGCATCTATTGGCTGAAATATTTTACTCTCTTTCGTTCTTACTTCCTTAAGATATCAAAATCGAATATATTGATATATTCGATTTTGATATAGCTAAAAAGCCAGACAGACAATTACTGTCATCAAGGCGACTTTAAACTTTTACTTTTCTACTACACTTTTGGTATTTGTGGTGTTATCTGTAAATATATTTGTATGTATATAGAAGTATCAGTCAGTAAATTTTAAGTATAGTATACTTCGCATCTAAAATGCTGATGTTTTTGTGGAATATTGTTACTGGTAGTCTTAGGTATAACAAATGTTTCAGTATTAAATGTAAATAAAGTAAACAATATACTATTTACAAAAGTTCCTCTTTTTTTTAAATAATCAACTATCAGAATGCGTTTATATTTACGATTGTATTGTCTCGTATTGCGACAATGCCACCAATATTAAAATTCAATATATTTTTCAGCGGAATTCATACTCTCTAAAAAAGGGAGGGATTTGATCAAGTTCAAAGGATATACTTACTATTTCCAAACCGTGGGAGCTGGACAAAAGAAGCGTTGGCTTTGCTCAACGCACAGTCATCTGGCATGTAGAGCTAAGCTTCACACTCTGGAAAATTGTATAGTTGCTGTAAACGGGGAACATAATCATCCACCTTCGAAAGGTAATTAAATTTTTAATACTTCTACAACAACCACAGAATATGTCACCAGCTTGTGACAACAGATAAAAACTCTCAGTGTTCAGTAATTGTAATCCAATATAAAAATAAAGTTAAATGATGCAGATGACCTTTATAACAATTACGTGCTACATAGTATATTGTGATCTGAAACAGTTGGCAATCATAAAGATTGCGCACCTCAACGTCACAATGTACACAAGTCATTTCGTACTTGAAAGTTTCACAGACAGATCACAGTGACGCCTATATTTGGCTGTAACTGTGTCTTATGACTGTCATAGTGCATATTTATACTATTTGTCAGAGTTTCAAATTGAAAGACAACAACTCAACCATTCCTACTTGGAACAAAAATATATGAAAGAGGGTAAAGTTTTAAAGATTACCGCCTTAATATCTTAAGTCTTATACTCTGAAGTTTATTGAACATTACTCATGACTTTATTCCTTTTACTATACAAGAACTTGAGAAATGTAATTTTTGTAATAATTTACAGAAAGAATAAGTATATATCAAAATGGAATAAATTTGTAATTAAAAAAAAATATTACTATTTTGGTTGCAAAATGTTTAGTGACTTTCTCGAGTTTTTGCTGTATTAAATTTACGTTTACCTTTTTATCAAATCCATATATAAATATCTTTTCAGGTATTGTATATACTCCTCGTGGTTCTCAACCATTAACTATCCAGGATAAGCGATCAAACAGGCAGCAACTGCAGCACATTCACATTGCTCAACGCTCCAAACAGGCGGACACTAAATGGACCAGTCTACATAAACCTATAAACGTATATGACCGCGGCACACCCTCTCAAATATGAAATCAATGGAATATATATGGAACCTCAAATAATATAGAAAATTATTATTATTGCAATTACAAATCACAGCAATATTTTTGATTAGCATCTTTATTGTTATACCTCTTTAATAACAACAACACTCTTTACAATTTTAATCTTATCACCTATATGTAATAAATCCATGATTACAAATAATAAATAAATAATTACGATTGATAATAACTTATTAGTAATAAATATTTAGAATCAATTGATTGTGCTTCTTAATTTCATTTTTAAATAGATTCTACTCTCATACTCTGTACTATTTTGTATCGGTTTGGTTAAGTAGTCGGTGGCTAGTGGTCAGTAGTCATCAGCCTAAATATAATATGTGTTTCACAAGTTGGAGTTCAGTTACTTTAGATTCGTGCCAAAATCGAGTGCGTAAATTTTTGTTGGCAAGTCTTGCTAGAAGTTGTGTCAAGGTATCGAGTGACCTAGTCTATACTACAATATAGGCTTTGCCATGAGTATTTGCATGTTCTCCTAAGCATTTTAACTTGTACCGTGAAAGGTCTTATAAAAGAGTAGAGTATCAGAATCAACTGCCAAGTATAGCGCGTTTGTGTTAGTAACCTACAGCACTGCAGACAAAATATTATTATCACTCCCCAGTTCTTCGTTGGATCTACACATATCATGTACGCTAATGCTCATGGATTGAAATATAATGTTTCTAAAACAGAAAAAATATACATCTGTCGTCGGATGGAGTCTCGGAGGTAAAACCCAACTTACACGTTATTTAATGTGATTTTATTATTATTTTATTTAAATTGTTATTTCATTTTAGTTTTTCATTTTACTATAATAGTGGTATTTCATTATCATTTCAACACTTTGTCCATTTTCGACTCTTGGTGGAGTCAGCTCCACATGTTTCTTCTTTCATAAACTATTGATTACTGATAGTGTTAGTTCATTGAAAGCTCCCGAATAGTACGGTAACAGCAAGCTGTGACTTGGCCATAGTGAAATCGTCCTGTGACTCTGCCGAAAGCCAGACTGCAAATATGTTTCTAATTTTGTAGTTACAAAGAAACATTATTTTACACTAGATCTCGATAGTCTGGTGCAGACAATTTAAAAGACCATTTTTAGGTTCATTAACGACCGTTATCCGCTACATAATCGCTACGCTCAAACATCTATAGAAAACAAATTCAAAATGCTGTGGAAGAAAAGGAAGTTAATAAAATGGGTTCGGTATGCTAAGTCACCAAGGCAACAAGCGGTCTCATCAATTACAAACGCTGATATCAAATCTTAAGTTAATCCAAGAAATTTGTAAACAGCGATTAATAAAAAATATTTGTCTTAATAAAATTAATAAATTATACATCTAAGGACAATTGAGATTAATAAACCGTACGGCGGAAAACCGTATATCTTCCTCTCCTAACTAGATAGTTAGGAGAGGAAGATTTGGCAAAAGAAAGAACTGCTCTAAGTCACAGTGATATTGCATATACTAGTGAAATATATGGCAATTGAGGTTTAAAATAAATAATAATTTTACAGAGCCTTTTTTAGTATTTTACGATCTGGCAATAATAAAAAAATCCAAGCAGTGACGATTAATACTAGTAGACAATGTTTTATTTGGTTTGACGGAATTTCTTGTTAATAAAAATAATAATAAAATGGTATAAAGCACAAGTAAAGGGAAAAGTTCGAAATCCGTGAAATCCTTATTTTTTCAAAGTACCAAAATGTAATCCTTACATATTTTTCTTGTCAAACATATCATTTGACTGTCTTAATTTTTTTCAGGTGCCGTTGCTGCATTTGCAATTTCGAAACGAGGAAATCGATTACTGCTTATAGATGGGTATAGGTTTACCCAACAGGCAGTGTCGAAAAATTCAACCGTTCGCTGGCTGTGCGCGACCGACCACACGAAAGGGTGCAAAGCGACAGCTCGGACATATAAGCACGACATTATACTGTCCACCAGAAATGACCACAACCACATGCCCAAATAAATAACTAACTGTTGCTTGGTAGTCGGTGGTCGATCTAAAATGAAAATTAAATTTTAAAACTAAATGAACCTTCAAATTAGCTGAATATGCAAAACTGACCAAATGTGTAATGTTATTAAAGGGTAATTCCAAATCTATAAACATAATTGAATTGATTTATGAATTGTATTTCATAAATTTGTTGTTCCCGTAACCATGGCATATTCTTTAAGTTAAGCTATATTTGATTCACATAATTATTATTTTTTTATCATTTAATATTATTTAAATGTGACTGCCGATCTATCGACGTACTATTAATCATGATTTTATCATAAACAATAATTAAACTACATATAAAAAATATGTTTAATCAGAAAGTCGCATATAAATGTTGGTATAATGGACACATGTTGCTTGCCAGATTTAAAATAATAGACAAAATATAATTGTAGTTAAAAGTTATACTCGGATAAAGTAGCTGATCTATATTAATTTCAGCGCAATTGCGGCCGCTTCTTTAAAAACGTTATACTTTATCTCTACTGAAATAAATGTCAGGTGAATATGTACTCGTGTAATATAAAGTCTGATACGACTGAAATTGTTGATATAGGTATAGGCCACAGTGACTGATTAACCCTTAGGCTAATTAGGCTGCAGCCTAGGGCACGAGGATCGGGGGGCCTGACTTGACTCGAATCGGTTCTTTTTAGGCCGACCGTAACACACCTGGCGGGGGCGCGTTCTTACAATTAGCCTAGGGCGGTGAGAACTCTTGATCAGTCGCTGATAACACATAGGAATAGAATAAAATAAAATAATTAGTTTCATTTAATTATACATTACGATATTTTTTGAGAGCGTCGGCGCTGTTATCTAAGCATTCGTCGTCCAATCAGGGATGCCCGGAATCGATCCTGCCATGCCCTGAATCAATATAACGCTAGTGCGATGAAGGAAAACATAGTAAGGAAACCAGCATACTACTGCGAAGCAATAAAAGAATATAAGCTGTGATATAATATACGTTATAATATAAATATATTTTATGTTTTGATAGCCAACATGATTTCGTCTTGATAGTCTCACATTTTATAAGATAGATATGTTTCTAATTAAGTCATTTTAAGTAATTCTAATTAAGTAATTGCGTCTTTTTGTACTTACATATATACATAGGTACTATGTAATTACGGAAGAAGCGACCAATTTGTTCCGATTATTCAGAAATCTATGTTTCAAAACAACAATGCTAGATATATAAAGACATACGATGTTCGTCAAGAATTATCACAACAATATGCCTAAGTAAATATAACCAAATCGAAATTGATTTAAGTAAAGAGAGAAGGTTTTTTAAACTGATGAAATGGACTAAGGATCCATCCTCTTTTTCTATCTACACTGCCACTTCAACCTAAATACGTAATACAGCTCGTCAGAGGTAAAGAAAACCTTGCGGCTATTCGGCGTAACAGACCTTGCGAGTATGCTATTTATCTATTGATATTTTGCTTCTATTTCATTGTATACACTTACATAATAAGAATTTAATTTAAAGTATTCTAATGTTTTATTCGATAAGTTATGGCTCAAAGGGAAGCCATAGTTTAAAAATATTTGTTTTATTTGCAACTTTATTTAAGCATTTTGAACGTTTTATGTAAACTTCATATGCCTTTAGATCTTATTATCTGATTAATGTCATACACTAAAAAGTGCGTGTGAAGTTAACCAACCCGCACGGGACCAGCGTGATTTACTAACGCCTAATCGCCCTAACACAGGGTAGGCTGGTGCCCCTCAGTGGGGTCTGATATAAGCTGTGATAACGATGACAGGGTGGCAACATATTTCGGAACAAACTAAAAATAACTGCATGCTGTTGTACATACAAAACTAACAATGATAAAAATTATTAATGCATGTATTTATTATTAAAAATCGACCCAAACTTGGCTGTTTGTCACTTAGCTTGTATTAGATTTTAAGTAGCTTGTTTACTTTTTTACAAAGACAATTTGTTTATTGTAGATACCGGTTTCGTGTAAATATGAATGTAAGCAAGTTTTAATATCACAGCTCATACACGTCCCCACCGAAAAATGTCGAGGTTTACCCTAACTACGTTAGGGCGATTAGGCCTTAGTCAACCACGCTGGCCAGTGCGGGTTGGTTGAACTACGTACACTTGAAATCGCTTCTCAGATTACGCAGGTTTCCCACTATGTTTTCCTTCACGTAAGGAGCGTCGAATAAATGTAAATATAAATTCGGAACGAAAACCACATTGGTACACTGGGGATTAGATCGCGGGCCTCCCGATCTATAGCGGCGCACAAACCAGTGCCGAGACCACAGCGCCACCGACGCTCTCAAGTTTTAATATTGTACTAATATACTAACAATATAAATATTGAAAAAATGAAAATGTTGGTTTTTTTTAGTTATGTTAAATTTAGTTATATACTTCAGAATCATAAATTTCGATATTAACTTTTATTTGAAATATGTCCTTTGTCGGCACAAAGGTTTGCTGTTGAATTATGACGGAATTTCTAAAATACTCTTACTCATATTTGCCACCTCATTAAACTATTTATTTAATAATAATTAAGTCTATGTATATTAATATATATAGCGTTAGTTTATATAAATTAGTATTTTGTATTATTTCTATTAATTGAAATAGCTGTGCAAATAAATACATAATACTTAGTATATGTCACTTAGATAATTATTGAATATAAAGAAAGAAATTTTAATATATAATTAAGAGTTGAAAAGTATCCAGGCTAAGCACGCTTCTATTTTCAGCATTCTGTCTTTGACGTTATAGTTACTATTAAAAGCACCCTAATCCTGATTTATTCATCATATTGAAATATTGATAAGGTACGAGTATATAATGAGATGTTAATTTTTTCTGTTCTTCCTTTTTCAGATGAGGTGCACTTTATAAAGTCAAATAAAGGGACGGATTTGCTATGCTATCAAGACTATACGTACCATTTGAAGGAGTGTAATGACATCAAACGTGTATGGAGGTGCACACAACACTGCTCGCGTCAATGCCGAGCCTATATCACCACAATCGAGGACAGAATATTATCCACGAAACACTACCACAGCCACCCTCCGAACTTAAATAAGCGACTGGTCTATCGCAATCCTCTATTACGGAAGAACTATCACATATATCGTTAAATATTGGGTGGGGGCATTGGTTTACATACATTGATAATGTACACATAATTTTAGTTTTATGTCTTTACTAATTTTTATGTATTTTTATTCAGTGTTTAATATTAAATTAATACTAGCATTATTTTATGATTAAATAATTTAGAGCACTCTGTATTATTTTTAAGTATTTTTAATCGTTTGCTAGAAAAAGTAATAACACATTAAAAGCATAATATATAATGTTGATGTTTTATGTTTACCTTTAATTTGTTTAAGCTAATAAATAATAGAAAATCGATAAGATTTTTAACTGCAATATTTTACAAGACTGGCAGTGGAAAGAGGTAGATCCAGTAACTATAGTAAAGAACTCATAGCTATCCATATTATTATTAATTAAAAAAAAAAATATCTGAAACTATTTGCATGTAATACCAAAACTATGTGCTACCAATCACACCGAAATATTATTAAATTTCATGTAGAGCTAAGCGTCTAACTCTACATGCGCCGAGTTCACAAACTAGGAAACGTTCTGTGAAATCTGTGAAGGTACCTTACCACTATATCTTCAGACTTGTACTATTGTATTTTATTAATTTTGTGCAAATTTTTTTTATAAATAAATAAATGTGAAAAACTTCACAAATGTGAAGTATCGCATAACTTTATTAAGAAACTTTAGGCCGTAGGTTGATCTTTAGACTTAATGAGGGTGTTGCAGTTATAATTTGAATTTAACTTTATGTCAAGGAGTTCAAGGCCACTATTAACGGGTTCACTTTGAAAAGTAAGAGTCAAGTTCATTTGCTCTACCATTGTCTTCTTTATTGAAAGTATATAATTCTTATTATCTTTTGTAGCGGCTACAACTTCATTATCATCTAACACTAAGTTGTAGTATGTCATTGATGTGTAGCAGGAAAAGTTGTCAAAACAGACTCCTGAGGAACATCAGTATTAATAGCCATTAGGGCCAAAATAGACGTTAATGTCTACTTTGACCGAACATTTTTTAGATATTGTGATGCTCGTTGTAGGTAACTTATTAAGGAAACTTGTTGTGCCAATACCCTGTCCAAAACCTAAAATGTGAAGAGAAATAGCAAACATTTCGTTTTTTCACACACACAGCACAAGATGATCGCCATACAATATTGATGGTCACTAAGTAGATTTTTGTCGGTCAGGTATGCCAGTGAAATGGTACATAGTGTTTAGAATTACGAGTATGTGAATTCTGTTGGTACCTACGAATATAATGTAAAAAAGCTCGATGGCGGAGTAGACACTTCGCTTTACGCTACTACCATTTTCAAAATTCATTTACTAATTTAAGACTAACTAACAATGGAAAACTAACTTATGATTTGGTGTTGAGTGACTAACAATGAAATTGTGAAACTCAATCATACCGTTCAGAAAAACATCTGCTGGGAAGAAGAACTCGTAATCCTCTTATGCAGTATAATACTAATATCCAGTATACTTAACCAGTAAATCACAGAAATAGTAATATCTGTTGTGTATATCGCTAGACTCCTTAAGATTTGACGCCGTTTATAAAAACCACTTCGAAAGATTGTTAACTGTTGTTGTTGGTCGTAGTAGATTATTCCATTACCTAATTCGTATCAAGTCATTTCCTTAATGCTAAGGTTCTCTATTCCAGAACAATTCTTTGCATCAATCACAGAAAGAGAGACAGAAACAATAGTTATTTAGCTGGTACATTAATTATAGACAATGTCAGTGAAGATAAGAAACAATTATTGTCACTTACCCAATGAAGTTTTTCATAAGAATAACTGATTCCTTGTACACAAAATAGATATATTTTTACATTAATCATTAAGATTAAGTTATTATTTAATATTGGTTAATTTTATTATAATCTTTTTCATTTAATGCTACTCTAGTTATAATTGAGATATGGAACTTCGTATATGAAATAGACTATATGTAGGTACGTAGGTAATAACAATAAGGTGAGATGCTGTTGTATCGAAAATAGCTAGCATGATTATTTTGAAAAAACTTAACAACCTTTACTAAGTTTCTTATTATGCACATTCAGGTAACACACCTCTTACGACAACAGAGAGGAGAAAACGATATAAAGAAAGCCTGAAGCGTCATACTGATAATTACAAAGAATATAAAAAAAAGAAGCACGAGTATTATTCCAGGAAAAAAATGCTGTTTAAGGAGTTGTCAGCAAAGGGAAAATAATATACTATAACTATAAACAAATATGGTAACGTCCATGCAAAGTTGGAGGTAAATAAAGACGGAAAAAAAAATATTATATACATCAAAATCCAATGGAACGCCATCCACCTGCTCATAAATCACAGAAGTACAGGTACTTCTGTGATTTTAGAGGGGTTAGAGTTTCTCTTTGTAGCATCTCACTTAGATGTCACTGTCACCGAATCTAAGAATGTGAAATATTTGTTAAATTATAAAATGCGTGAAAATTTGTAAAATACTGTAATAAATTAAATAAATAAATATCTCATTGAACTAAAAGTAAAATAAACATTATGTCTGAATAAAATGGCATTGCGTCATTTAAAGCTATGGCTGGAAACATTCAAGAAGCGTTACCAAAGATTTAAAGTAAAAAAAGATACTAATTTAAAATACACCAAAAGTTAGCTGTGGTGAAAAGCATGATTTTTGAAGCTATACGCTAGATTGAAACTATTTTAAGACAAAAATTAAAAATTTATTATAATTCTATTTAATTTTTGTCTTATAAAAAACAAATACGGATATTACTGTTTTAATTTAAAAAGGGGTAAAAAGATTTAAAAAAGGAAAGGCCCCGATCAGTGCGTGATAAATATCAATATATCGTATTAAAATTTGTTAATTGTATTTATTGTTTAACTGAACACAGTGAATGTACGGAACACAAAATTTAATACATATTGTCTTTTTTATTCATTAAGATTTTCACTTTTCATGTTGTGTACACGTGTGTTGGATGTCAGTTTCGTCTTTTTATATAACTTTTATATTTGATTATGGTGTAACTGTAATCTGTATGTGTACTTTGTGAAATAAATATATTAGGTTTCAAAGCATAGTTTACTTAAATATAAAATGTATAAGTTTTGGTTATTAATATATAAATAGATTTGAATCTCTTTCGGGGTATTGCTTTAACAATTTTCTTATATCATTTAATCGATGATCAGAGATTATATCAATATATAAATAATCTCTGATCATTAGCATCAAGTGATTAAAAGCTCGAGGCAATCTAACTACTAGTACTTCCTTGTCGATTTATTACTGTTATACTGTTATTTTTTTTTTAAATTTTATATCATCAATAGTTCAATTGTTTCATAAATAAGGGAATTCTACAAAATAAATGTTGGTGATTGAGCCGTTGGGCTCTGGTTTAAGTTATATATTATAATTAATTCTTTTTAAAAATATATTAAAATAAAGGGTTTTAAAAGGGAATAAAATGAGGCGTGATGATTCATATAATATTGGATGAAAAACTAATATATTATATTCGGGATAATTTAAGTAGATATAATACGATCACATAAGATTAGACATACCCACTTCTACATAATTTTCATCATGTCCAAATTCAATTTAAGATGCAGTTGTTAGGGAAATCCTACTGAGTTCTTCGAGCTTTAAGTACAAGTCTTCCCAGATTTCATCTAAGTCGAATTGTCTCATGAACTGCTAGAGCCGAATCAGTTTTGATTTTATCTCTGTAGATCATGGTTTAGATATATCTAAACCATGATCTGTCTGAGCTATAGCTCAGACATTTTAACTAGTCTGGAGATTCCCAGATCGCCATGGTTGAGGACAGAATGGACATCGAGGTGGGTATTAAACACACATTGAGTTGAGACACCCACTTGAGTATGTATAGTATGTAAAACTTGTAATCTGAATGTGCACTAAACTGAATTTCTCACGCCGATTGAATGTATAAAAACTGTAAAATTCTACTGATACGTAGTTTCTCTTCGTTGATCTACGTTGTAAAACTGCCATTTCAGCCCAAAGGTTACCATGTTCTTATCTGGACCATTACAAGAAAATTCTACATAAAAGTAATATTAAACATTTGTTTTTATTTTTCGTATATTATTTATTTAGTCAATGTCAAACTTCTGTTACGTAACATAGTTAATATGGAAAACTATATACACGGTATTGTCGTGTACACTGTACTGTATAAATTAATACCTGAGGTAAGGGGTATCAATTTCTTCCTCTGAACCGCATTCTATGGAGAGCGACTCGACTCGTCAACTACCCAGATATTTCATGTCGGTATATATGGCTTATAAGCTATATAGCTTCGATAGTTTGCGACTATATAGTTATTTTTTTGCCTTGCATTACCAAACTGTGGTGGTGTGTTATTAAAACTTAAAAAAAAAGAGCGTCTTACCATTTGAAAGATAGACAACACATTTGTAACTCCTCTGGTGTTGCAAGTGTCAATGAACGGCAATAAGCACTTACTATCATGTGATATGTTTACTTGTTTGTATTATAAAAAATGTAAGAATATTATTCACTTTCAGGTCCTGTTTTCGCAACAACCTGGAGAGGGGCAAGAATAATTGTTCTGGCACAGTATGAATTCGCCAAGCATAGATTCCAGAGCGGAAAGACGCGGTGGTACTGCAGGACACACTACAACAAAGGTTGCCCAGCCGTCTTATTCACGGTCGGCAATGTTATAATTAGATTGAATAACACTCACACGCATGAGCCAAATCATAAGCCGTCTTTACCGAACCGTCTTACCCAAAACACATGAGTTTTTCTGCAAGTAAAAACGGGTAAGGAAGGGTCTTATACATGCTTAAACATGCTACTATCATGACGGGTCAGCTGCACAGCTTGTTTAGATTTCACAAAAAACTGTTAAATGATAAGAGATTATTGAAGAATTTTTTGTGCGCCTGTCTTATATTTATTTTATAAGATCATATGGGAGGGTCTCAAATCGCTGCTAAAGTTTGAGTCTAGTTTTGTGATTCAGGCCTAAGAAGACTGATATTGCCAATGATTGGCCAACTCGATGTTAAAATCAAGTTCAATACAATTTCAGTCCAATTTCGAAGTTTCAATCAAGCAAAACAGATTTTTAGTTCATGCCGATTCTACTATTAAAGCGACACTACTACAGTACATTAGTACATTCAAGGACAAATAGCGATCTTTAAATAATATATGACGTTTACATCAAGTTATAATGTTAGTTAGTTTATATTTTATATATTGTTATTTCAGATAGCTAGGCTATCAGTAAAATGTAAATATTGTATAAGTAATATTAAAAAACATATTGGTGTGGTAAACTAATTATTTATTTTGTAAGAAACGTATTTATTGGTAAAAGTTACTTATACAATAAAATATTAGTTATGTAATATAATAATATTAGTTATGTAAGAATATTAGTTATGTAATAATATGAGGAAAGAAAAGCTAAGAATATTGTTTCACTCATATTTTTTCCATTTTTCTTACACAATTAGATAATTTATTTCTTGCATAAATTAATATATGCTACGAGAATCGCTTACTTATAGACATAATTTTTTTCGAAATAAAATTATGAGGACATTTTTTTTTAGTTGATCATATTTCACAGGTGATAAATCTTATTGATATTTATTAGGAGTTGTATCAAAAAACTAACAATAAAACTAACAATTATTTCCTATTTTATAACTATACCACTAGAACACTTTATAATGAATTGAAATTAAACATTTACAAACAGTTATTTTTGAAGTAAGACCCAGACGGTCATTCGTAACCGTTCGAAAGTTTGTAGGTAGGATCAAACTATCCTTGTCTGGCAATAACTCCAAAATAATTATTTATAAACACTAAATAAATGTATAAATATAAAAATTTTGTCAATTGTTCTTTAGGTTTAGCTTTGAAATATATAATAAATATATGCGAGAGCCAGAGATTCCTTATTTCAAGATCACAGTTCCGATGAGGACAATGAATAGGACATAAAAATTGTAATTCAGGCTCTATTTTTTTATTTGTATTTATAAGTAATACATACTTTTATAAGTGTGATGATTGCATGCATCTGTGAGAATTCATATATATTATTTACATTTGTTGTTTAGTTTGAATTTGATTGCTAGGAGATTAGCACAATGTTCATTTCCATAGACTGCATAAACGAGGATATTTCAATTATGAAAGTCAATGATCTTCTACAAAAGACAGGAAATCCTATTATAAAAGAAAAATCGCCAAGAAATCTCCCTCAAAAACGAGACATTCAACCTGCGTTGTTTAACCTAATCGCCTCAAGAGATGCACAAAATATTTATTGTCATCGGTACAGAAAATCAAGGTGCCTTTTTTGTTATTTTGTTGTATAGTTGACTTTGACTGTAATTTTATATTTTTGCTAGATGTCGCTTGCTTGGCGCGGGGTGCAAGCACCCCGCGGTGGGGTGATCCATCCCGACTGTCTTTGGCAAAAATTGTGGTCTGTCAAAATTGGTGTGAAAATGTAGTCTTTTTTTGTCATAAAAATCAAAAAAACTGCAAAACTTTTTACGGTTGTAAATACACTAAGAAGTTCACGGCGATTGTAGTCGCATGAGTGCCGCGAGGTGCACGCACCTCGCGGTGGAGTGATCCATCCCGGCTGCTATTCAAAAATAGGGTGGTCTGTCAAAAGAATAAACTACAAAACTGTGTACGGTTGTAAAAACACTAAGAAGCTCACGGCGACTGTAGTTGCGTGAGTGCCGCGAGGTGCGTGCACCTCGCGGTTGTGTGGTCTATCCCACTATTGTAAAATGAAAATGTAAATGGCCGCCAGCGCCGCTGCCATCTTGAAATGTCGGAGTTTCGAATTTTTCCCAATATCTGCACCGTATACGGAGGGCGATGACGTTTGTCCCGCGTCTCCAGCGCAACCCGATCTGGGAGATCAATTCGGGTCAAATTTGGTCTGCTAAAAGTTTCCAACCTCCGTGGAAGCCAGTGTTGCCAGTGAAGAAAAATGAAAATACCAAAAAGGCATAGAGGCCCCGCCGGCCTCGGCTCGGGCTCGTGGTATTGAAAAATTCCAAAAGTCGTTATTTCGATTTTCGATTTCGGGGCTCCCTAGGGGAAAAACTACCAAAAAAGTAGAAAATTTCTCCCACCTGGCAACACTACTTGCCGAGCTGCAACTCCGCCCGGAACATTTTACCCCGGTCCGGGGCCGCCATCTTACAGAAAATCCGGTCCGAAAATCACGTCAAAATTGGCAATCCAAGATGGCCGCCAGCGTTGCCGCATTTTGTTTTTTCGCGCGCCGCAAATTTTTCAAAAGTCGAAGACAGTCCCGAACCACACAAAAAAGGAAAATCCGGGAAAAAAGCGCCGCGCCGGTCGACGGTCGCAAACACGGGTCGAAACGGGATTTTCAATCCAAGATGGCGGCGGCACCATTTTGCTTTTTCGCACTTTTTTCGAAAAAACATGAAACTTCCCCCCTAACAACAAAACACCCAAAACAACCTCTAAACACCCCAAAAACACCCCTGATCAGTGAGTGAGTCAGTTAGTGGTAATCGAGCTTAATATATATAGGAGATAAAGGTTTAACGGTCAAGGCTTAAAGTTAATATCCACTATTCGTTAAATTCCATTTTTAATAAAACATAAAGTTATTGTTATAATTATACGAATGATTTATCTAAAAATTAGTTTTGATATATGTATTCCCCCTCTTTCAAAAATATCCACCAGCAATTGATCAGTCAATGAAATTTTGCCAAATTAACATACATAATTTTACATATTCAATGAAAAAATAAGTAAATTGAATTTCTGGATTGAATAATACATTTTTATCAACTTAAAATGTACATTTTAGCTTGTGGCAGATATGTTGAATCAAGTAAGCTGCATGCAACAAACAAAGCTAACAAGTATACGATGATTGCAGGGTCTAAACATTTTCCAAAAAGGGGAAATTTGGACTATGTTTTGCCTATTGTCTATAGCCTCAGTGCAGGTTGGTGAAATAAAGTCAATATTAATTTTAAAATAGTTTATGTCCTAAAATACTGTACATACTTGCAAGTTGTTAATTACTAGAGAATCTCTACTGTGTTTTTAATTATAGTTGGCTTATAAGTAAAGGAATATAATTAATATTACCACAAAAATACTACAATACACACCTAATTATCTCATTATATACCTACTCTAATTCTCTTCTCTTTTGATGTATGCTTTATTTTTTTGGTGTGTAATTAGAATTTTTATAGGTTACGTTAGGATTCATATGATGGTCCGAGCGCCCAAAGAGGTAAGGAGAACACCGTAGGGCTTAGTGAGTAGGCCTGGCACACTTGCTAGGAGAGCCCCATACACGCCCGCTGTGTAGCCAACAGTCGGGTACGGTGCAATATCACGCAATTCCCGCAGTTCGAAAAAAAATGGTTCGTACGGTGATCTGTTAAATATGAACTGAAACTACAGATCGTAAATAAACGATCAAAACGAGGAGAAACATTTCTCACGGACACAAGCAAATTTAAAAAACTTGAAATATACATGAGCAAATTGATTATGTTTGACAATAACATTTTAAACTCTGTGATGACTTTTATAATTATTAAGTTCTTTCAATTGGAAATTTCTGAGTTTGTAATCAAATTGACGAAATGGAGGAAGGTTAATCACGTTCTTTGCATACGCATATCGATTATACGATTATTATTATAAATAATACTTTACGCTATATAAATAATAATCATCAAAACTTTCTTTTAGCCGAAGGAGGAAGGCCAAAATGTATAGTGCTGAATGGTTACAAGTATTCCAGACACCGTATCGGGCTAAACACCGTTCGATGGCAGTGCAGCAGACATAGTACCTTTAAGTGCCGCGCCGCTTTGTTCACCTTCGGAGACGAAATCGTCAAGATTTCGGGTGAACACAACCACCCTTCCACGGATTGCTCGAGTTTGATAGTAAAGTAACTGTACTAAAGGAAGACAGTCTATTTTCTTACTTTTTATATGGTCTCTGACATGCATTCTAAAAATTATCAACACAACTCGGAGGTCGTCCTCTAAACGTTGATGATCTGCAGACATGATTCGTTGCCAATACTCGACCCATGATTGCAGGTGCTGTCGCGTTATAGCTTTAAAATAATTCGACTTTGACAATGAACACAAACACTCGAAAACCTACTCGCATACATTTATTCATGTTGTAAAAATAATAGATTTCGGTCAAAGTTAATTTGACATGTGTATTAGCTTTTGAATAGGACTAAAAGCCATCACTAACCAACTCTTTTGGTCAAGATAGACTTTGTAACTCGAAATATCAATCTATTATGTCCAAGATGTGGCCTCTTTTATAAAAGTGACGTTCCTGCCTTAAAGTTGATGCTAGATGTTTTAGTATATAAATGCATAATTTAAGTAACATTTATCTCATAACTGTATGTCAAAGTAAAAGTTTCGTTGTGTTTTTAAAATAAATTGATTTATAAACATAGAAATCAAAAATTTACTTTTTTAATAATGTGTAACATAAAACTAATACATTTTAAGTTTACTTACATTTAATATAACATTTTTCAGTGGATTATATAAACAGTATTGATGTACACGTACAAATTTAACTTTTTGTTCTTGCCTGCTCATACACATTAGGCGACCTTACCATACCGTGATGTCACGTTGAAGTGTATTTATTATGGAGAGTTGGGTGACCTTACAACAACATAGAGACTTTGTCTTCATTAATTAATAAAATACATATACTTTGTATATAAAATATACTTCGTCTTAACATTAATACCAATAAAAACAAATAAACAAAATTTTCAATTTGGGATCTGTCATTATTGTATTAGTAATTATATATAAAGTTAAATATTTAAAAATAAAACAGTTCGTAAAAAGGTAAATCGCGAATGGTTATCTAACTTAATTCATCAAAATAGTAATAGAAGAGTTCATTTGTTGCTATTGTACAAGTGAACAATAAAAATGTAATTTGGAAATTGATAAAGAATAGTCAATTAACTTCAAATACATATTTTGGTTGGTATAAGTTCTATCGGTTTTCTTAGAACTATGTATGTAGGTAATATTGTGGCTTATACGGCAACTCAAATAAATTCACTGAACTATCTGTGTAATAAATAACACTCTCTTCCACAATATGCAAACCAAGAAGAAGACTGCAATAGAGTCTTAGAGTCTCCTTCTGGTAATAATAAATTATTAAATGTAATAACGATGTTCACTACAATTCATTATTTCTATTTTTTAGATGTCACCTTCTCGAAATCCAGGCTCGGCATAACACTGATGTGGATTGACGGATTTAAGTTCAGGGCCCACAGAAGAGACTCTTTCAAAACCAGGTGGTGTTGCTCAACCAGGCACTGCAACGCTTTCGCCTATACAGTAGAGTCTTCAATAGTTAAGATGAAAAACGAACACAACCACAAAAGACCTTTTAAATAGAATAACTATTTTATTAAGATATCATTGTTGTCAATCAAATGAAATAAAATTAATAATTTATTAATCAAATAGGATTTTTACAATCACTTTTGCACGTCAAAATCGTTATGCCATTAGTTCACGAGTCTACGGCGGGAGACCTAGAAAGAACTAGCAAGAACTTCAGCAAGGGCATTATTTACACCCTATATATTTATTTTTATATTTATTGTGTTATTTACTAGAGTCATTAAATCTCACGAACATAGAGATACAGGTGGAAAAAAATAAAAGACCCCAGTGAACACCTTTAAATATATAAGATAAATTATATACGTAAAAAAATATATATAAAAGAAACATAATTTTATATAAAAACAGAGAGAGAGTGATAAAGTCACTCTCTCTTGAAAAAACTATATATTATTGTAATAACCTATTTTAACAAAAGAATAGATTGAGGACCTCCCTATCTTTTTATCCTGAACGAAAATATAAAATACGATATTATAAAAATATCTATTAATATATTAGTAATGTACTTTTATATAAACCATGTCCTTACAATGAGGTACACGATAACAAAAGATTTATCCAATTATTGTAGTCGCTGTATGTCGTAGTATGCACGATTTTATATTGGGGCGATTCATTTTTTAACATATAAATACTAAATTAAGGGCACTATTTCAAATAACAATTTTGTTACATCTCAGCAACAATATAAATTTAATTAATTGATCATATAATTCGATCTAGCATGATTGTTTTGCCCACTAACAATAGGCGTCTACTTTCACTAAATACCTTAAAAACAAATTGATCTTTCGTTAATTTTTTTAATTTTTGTTCATTTGCCACTTTAAGACATATGATCAATCGATTATTGCGAATTGTACATTATCAACAATAACATTATAAAACTATGCAACGTCATATTTTTAATGTAATGTATAAAAAAAACTTTAAAATATTCATCTAAAATCAACAGCAAATACTATTAAATCACTGACAAATCAAAGACGTAATATATCCAAAAACATACGTATTAGTAGTAACTTGTAGTTCTAGTGATTAATTAGAAAGGCCTTCATATTATACCAAAAATTTAATTCAATACATCTAGTTTTTCCATTTTTTCTTATTACCAAACAAAATATCAATAGATTTTATCAATGACCCTTATTTGTCCTAAATTGAACTGTACCGTAGATAAGCCTGTGTTCTAAGGTGGGGCTTGATCCCAAAAGCTGATCTAGCAGTTCCGGGATTATTCGGAGTAATTGGGTTTCCCGGTTCCTGGATGACCCCAGCCATGGACAAACAGAACATCAAGGTGGTTTAGTGGGTATGCCCGGCCATCCTCCGGGAGAGTCCCTCGCACGCCTGTTGATTAGTCAAATCAACAGGTTGTAGCACCTATTTCTGGGTCACAGTAACCTTCGGCTGGATCTGGAGGCTCGAGACTCAATTCTCAGGGCGCCTTAAATATGTTTGTTAGTGTCTGGTGGATAGCCTCAATAAAACATATAGATTTGCACACACAAAAAATATATTATACTTGTCAATTAATTATTTATAGTAAGTTAATTATTTACAGTAATTTTTATAAAGAGGATAGATTTACGGACAACAATCAGCACTTTACTCAAGGAAGGGACTTCTCCGTGCTGTTTCCCAGCTACCAAGAAATATTCCTCCAAAACCTTCACTTGTGCAGCCTTATGTAACCTCAACAATCCTCTTATATTGAATTATGATCCACGTATTGACAGTGGATATGCTCCCAAAAATCTCTCCAGCCAGGATGTAAAATGCTTCATTAAGCTATTTTACTCGACAAATGAAAATGTAGGTAAGTTGAAATGTAACTAGAGATTGAAATTTAACAAACTTAAAAATTGAAATATAATCTTGAAATTGAAATATAATCTTAGAACCCTATAAACAAACAAATATTCAATTTAGAATTTAAAATATCTAATATTAAAAGAAAGAAAAAACACTGGTGATCTATAGTTTGACTTACCCGATTCTCGTTAGGGTTTAATACTGAATATATATATATATATATATATATATATAATATATATATATATATATATATATATATATATATATATATGTGTGTATATATATGTATATATATATATATATATATATATATATTAGGGTTGATATTTACTGTCGGAAAATTAAGAATGTAATAATCTGCTTAACCAATCGGGACGTTCATCTCTGCTACGTAGAACACAGGAAACTGTTCGGGGCTCTTTAGCCCCCTTCAGTGGCATCTACGCCGACAGTCGCTACTGTCGGGTCGTTGGGGTGACAGGGATGGTCCTCCGTCTAGGTGTCAATGCTCATTCTGAGCTATGGTTAATGGTCTCTTTTTCTTATTCACTCTCCTCTGAGGTGAGTATGAGCTCTCCTGTCGGGTGGGCGGGCATGGTACGGGGCGACATTCACCAGATGATGGTGGTGGGAACTGGCAGCCCTGCGGAACATCTTGAGGTCCCTGGCTATTACGTCGTTCCTCAGGTATCTCGGTGCACGGACCGCTGCTCTCAGGGATAGAGATTGTTGGACTGCCAGTTTCTTCCTGGCGGTATTGCCCGTCAGCGCGTACCATGCCGGCGCAGCGTAGGTTTTGCGAGGCCTAATATACAACTTGTATATTGTTGTTTTGGCTCTTAGAGGTACCTTGGACGTCATAATTGGTCTCAGCAGTGCTCTCGCCTGTCTCTTCGCCTGAGCGACTGCGTGTTCGACATGAGGTGTCATAGTCAGCTTGCGATCTATTGTCACTCCTAGGTACTTCACCCTGGATGACCAGGGGATATTATGGCCAAGGAGTGACAGATTATCTGGAAGCGTGGCCCTACTGAGCAATATTGCCTGGGTCTTCATGGGGTTAGCAACTAGGCGCCATTTGCTTAGCCAATTCGGTAATTATCTGCTTAAGAAGTTGAGATTTGCTTTTATACTGAACTAACGGGATTCTAACCGACTACCGACGTTCCTTTCTTAATAGCATTATTATTTTTTATTGTGATTTTCTCTCATACAGCTATTATCTAGACTACAACTATTGATGATTTTATATGTTACAAGGTAAGGCGCGTCATCTTGATGCGTGGGATTGTCAACTTCCCGTCTAAGGATAAAGGATAGGGCCGGTTAGACTCTTACGAGCGTAAATATTATCTTTTACAGTACGTCCTGAGTGGTCCGGAGAAATATAGTTTTATCGTATTCTAGACTGTAAACTTATTTGTATTGTATTGTATTTGTATTACTTATTTGTAAATCTTCTATTTTCTAGTGACCTACGAGATGTCCAGAGTGGGAACAGTGTTATTGTGCATCAATGGATACAGATTCAGTAAGCACCAATCGTACGATTTCAAAGTAAGATGGCGCTGTGCTACACATAACAACAGAGGGTGTACTGCACGGGTTCTTACAATGGATTCGGAAGTGGTCAACATAAATAACGTGCACAATCATGAAAACCCTAAACATAGATTCAATGACAGAAAGAAAAGAATAGGTATATCTCAACCGATATTAACTAGTTGTCCACAACACACATACTATTAAATTGTAAGTACTGTAGTAATATGATTGTAAATGTAAAATAAATACCGTTTCATTCATTTTATAACAATATTTATGTAGGCAGCTTCAAACATCAACAATAAAAATGTAGCCATATGTATTATCTATATTATAGGTATTGTAATAAAGTTTCGTGACTACATATTGTTTTCTTAGTTGCATAATATTTTGGAATATATTATTCACTCAAATTCTTAAAATGACAATAATATCTATATTTAAATCCTTCTAAATCAGATGTAACTTTGTATTTTCTTATTCTTTCCAACATTATGTAATTTATTGATTTCTTTTCGAGCCTACTTAAAATATTAACAAACCTCGCATCTGCATAAGTGCGGGCGCAATAAACGATGGAGTAGCTCATTCAATACATCATATATTCAGTACATCTTAGCTAACCTGCAGTTTGGAATTTCAAATTATAACAAAAATGAAACGAAAACATTAATTTTTATCACGAATAAATTAATTTATGATTTTGGGTATTTTTCACTAAATATATTAAAATATAAAGGTAAAAATTAATTTAAATGCAATAAACCCAATAATAAATCATTTGACAGTGACGTAGGTATATTTTTTTTAAGCAAAGGTGTGTTACTCATAGAGCCAAATGTTTTCTTATTTTATTTTGTTCCGTTTCCGTGCACTATGTTTTCATATTTTCGCATACCTATTTTATGTAAACTTTTTGTTTTACTGTATATATATTTTTTTTTCTGTAATTTTCCTTATATATTGTTAACAGTTCACCGGTAGGATGTGTGGTTCAGTAAATTAGCATCTGTGAGTATTTTTGCACTCTCATATTCATAGTATTTTTGTGTTAGTGTAGGTATTTGCATTTTTTTTATATATTTTAGTATTTTTATTCGTTATTTATATATTTAATATGTCAGATTTAGAAGAATATATCTCAGCTAGTGATAACTCCTCATTCTTCTCTTGTGACGACTCTTCTGATGATGCCTCCGATCTTAACAACTGTCTCTCACGTGAATTCGGTAGCTGTTGCGACACATTCAACGTCTGTCATATAAACGCTCAGAGCATTCCACAGCATTATACGGATATTCTCGATTCCTTCTCATCGGATAATGTTCATGCCCTCTTGGTGTCAGAGAGCTGGCTGAAGCCGTGCCTTAGCTCTTCCTCCTATAATCTTCCAGGATTTAAACTTATACGCAATGATCGTGTCGGCAAAGGTGGCGGTGGAGTGGCTATCTACCTATCTGACTGTGTTTCTTACAAGCCTTTAGCCTCCTCCAGTTCCCGTCATGCTGGCATAGAATACCTATTCATCAATATTGATATAAAAGGTGTACAGGTTGTCCTGGGAGTTGTCTATTGCCCTCCTTCAGTTGATTTCCAATCCGAATTGGACTCTGTGCTTAACTCAGTCGCAACTGATTTCTCGCATCATATTATAATGGGCGATTTTAACATTAACCTATCAAAAGTCAATGTCCAATCTCGTAAGTTTCGAGCCATAGTTGAATCGGCTAATTTACAAATACTACCGCTAGACCCAACTCACCACAATATATCTTCTCCTGACTCCTGGATTGACCACATTTTAATTTCCTCTTCTACTCATCTCGTTAAGCATGGCCAACTTTCTGCTCCTGGCTTCTCCAGGCACGACCTTATTTTCTTATCTTATAAAGCTAAGCCTCCCAAACCTAAATCCCGTGTTATTTATATGCGTAATTTTGCCAGACTAGATGTAAAGAGCCTTAATAGTGACGCCTGTGATATTGACTGGTCCCCCATTAGAGAGACTAAGGATGTTGATGTGATGGTTGCATATTTTAATGATTCATTAATAAATTTTTATGACAAGCATGCGCCTAAAAGGCGGGTTAGGATGCGTCGGCCACCCGCGCCGTGGATCAGCTCAGGGGTTCGCATGGCCATGCGCAGACGTAATAAATGTTTTCGTGTTTACAAAAGATGCCGTACTGACTCTAATTGGGAAGCTTTCAAAACCGCTAGAAATCGATGCAATCAGATGGTAAGAGCCGCTAAACGACAATACTTTCATCAAAACATTCTTAACTCTAATCCTGCCAGTACTTGGAAGTTTCTTCGGTCTCTTGGTTTTGGTAAGAGAGACTCTCGTCTACATAGTTTTTCTCACTCACTCAATGATCTCAACAATCACTTTTCAACGGTTCCCTCTCTTTCTAACTCTGTAAGTCTCTCCACTATTTCATCTATTACTTCCCAGGCCTCCACTAACGAATCTTTCGATTTCCGTCCCTTAGTTGAAGAGGATGTTAAAAAAATTGTTCTCTCTATGAAGTCGACAGCAGTTGGCCACGATGAAATAGGTAGATCTATGATTATACCTATTATTGATTCCATACTTCCTATTCTTACATTTATCCTTAATCACTCTCTTTCCTCTGGTAAATTCCCTCTCGCTTGGCATAAAGCCATTGTTATTCCTCTTCCCAAAGTTTCTAACCCTTCTAGCCTTAACCACTTCCGACCTATTTCCTTCTTACCATTTCTTTCCAAGATCCTTGAAGCTGCTGTCCACAAGCAACTTTCCTCTTTTATCTTCCGTCACAATCTCCTAAGTCCTTTTCAGTCTGGTTTTCGGCCTGGACATAGTACCACCACTGCTCTTGTCAAAGTCTTAGAGGACGTGCGTGACGGCATGGAGGATGCTCTGTTGACTGTTATGATTCTTGTCGATTTTTCTAACGCGTTTAACACAGTCAACCATGACATTCTCCTTGCTATACTCTCACATATTGGACTATCTACTTCAACTAGGTCGTGGTTTTCTTCGTATCTTAGTGGACGTCAGCAAGCTGTTCGGGTTGATCAGCAACATTCCAGCTGGCGTGGTCTATCTGCTGGTGTTCCACAAGGCGCTATACTTTCTCCCCTTCTTTTCTCTCTTTTTATAAACTCTCTAACTACTCAACTTCAATCCTCTTACCATCTGTATGCGGACGATCTCCAATTATATGTTCAAACCCATAAAAGTAACATAAATCAGACCATTTTCAATTGCAATCAGGATCTTATCAGAATTGCCAAATGGTCAGAATGTTACGGCATATCCGTCAATACTGATAAGTGCCAAGCAATCATACTCGGCAGTTCTCGACAGTTGTCGTCTCTAGATATAAGCTCTATACCTTCTTTGGTATTTAACGGCAACTGCTTACCGTATCTACCTCGAGTCAAGAATTTAGGCCTTCTTATCGATTGCTCTCTCACCTGGGAGGACCAGGTCAATGAGATTTCTCGCAAGGTGGTCAACGCATTACGGTCTCTGTACAGGCTTAAATTCTTTCTCCCATTTAGCACAAAGATCGCGCTTGTACAAGCTCTTATTCACCCTATCATAGATTATGCTGACGTTTGCTTTTCTGATATTAATCAACATCTTTTGAACAAATTAGATCGTTTGCTTAACAGCTGTATTCGTTTTGTGTTTGGTTTACGTAAATTCGACCACATCTCGGATTATAGAAACCAACTCAAATGGCTGCCTATCCGTGAGCGTAGGAGTGTCAGAGTTGTCCGTCTGCTATTTAATATCCTTTATGATCCACATACTCCAGGATACTTAAAATCTAGGTTTCAGTTTCTGGGGAACTCTCACCAGCGTGACCTTCGCTCAAGTGATAACCTGACCCTTCAATTTCCCGTCCATCACTCCGGCTTCGTAACCAATTCCTTTACTGTATCCGCTATACGTCTGTGGAATAATCTTCCAATACATATCCGTCGCGCTGATAATAAAACCACGTTTAAGAGATTAGTGCGTGATCACTTTTCTGTCTCTGTCTAGCTGTAATAATATTAGTATATATTTTATTTATTTATTATATATTTTATGTATATATATTTATATGTATTTATTCATTAATATTTATTCTATATCTTTAGTATAATTAACATATATCTATTTTATAGGAATACTACATAATTATTTATGTCTTAATCTTTCTTCCATCGCCTCACTTTAGTCTACAACATTTGTTCCGGTTGACTGGTTGAGAATGCCTTGTTGCGTTAAGTCCGCCGATTGTGTTATTGTTATGCAATGAAGATTAAATAAATAAATAAATAAATACTAAGCTATATTAACCTAATAATAAATAAAATCACCTATAAGTATGTATTATTTATAAAACATATTTAATACTTTCATTTACAGTACTTATTTCTCCTTATTTTTTTCTTTTTGCTAGTGACCTACGAGATGTCGAAATTCGGAAATCTTTTATTATGCTTGGATGGGTATAGGTTGAGTAAGCATGGCGGAACAGACACTAAAGTAAGATGGCGTTGTTCTACACACAAAAGCAAAGGATGTACTGCGCGAGCTTACACGGTTAACTCAAGAATGAGGACGTCCTACAATGTGCACAACCACCCGAAACACATGGATTGCCAGTTACCAGTATATACAGTTCAATTTAAAAATTAGTCTTTAGGTGACACATACATGTCTTAACTTGTATATATAATGGTATTGTATAAACTATAATTTAATCAATCATTGTACATACATACAAATCTTAAACTCAAACTTAGATATTCATAATTTTTAACACATTCCCATACCTAAAAATTTATACTTCTAATACTGGCTATGCTTAGCTAAAATAAATACCTACGATGTGAAGCCATCGTCGTCATATGTAAAAATCTATATATTTATATACCAATGTTCGAGTATACATAAGTACTTACGTGTTTACCTGTTCAATGTCGTTGCGGTCCGCACAGCAGCCAACCAGTTGCTTCCCAACAGCGGCTGCGAAAATAGCTTACTAAAATTGAGGTGTTTTCATATCTATCGTATACAACAAAAATATAATATCTAATTGTATATTCAAATAAACTAATGATCAATCGTGCTATTTTCCAAATAATTAATAAATAAAAATATTCTGAAAACATAACGTTATGAGCCCAAAAAAACCAGTGAATAAAAATAATATGTGATATATATTTTTTTCATGAGCACGTTGGTACACGTGTCATCATTATACATTTCATTATATAAATAATATCCAACGACTGTTCATTGCGGAAAGCTGTTAAAATCCCTTCAATTGTTGTTACTTGACTGTAGCAATTTTCTAAATGGATTATTCGACTTTATTGTAAGCAGAGGGACAAATATGGCAGTACAAATTTAGATTAAAGTAGTATTATGTACTAAAATGTTTTTTTTTCTTTTTATTAGTTACCTACGAGATGTCCAGATTCGGGACGGCCATATTATGCATGGATGGATACCGATTCAGCAAACACATAGAAAATTACCCAAAAGTAAGATGGCGCTGTTCTACGCATACCAACAGAGGATGTTCTGCGCGGGTGATCACGATCGGCTCTGAGGTGACGACATATTATAATATCCATAACCATTTAAAACCTATGTAAGTCTAGTCCTTTATTCCATTATAAATTATTAAATGATACTAATTAAAAATATTCTCAATGTCGGTTTGATAAAAAAGGTTCTTTAATACCTTTTTTGAATATAGGAAATATAAAGAATATAGGAATAATTTGAATATAGGGAATATATAAAATAATAATAGGAACCAATGTCCAATGTCCTAAATATATTTAATTAATCAATAATTATATTTAAGTGACAATGTTCTTAATATTTAATAGGGTAGACGACTGACACTGATTATGGCCGTTTTCATACTATAATTATCTGATTTGAGCAATTTCTATCTCATAAAGATATGTATGTCAATATAGAAATTTCAGTAAAATTTTTGATTTATACTGTTTTTAGATTTCTAAAAAATAGGCAATTATTATTTACGTAATTCTATTACAAACACATTTCTAGCATTCTCACATTAAATGTAACGTTATTTTTTTTTATATAGAAAATATACTTATAAACGTAAAAATAACAAAGTTATTTTAAAATTTGTTTATACTCTCATAAAAATTAGACGAGTTTACTTAGTTATGACCTCACGATTGCAGTGTTTTTAGTATGGAGCCTTATTTAGCAACCCGCAACACCGCCGCAAACATGTTGATGTATCTTCAAGTGCACCTATTGTGCAGATATACTGTTGGTTCTATAATTTTTCTTTCTCTCTTTAAAAGAGTACTCTTATTATAAATAGAATTTAAGAAATTGTCGTCTATCCAATTCTATAATAGAGAATTCCCTATGTATCCAAATTTTGGTGCAACAACTTTCAACGAATCATTGTCTTCAAGTACAATCATTTATTGAAATTATGTAAGTTATCAGATTTTTCTTGTATATTTTGATGTTAACACATGATAACATATAATACCACCATCTTATATGTTTATGTGATTGTGGTAGTAAAATTTTACATATTTATTGTTAGTCTATGACCCTCAATAATTTAAGTCATCCAATAACTACGAATGATGATGACAAGCATTTCAAACATCGAGTTAACTAAATAACATAATAAGTACACGAAATGTACCCGAGATAAATCTGGTGCTTTATTTCATTGTGTAATGCTTGTTAAACTAAATGGAAATACAGCAATTCTATGCAACGTTCTAAATGAAGCGCAATATAAAATTATTAAAAAAACAATACCAAATAACCTAACATGAATAAATCGTATGAAATAGCATAACGAGCTCTTGGTCTCAAGCTTAACTTTGAGCCGATGCCAATAGGGTCGTGGTAGTTTCCTCACGGTATCCCACGGCCCTGTCACGCCACGGGCAGTTCTCCTCGGCGCGTCTGGCGGCGATGTCGGACGCGCCGACGATCGAGCGCCCGCGGCAGGCGTTAGTGGAGGGGCATCGCTAAGGTTTTTAGTGGGTAAGCCTACCCTCTTCTGGGGAGGAGAGCCCCACATAATTCTGCGCTTTTCCCGGGGTGCAGGGTATGCAATTCAATGCATTTTCCTCAGCGAATACAAAAAAAAAATGGTCTCAAACTTACTTTACCTATAAATAAGAAGTAACATAAAAATGTCTTATCCGCTTTTGTGATCATGCGATTTTGAGCAAATTTTGATAAGGAGGTCCGGTATTCAATTGGCCATAGAGGTAGTAATTTCTGCTTGGTAGCAAACCAAGGTAAGGTATTAGTAACATTTATGGCTTGCTAGATTACCATCATCTTGTCTAAGTCTTTTGACCTAAGTCATCATTAAAAATACGCAATATGTTTCTTATACGTACTTCTCATGGTGCGAAATAAAATATATTGCTTTCTTCGAAGCGTTTCCCTTGCTTTGACCATCTTTTTCGTACGAACACTTCATGGACGGTAAATTTTTATTCTGTCCCAAATAAAAGATTTTTATATGTACCAATATTAATAAGAACCCAGTACGCCGTGTGCCTAAAACCAAGTGAACGGAGAGTTTATTTTGTGTAATGCAATCATAGCAAGTCGGTTCTCTTTATCACTCCGTTTCATTTTAAAATCATAGCTATACGTGACAAGCGATCGGCGAGAAAAAAAATTGGCAGATTAAAAATTTATTTGTAATATTTCGTTTATTTTCAAACATTATTTAAGGCTAAGCACGTATAATGCCGTTCTCCATAAAAGATTAGGTAGTCGTGAATGAACATTCACAGTTCAACCTCTTTGCAGAGATACAATTGTAATAAAGTCACTTAGACGGAGGTATCTGTCACACCCTTTTTATTTTTTTTTTTTCGAGGGGGAAATGCTAATCTGTCACACCCTGGAAGAATGCGTATAAACATGAGAATCTAAAGTTTTAAACACGTTGAGACTTGGCCAGTTCACGCGGATCTCCCTATTAGAGATCGGTCCCGACACGTTCAAAAGACAGAATGACAGCTCTGTCATACAAGGTTTGAAGAGATCATTTGCTTTGTGAAACAAATATTTTTGTGAGAAAGCCCCGTATATATCATGAAATATTGGGTATACTATAGAATGTGTTTAAAAATGTTGTTGTGTATGATGAACGGCTATTTCATATTTCACCGAACAATTCCCCGTTCATTTCTTTGACGAGCTGTAGTAAAATCTTATACGTATGACAAATGTTCCGACAATTGTGATGATCTCAATTTAGTATGTTTCTAAGTAAAATAAATAACTTATTGTAATTTAATATATTGCTTAGTTAATCAAAGTAATTAAGATATATTAAGTTTCTTGTAATTTATAATATATTTTATTAATGTCTATTTGATTATTATTATTTCATGAACAAAATTTACAAATCAAAGATTTTAAAAAGCTTTTTTAAAGTTATCCTTTAAAAACGCATTGACATAATTACAAGTATCTATACCATCTTCAGGGATCATTCTAGTATTTGCTGAAAGCCGAAGAAAATCCAATTGCTTCAGTTTGACTTCTTGATATTGTCGTGATTTCTTGTACAACCAGGTAGAATAGTAGCATTTTTAATAATTATATAATTAACTGTTGATTTTTTTCTTAGTAACCTTCGAGATGAACAATTCCGGAAAAGTTATATTATGCGTGGACGGATACAGGTTCTGTAAGCACATGGTGTATGGATCAAAAACTCGCTGGCGCTGTTCTACGCATAACAGCAGAGGGTGCAGCGCGCGAGTGTACACAGTCAACTCGGCTCTCATCACGTCTAATAATGTGCACAACCACTTGAGATCTAAATAATATATAAATAATTACAAAATAGTTGACTCGGTAAAATGAGACTTAAATAATTACAGTCTTAAGTAGTGACTTAAACGCGTGACGCCTTACAATCAATGACATGGGCTGATGTCAACTGTTTAAGATGTCAGATTCCAAAACTAATAATTATAATAAATAGATTCATTCCTAATTTCTTTTGCTTGCTTTTATGTGTTTGAATAGTTATTCTGCTATCCTTGACGGAAAAGAATTCAATTATACGTTTTCATTTAGATCAAATTAGCTTGTGTTGAGTTAACTAACACGACATTGTTATTCAATTAAATAACACTTGAAAACAGAAAACTGTTGCTATTTGTGTATGGTAGTTAGTTATAAGTACTTACATAGTATTAAAACGTTATTTTTTATTTCAGATGTATTCTACTTAACATCAAAGTCAGGCGGGCGCTGTTTGATGGTGGGCGGATTTAAATTTTGCTTTCATCGGTCGTACAAAGACAAAATCAGGTGGCAGTGTTCCACGGGAGCCTACAGGGGCTGTCGCGCCGCCGCATATACCTACAATGATGAGTTAATACATGTGAAAAACATGCACAACCACCCGAAACCAAACGATCAATCCTATATTATAGGAAAATGACTCCTCATAGAAATGTGGCAAGCTGACAATTCTTGAAGTGTATCTTGGAACACACACAACGATTTCCATATTTGTATAATGTCGTAGTATACTGACGCGCATAAAATAAGTTTTCTTAATATTCAGCATGATAATTTTAGTCAATTTTACAAATAAGGTTCTTAGTCGATATAGAAAAAAAAATATAGAATTCACAATTATTCTTATCGTCATAAAAAGAGAAAATAATGTACAATTACCAAGAAATGAAAAACATTTTGATTATTGTTTAAAATGTAGGCATAAATGTGAATTAATACGAGATGAGATATAATGGAATTTATGTTGATAAGACATTTACATTTGTAGTCTTGTCAAAAGTTATGTCTATTGTAGGAGCAGAGAAAATTTCCAAGACGTACTGAGCTTAACATAAAACTATATATTTTCATGTTTTACTCAGTATAAGTGGAAGAGTATTTTATGTAATCTATTTAACATGAAACATTTAGTAAAGCGCATAGAAAATTTTCTTCATACGTAAGTATGGCACGCGTATGTTGTAGCTAAATTAGTACATTTTTATATAGATACATTTCATCGTTTGTGGCAGAATATCAATGTTTTACTCAGAACATTGACAAAATTGTCACACACACATATTAAATTCTTGTTGTAATTTTTATGAGATTGTGCGTATGATTTACATATGTTAGTTTATGATTCAATCACAAACAAACAATAAACTATGTATCTATCTATATTTTCAAAATACAAATCCCAACATATACAAGCAACTTTATCCAGAATATTTTTAAGTTTGGTATTTATTTTACCATTTTTATACACTTTATCCACTCTCTAGTGTTTACTCACAAGTGCACTCTCAAGTGGCCATTTTATGTAATACTTTTGTCAGCAGACAAATAAGCCAATATGCCTAGCTGAAGTACAATTAAATTCATCAATTGTGGTGAAAAAAAATTCTCGTTACTATAAAGACGCCAAAGTGAACAGGACAGGAATTCTTTGATATCTTTATTTAATTATTGAAATCATTGTTTTTACAAAAATCATGATCATTTTATGATAATGCTGCTCGTGAACAGTTTGTAAACATTTCAAGAATGGAATTTATATTGGTGACGGTGGCTATCACGTAAATAATTTGCTATTATCACCACTGCGTTTCGGTTAAGTTACGCAACCAAGGTATCAAGGAGATATCATTAACAAGTTGTTTACGGAATCGCGATTACAATATACGAGGATAAGTAGGACTTACATATTTTTTTGTACATACAGGTTTATATGGTGTTTCATTTCTAACCATATATCTCCACTGATTTATTGAATCTGATATTAAAATAGAATATTGCGACTTGAGAATTTCACAAGCTTTCTAAAGTATATGCTTCTTAAAACAAATTCTTAGAAAAATGCGCGCCGTACTTCCATATGGTAACTAATATTTTACATATTATAAAAAGCATATTTTATCTTATGGAGCTCCCTATATTTTCGATAACAAATGTATTTATTGATTTTTGAAATTTTTCTTAGTCAGGACTCAAACCGGCTAGTTGCGTTAAAAAATCAAGCCACATTATTATGCTGCAAATCTAAATGGTAACTGATACAAGGTTCACTTTTCTCTCAATGACATTTACAATCAAAATGTTGAGAAAACTAATAATTACCTACTAATTACTTCTAATTTTACTTTCACCTATCATGGATAAGGGACAGGTAATTTAAAATAGGCGTGGTGACTACGAGCGGGAGTGGTACCAACGGTTTGTGGCGGCCTGGCGAATTACGGATCTGCGCGCACTAGCGGGCCTTCGGTGCCGTACTCCCGCACCTCGAAGCTTGGCTCCACGGGAAGGAGGAGGTCACCTACCGATTGACTCAGATACTCACCGGGCACGGATGGTTCGGTGAGTATCTGTGTCGAATAGGACGGGAGGGATCGACACGATGCTACCACTGCGCATCCGACCTCGACTCGGCCCAGCACACGCTGGCGGAGTGCCTCGCGTGGGCCTCCGAGCGCCGAGTCTTAGTCGCAGAGATCGGGCGAGATCTGTCTCGGCAGGCATTGATTGCGGCAATGCTGGCGGACGAGGCAGGTTGGAGGGCTGCGGGCCTCCTTCTGTGAAGCAGTGATGCTCCAGAAGGAGGCCGCCGAGCGGGGTCGGGAGATGGCTGATCCCGCTCGAAGGAGGCGGCGCCGGGCTCGGTAGCACAGCTGTGGCGCCGCTGCGGGTCGCCGGCAGGTGCGAGGAAGTTGCGCCCGCGGATACGGCGACCCGGGATGGAGCGCGCCCCTTCCGTGACGGGGGGGCGACGTCGATGGAGGTGAAGGTATTGTAGCCTCCCCCGAGGAGGGCTCCCCTGTATCGGCAGGGGAGCGGAGGCTGGGGGCTCCCGGAAGTCGCTTGGCGTTCCCGGGGGCTCCCTACATGCCTGAGGAAGGCCATCCCTGAGGTTTTTAGTGGGTAGGCCTCCCCCTTCTGCGGAGGAGAGCCCCACATAACCGCCGGCTCGCCGCAGCCGGGGTATGCAATTTAATGCATTTTCCTCAGTGGAACAAAAAAAAAAGGTGTGGTGACTTCGAAGCAAAGTGCATAAGTACGTACGCCACGTGTGCACTTTAAAAACTTTAATCCTCTTATGGCCGTTTTCACCAACCTTGTCTTAGCTTAGGCGACTCCTAAGTGACATGCTGTCACTTTTTATATTAACTAAAAAGAGTGAGACAGCATGTCTCTTAGGAGTCGCCTAAGCTAAGTCAATGTTGGTGAAAACGGCCATTAATGTCTTAGATTTAAGGCTCAGGATTTTAGATTGTAAAATCATGGTATTTTTAAGTTCACACGCATCTACGTTGTATTTAATATATATATATATATTATATATATATATATATATATATATATATATATATATATATATATCTTTTTTAAATATATACAATAGGAGTAGGTAATTTGTTTGTTTTTAAATTTTGTACTGGCGGCAATTTCATGCCAATACTACTTTCATGATGTATTATTGTTAGGTAATATCTGTTATATTACAGCTGCTTTTATGGTTTTTAACTTTTGGCGCATTATGGAATGAAATTTGTCTTTATACATCTATTAATTTATTGTTTTCTTTATGTACCTTATTAATGATTATTAAATCCAAATTTTTTTTCTTAATATACATGATTATTTTTCATACCTAGGAATTTGTTTTTATTTAGACTAGTTTGTTTCTTGTTTGAGTCGCAATCTACCACCCAACAATCCACCGCAATAGCACCCAAAGTGGCAACCTTGACGTGATCCATTATACAAGTATTTACGTACGCTTAGGCTTGTCATAGGCTGCATTCGGCACCACCAACCTTTTTTTTGTTATCGCTGAGGAAAATGCATTGAATTGCATACCCCGCACCCCGGGAAAAGCGCAGAATTATGTGGGGCTCTCCTCCCCAGAAGGGGGTAGGCCTACCCACTAAAAACCTCAGCGATGCCCTCCGCTGACGCCTGCGGCGAGCGCTCGATCGACGGCGCATCCGACATCGCCGCCAGACGCGCCGTGAAGAACTGCCCGCGGCGTGACAGGGCCGTGGGAACCCGTAAGGACACTACCACGACCGGCACCACCAACCTACGCCAGTACTAATAATATTCAAGACTTTGCACAGTGTACTTAGATTTGTTTGAAATCTAATATATGACTTTCGAGCTTGAAATTTGACGACACGCCAGTCACTTTTTTTTATTAATGATTGTTTAATAGCATTGTTTAAGTCATAATTTACTATCTAGCAAACTACCAATATTGGCGAAATTTAAAAAATAACAAAACTTACGCAACAGCTTCTGTTATAAATAGTAGTACTGTATTTATGGACCTGTGGAAAATCGGCTGCCACAGTAGATTCCAACAGATCAAATATAAAAAAAATTACTTATCAGTATCTCTTTCTATTTGCCTTATAAAATTAGTCGTGCTATTATTTATTAATGCATTTAACCTGTTTCAGTGACAGCTGAGGCAAGTGTTATTAAAAATACAAATGTAGTTTGTGTTGTAAAATAAAATTGAAAACAATAAAAACGGCATTTCAAGTGCAACTAACACAGAATGTTCTATTCCAAAAAAATATAGTTAATGTACCTAGTTCCTCTCCGTGTTTTCCACTCACTATAGAGTTTGTGCATGTCAAACATCAATCCATAATTTTAGTATAATTGTGGCTAAAAAGTCGAAACAAAAAGCCATAATAATTATTCGCTTTGATTACATATAATTAAAATTCTATCAAAGGCTTGTAATTGAAATTATATAAATTATATAAAAAAATATTCACCGACGCAGATAAATCAAAAACAAAAAATCAAAACAAAATTAAATCACTTTATAGTCTGCTGCAACAAAACAGAGACGTAGTAGTTTTCACTTTAAAAATCTAATCTATAATAAATTTGCACTATTTATATTGTGAATAATGTCAATAAGTTTGGAAGAAGACTGTTATAGTGAAGCAAACTATTATTGAAATTTTATGGTAATCGTCAATTTGAAGTGTTAGTTCGTTAGTTTCGGTTAGTACTTCCACACACTGATAAGATAAGAAGGTTCATGGTATTGTAAACTTTACATTGTGTATCAAGTGAAAAGCAGCTGACATTGAAGACAAGCGACAGCTAAATCATTAGCTTTCTAAAACAATGCATAAATTCAAGATTTTTTATGAAAATATCTACATACATTTTTAATAAGTGGGGTGCTTTTATAATATTGTACGTGATTGTTTTTCGGATACCGCGTTTCAATCAAGCAATATCGTATAGATCTGTAATATTATTATCTGGTTCAATTTAAATAAGATTAATAAAATTTATTAAGTTAAGTGTATAGTTTTGTTGCTGATAAGTGACTATTAGGTAAATATTAGAAAAAATATTGGAGAACCATAACGTACCTGAAACAAATATATATAATTCAAAAAGATGTCATAGTAATAATGATTATTGCATATGTGGTAGTTATCTTGAGTTTCATGAGTTATATTTAGCCAAAGTTGAATACAATATTTATAATTAATATATGTATTTTATATATGACTTTAATATATAAAATATTACTTTAGGCGCTGTTTACCTCACAACTTCGAGAGGAGCAACCGTCATCAGCATAAACGGTTTCAAGTTCTTCCGTCACTTGCAGAAGGGGTACAAAACGCGCTGGTACTGCGCCACACATCATCATAGGGGCTGTAAGGCTGTCATTTACACGTTAAACAACGAAATCATAAAGTGTAACAATAATCATGCACATAACGATTACTAGATAAATCGTAGATCGTCAGACAAATTTTGATCATCGGGATAATGTCACATAAGATATCAATAGAATAAACCTGTGATGTAAATAAATAATACTCATATTTATTTACTTCTATATACTTGTAGTAATAAAGTTGAATAATGCAAACTTTTTTTGTGCTGTGATAGTTATTGCAGCTATACACCTATTAAACGTGACGAGAGTCATCCATTTGGAATGATGATGCCCCCCTAGGCGTTAACTTAAAAAAATACATATATCGCACTAATAATACAATAGTGTATCAACTCAAAATCGAACATTTTTCAGAATCAACAAAAAACTTATTACTCACTTCATGTAATAGTTGCAAATTGAATAACTGTCACATACGTTTTTTAATCTATCCTTATTCCGTTTTTTGCACTAATCGAACGACGGTCTGGATCACGCGTGAGGAATCAAATTTTGCGTGTGTTTATAGTATTATGTCAAGTACGACGTTTTGAGTTGATACACTATTGTATTATTAGTGCGATATCATACATCATTCCAACCACAATATACCAATACAAACATACAAAACACCAATGCCCGTCAGCAATATTAAGTCTTAGAGAAAGTGGTAGTAAATCAAATTTTGTACAAAACTCAGCGTGTAGCATTTAGTGAATTAAGTTTAGGAAGATTTTCTTCGTAATATTGATAATTAGATTATGATATTCGTAGCGAAATTTAAATTTATGAATAGAGTAAGATATTTATATAGTAACTGGTTATATAAGAATATTAATAGTTTCTTATATAGATTAAAATGAATTAGTATAATAGACTAAAGCGTTCTGCAAAACCGATTATGTGCAAATTGATACAGTAGCATACATCAGTAATGCAACAGACGCTTGGCGGGCACCCTGACAGACGGGTCTTATAAATTATTTATTTATTTTTATATTATGTGTACTTACGTTCTCAAGTCATAGTTAAAAAAAATATTGAAATTAAAATTTCAAACCATTATCGTACTCTTGAAGTGTCATATAATTTTTCGCATATAATATGTGTAAAAGACAATATTCTTATTTTTGTCTTGCATGCGTAGTGCTTTTAATTGAATATTGCAATATTAAATATCAGTTATTAATTTGTTCATTCACATTTAGTGTCGCCACTTAACGCTAGATAGGACACTCGTAATGAACTGTATATTATAACTAGTGATGTGCGGGATGTCCGTATCCGTATCCATACCCGCCGATATCCGAGGCAGAAGAAAGATTCGTATCCGTGTCCGTATCCGTTACTTTCTGGAAGATCTTTTATGGATCTATTTAGCAGAGTCTTCTTTAAGGAATAATTCATATCCTTGAGGATGTTTTCTTTGTAAATGATTTTTTAAGGAAGTTTACCCTTGCGAGAATACTTTCCATCACAAGTTTTACACTTTGCATTTTCATAATTTATTATCACAAAATAATTCCACATTACACTACTAAACTTCTTTGTAGACATTTTTTTGAAATAATGTACCAATACCAAACACAAGCGTTATCTATACTGCCCAGTGTCACATTAAAGTAAAACAAAACAAAAAGAAGACCCGCCGCGCAATTCAAGTCGAAACATGTTTCAACTCAAGATCGCGCGCACCGACACCGATTGTGTAAGAAAGTTAAGAGCCGTGTCTGCGGATCTTGACACCATATCCGTATTCTGACATCAAGATCTGTATCCGCGGTTCTAGATTTTTGACGATCCGGCACATCACTAATTATAACCTCGAGTATAGAATGCTACCCGCTGGTTCAAATGGTTGTGATCGGTGCTACAGTTCGTTGTAAGAAACCCATCGTGAGAGGGCGTAACTGGTCCGTATTTGGAGGTAATAGAATAAAGTAAAAACTTTTTGATCTTGTTAATCGTTAATTCATATTTATTAGAAATATTTTAATGAATTGAGATAAATTGTTTTCTTTTTAATCTATGCATTATCCCGATTCGAATATAGAAACAGAGGCGGCGTAAGGTGTGGGCGGTGTGGGCTACCGCCCACGGCCTCGCGGTGCAAAAGGCCTCGCGCCTCACAGCCGAGAATATATTTGAAAAAGTATGGAAAATCTTATTTTATGCTCCCTTCTTGCACCAACAGAGGGCCTCGCAAAATGTACCATGCCCATATTAAGTTTAGGTCTTGCGCCGCCACTGTATAGATAGACACTTTCCTTAAACTTAAAGCTGCTTGGAAAAATTTTGCATGCAAAAAAGGTGCTTTATCGTATAGCGGATGGCAGCGGAATTAAAGGGCAAAGGGCGCTAAAATACAAAGAAAAATAAGAAATAAATCACAATATATTCTAAAAACAACAAAAATTGAGAGGACATGGCCGGGGCTTCAAAACTACTTATAATTAAATTATCTACTTCTAGCCGAATATTAGATAGGCTGGCCGAAGGCCACAGCGTAGATTTGTCGACAAGCAGAAGACTTCAGCCAAAAAGAACTTTTAAAATGTTTTGTGGAATTATCATTGGTTACAAATAATAGATCGAATTAAAATGAAGAATTTTTTAAAAATGTATGTGTAACAAACTACTCTTATTAGTACTATGGGTATTATGTTGGTATTGGTTCTCAACAGCACTCTAACATCTAAGCGATTTCAGATTTTAACTTCAAATATATCGAGATTCCGAAGCACAAAAAGCCACTGCTTATGCTTCGCAACTACACCTTCGCTCAGACAACATGCGACCAACGCTATTGGAATTGTAGTAAGAAATACTCAAGCAGGTGCCCTGCTAAACTCAGGTTTAATTGTGATGGACTACTCGTGCAGTACAATCTAACCCATAACCATAGCCCTCCAAGGTATATTATTAATAAAGATGGGAAATACGTCAAGATTTAGACTTAAATAAAGCATTTCCTAGCTAGATTTCAGTCAAAACAGTGAAGTAATAAACTTCTATAAAAGTGGCAAGTGAAATCAAATGAGAGGGTTATCTATTATCAAAGAATCACCACAGCCTGTGGACAGTTGCAACAATGGCATCTTTTACTGTAGCTTTATTAGTGCACTTGTAAGAACCGGTTCTACCGGTTCGGTATTTCAGATTATTTTCTAATCAAATCAAAATAAAAATGTTAGAATTTCGTATAATACATAATGTCCAAGAACAGTTAACATGAAGTTGTTTATGTTTTTAATAAGTTTGGGAAACCAACATTTCTTACATCTTGTGTGTACTTAAACTGTAACGTATGTACACGTTGTGTGTAGTCATTTTAATTCATTTGATGTCACTTCGATGTTTGTGCAATTGAACATATAAATGCTTGTGTTATTCAAATTAAGAATATGTGATGAGGTTTAATGTATAATTACTATATCTCAGTCCCTTTCCTCTTAACATAAAATCTCAATATGTTGTACTGTTAGATATTGTTATAAGAAAAATAAGTGTAATATTTAACCCTTTATAACGAGTGCAATAACAAAATTTCCAATAAAATTATACATAATTGTGTTATTTGTCATTATTATTTAAAAAGATGCATTTGATCAGAAATATGTAAAAATTTAGTCACTTTGAGTTTGATAAGACTTTTTCTATTTGCAGAGATTCATTTATACTGAAATTAATATCTTTTGGGTAAATATTATATTATGTACTTTATTTGGCACTCATCAATAAAAAAAAAAATATTTTGGCAAGTAGATAATTTAACACTATTTTTTTATTTTATTTATTTTTCACATCGATTCAGTTTGATGGATATTACTAATATAAATTTATAAAATGTTTATAAAATAACAGGTTGTTTTCAGATAGTCTTTTGATCAATACGTTCCTTCAAAATATTTACTTTTCTTACTCCTTGTGCGATTTGTTTAAATGCAAGATTTTTCAGAATCTATTATGATGCAGACAGGTGAGCAGATTGCGACTGACAGACTTCCACAAAAGGCGTATCTCCATATTTTACCAGTAACACGATCATAATGAATCTGGCGCGGCGCTATTTCCTCCAAGCAACTTGGACAGAGCGACTTTGAGCGATTCCTAAGGAAAAAGCAAGCATCAAACAGAAAAACTATGATTAAATTTAAGTAATATAGGAAATATATTTAAAGAATCAATCTCCCAAACTCTCAGATACAATGTGTATACAATTTACAAACTTCATGCTTACGTTTGTAAAACTAAATAATAATTGAATTATTTCGTTAAGTTACAAGGAGCTCATACTACTAATTTTAAATGCATTCAGAATTTAAAATACATAATTAAATGACAATATAATCTTATCTTTTAAAGGAAATCTAATTTCTCAGTTCTTAAAGATATAGTCGTACGTCGTGTGGGCTCTAGTAAGCTTAACATTGTTTTTAAGAATGGCATCATGGTTAACCTGTGTTTAGGTGTTTCTTATAGCAAGGTGTTAATAGTTTTATGGTTTTGCTTTCAGGTATTGGAGCGGAACGGGTAAGTGCATCCTGAAAGCGTTATCTTTATTTTATGTCGTACCTACGACAGAAAATCTGTCAGCCTTCAAGTAACCTGCACGTAATTAAAACGCGTATAATCTATACTCCTCGACAGGCTAGAAATTGATATCTTGCCTTTAATTGTCAGGAAAATGTTATTAACGTGGTTGTCACCACGACAAACTGAAGTTACCGGGCTCAAAATCCCTAGCACCAACTAAGAGATCCAGAAAGTTTTTGCAACAATGATGAACTGGGAATCGATCCCTGAACATTGCAACAAACATTTAATGATCGCAAATTTTTAAAAATTTACTCCAATCGATTGAACACTTAGATATCCTGGGGATGCTTCAACATAATTTTTTTTATATATGTGTGTGTTTGCGACTATGTGTTGGTTAAATATCTATGCTACTAGAAGCTATGAAATTCTCCTATTAATTTTCACATATTTGATCACCTATTTTGATATAGAATTGCAGTTCGTCTCCCCATGACGATAGAAATTGTTGTTTCGTATATATATTTTGCCTACTACCTGCCGAAAATAATATTAATTTTAATCTTCACATTCGATATTTAATAACAGAAATCCTAATGGGCTTTCCAAAGTGAATCAACTTTTGTTAAGTCAGAAATCTGATAGGTAACTAAATATAAAATGCTTACTACACTCTACAACAGTCAAAGAAATACTTCAATTCAATATATGCGCAGCATTATCTTAAGTACTCTAAGTACATAAGTTGAAGAAGCTAGGGAAATATGTTTGGATCGTAGCAAGTGCAAAATTGTGATCTCGTAATGGGGGTAGGCAGAGATCCATCATACATATAGATGTATGTTAATATATACATTTATATGGATGTATTAATAAGATAATTCTTATTTTTGAGTTTACACATTATCATTTTATGGCAATATTAATTGTATCAATATGTTCGATTATGTATTTTTTTAGAAATACTAACGACACAAATACTAAAACATCTTTGACATCTGCTGTCAAAGGAACCTTACTACTTTTTACAGGTTATACATTACCAGTATCAAATGTATAAAGCGTACTGCCAAGATAGCATACATTTATTAGACACACTACTTATGGCAGTTAGACGTCTAACTAACTAACATAATAAATAAAATATTAAGCCTGGAAATTTGTAGATCAACCCGCACTGAATTACCTTGATTGATTCAGGTCTAAAGATCACTTAAGAAGTAATCTCTAATGTTAGCATATATAACATTTATATTTTTTCATTGTGGTTTGTTTTCTGATAGTCAAATTTGGCATTAAATATATGTTATGTATATTTTCGTGTATGCAGTTCGTCATTTTCATAACTAGTTACCTGAAAAAAGTGTAACTGTAAAAAAAGATAAATTACTTCCTCGGCATTTCTATTTTATCATACATTTGTGAAATTACTTGTGTGAATTTTACTGAAGAAAACTTAATATCATCACACCTAAGCGTGTAGCCAAAATGCTCATTCTTTCATTTCCATTGTCGTAAAACGAAATTTGACGTTTACCGCGACATTTTAAGTTTAACTATAAAATATTAATTCTAAAATCATCACTAATAATTTGTTTTCTCTTCAGGTTGTCCCACCTTCGTATTATCAAATCGAGGAAAAGTAGTGTTGGAGTACGATGGCTCAAGGTTTTACATGCTAAGTAGCCAGAGGTACTGGACGAGATGGCGCTGCTCCCAACGTCAGCAGTACAGGTGCCAAGCATATATTCAGACTAGCAACGAGAACAACCGGATTCTGAAATACATTAACAATCACACTCATGAATGACCATCGAATTAAGTTGACGATTATTCAACGCATTATCAAATAATTCAAATGTGACAATCAATTCAAATCATTGAAATTAAATTTTGGAGAATTGTAGTGAATCGTTCTGAGAACTTAAAATACTCCAGCGAAATAACAGTTAAAATACACAATTGATTATGCAGTACCTTGTACTGCTAAATATTGTTTTTTGAGAAGCTACTTCAAAGGAGAACTCATTACTTTAAAGTACCTGTTTAGTAATTCATCACATAAAATAAATAACAAATTTTGTTTCTACGCATCTTAATTATTATATATAACACTCTTGAACTCTCTCTGTATATGCAAATAAATTTGTAAAAATATACAAGCTTTCAGTATACAAGAAAAAGTTTTAACGTTTAAGTAAGTTTCTGTTTCATATTAAAACTAAGAGCAAGGTTGAAAGTCGTTCCGTCTAAAAACCAGTTTATATCAGACACCAAACTCTTTGTATTCTGCCTTATGTTAAATAGTTACAGTCGAACTGATTCTACAATGACTTCGACTGTAATATACTGATGAATCGTAATGTGTTTCGCACTGTTCACAGGGTTTATGTATCTGTACAAAATTGTTATAATAATGTCGACCTTGGTTAAAGCTTTATGGAAATGAAATAGGTAATAATTAAATATATTTGAGTAACTAAAATGACTGTTATTGATATTCTGGCAACATTGATTTATATATTCGATATAATATGTCGAGCTAGCTGCCATCGCGGAAAGTCACTCTGGCATATTATCTCAGGTTGTTTGCATCTTGCGAACGGCTAATACTCGTATTTACACAGATAACTCAGTAGACAGGATTATCAATCAACAGCTTGCCCTTTCGATACGGTATTGTCTAGCATGAGACACCGTGCTATACGTATAACAACGCCAGTTCTTAAAAATGCCCGTACGTTGCTCGATTGGGATTGCTCTATCATCACAGACATGACTATTGTGTGCAATACACCTGTCACAACACTCATAGAATTTTTTTTAAATAAAATAAAACAATTGATAATAATTTATTAAAAGTATACACAGAGGCGACGTAAAGCGTGGGCGGTGTGGGCTACCGCCTACAGCCTCGCGGTGCAAATGGCCTCGCGCCTCATAGCCAAAAATATATTTGAAAAAGTATAGAAAATCTTATTTTATATTCCCATGCCTGCATGCCCACATTAAGTTTAGGTCTTGCGTCGCCACTGAGTATACAAATGTATAACGAAACTTGTTAACGAGAGAAAACTTTTTCGTTAAATAGTTAATTAGCATTAAATAACAATTACAATAAGGAGACGTAACATCCTAAAAAGGTATGTTGAACCTTGCATCAATATCCAATAAATTACAGGAACAGTATCTGTCCTCTGCACCTAGTTCTCAATTTCAGCCTTTTAAGACGGTCTGAATAAAGTACTTACAATTTCAAAGCTCTAATGAAAGCGTACAATATTTATTTATACATTTTGTTTTTCACTATGCAAATTCTTGGTCCGTGAATTATTATAATACCACACAATACGGATCCAACTTACGGTGCAGTTTATGCTTGCTTGGAATGTTCCACGTTGCGACAGCGGGCGCAGGCACGAGGCGCTGACTATATAAAACCTCGACCTACTTAATTAAATAAGTTGATAATTAATGTTATTCATATTTCTAATATTAACTTCACTTCAATTTCTTACATCGAATTGTCGTCGAATTAATAATAAATGTTGTTTTTACAACTTGATACTGCAGCTAACATATTTCGTGCACTTATTACACTTTTGTTTTGTTAGATGTACTTATATGATTTAGATGTAATCACTTACTTATATGCTATTGTGCGTATTTTCATAATTTAAGAATTACTGATTTTAATTATTTTTATTTCAATAATAAATTTTACTTATATACGGCGTAAAAATATCCTTACAGTGAACAGGTTGAACGTGGATTACGTGGATTACGTGATATACACAGAAGAATTATAAAAAATACAAATTGAGTTAGATATTGTTCTTAAAGCTAGAAAATGTGTAAACATTATTATTAATACCGCAACTCTATTTCATTTTCAATTCAGTACATACTTCATGTATGTATTTGATAAAATTAGGATGAACATTAAATTACATATTACAATTTATTGTTTCATTTTATCTATTTCATCTGCGGTCTTAAATAATCTTAAACAATTGTTTGTTTATAAGACCATATATTTAGTGGTTTCGATATCTCTAGTATATTTAATTAACATATAATGAACTATGTATATCTCATTTTTATTTATTAACATATAACACTCATTGTTACATGGTGCAAAACTTTTTATATAATATTATTACAGCTTTGCGTAATTTTTGTTATTTCTTACATTACTGAGTCTTTTGTCTACAGGACACTGTTATAGATTCAACATACTTTAATTTTTTTCTATTAATATATTTCGCCCTGTCATTAATTATAATTGTGCACATACAATTAATTATGTTTTTAAAGTGATAATTGAATTGTTTTTAAAAGTAATTACAAGAAGCAATGTGTACATCACATAATATAGGATATTAAATTCAATAATCGGGAGTGTTCATCAGTCTACCAGGTATTTTATTGATTTTGATAATGATTTATTTGAATGTATTTCTAAACTACACTAATTTCCACTGTGCTTGCAATCTTACTATCATCTGATAGTTCCTCTTCTGTATAGTGATTTATTCAAACATGATATCGTCAGAAATGGAGAACTTAAGTCAATATGGTTAGCTGATACTTTTATTGCACTCACTCTCCTACATATATTTTTTTTCAGCAATGACAAACTTCAATGATATAGTGTCAGACTTGGATAATCATTCGCTTGTCAATGGACTTCACGCAACGTCGATCAATGTAAACTAATATATTGGAAATAATTAAGGCCTGTTGATTATCTCGCAAAATGTACATAGCTTAAAAAAACTTTTCAAATTTTAAAGTGATTGCACAATACTCCAAATATACCTTTGGTGCAGGGTTATAATGCTGTGAGAACGGTAATAAATTATATACAAAATGATGGAGTTGTTATGAATGTTAAAAACTCAACATGCTTTGAAGTTGAAGAGCCTAGCTATATATAGATCTCCTTCATATAAAAATGTTAAACTGTTCTTAACTGATACTGTAAAGAAAGTAACTTACTTAAATAAACAAAACAGTTTTCTAAAAGATTTTTCTCTGCTGTTCTGTACTCAAATCAGTACTCAATTTTATCAGCTGAGCATAACCTACTGAATTCAGTATATTCAATAAATATTTTTTATGAACATTGGTAAGAATATGACAGCTGCTCAGGATGACTGTTACAGATATTGGAAAGAATCTGCCAAATCCACCTCAGAATTCTAACTTATTTGTTTTGTGAGTATATGGAGAATCTCTCAAAGATAGATGTGCTGTAGGTACCGACTCTATTCCAAACCAATTGCTCAAAGAGAATGTGAAATTATTGGCCACTCCCCTAACTCATATTTTCAATATATGTCTCAACACAGGTGTTTTTCTGTATGCATTTAAGCGTTCGAAAATTTCCTCAATTTACAAGACTGGAAATAGAAATAAAGTCAATAACTATAGTACGATTCCTGTTTTGCCCTATTATCAAAAATCTTGGAAAAAAATTATAAATTCTCGTCTTATGAACTATCTTGAAAAACATTTTCTTTTATCTAATTTCCAGTGTGGCTTTCAACGTGGACTCTCTACGGACGATGCGGTTCGCCTTCTGACAGATATGATCTTTAACAAACTAGCTAGACCGTGGTAGAAAATGCTTGTCGATTCAATCGATCGATCCTGGACCTTGCCTAAGCTTTCGACACGGTCTGTCTCCTGATTCTTTTTAAAAAGCTGGAAATCGTTGGAATAGAGATACGCAATTGGATACTACTTAATGGGCTATCCTAATGGGAGGTCTCATTGGGAAGTAAGTTTCTTACGGTGTTCCTCAAGGCAGTATATTTGGACCTACTCTGTTTCTAATTTAAATAAATGAACTGCTGCTCAACTCCACTGATTGTCGTATTATATCTTATGCAGATGATACTGTTTCATTTTTTGTTGTTGAAACGTGGATAGAGACACTTTTGTTGAGGCACAGGAAAGGCTTCAATAAACAGACATTAGTCTGTTATTGATTACAAATATAAGCATAAGTTGAATTTGATGTTTTTTAGGATATAAGCTTAAGGGCGTCGGTTACAGTAGTACAGGTTTCCCACCTAGTTCGGTGCCGGAAGTTATATTTAATATAATTTTGAAAAAAATATTAGTATTCAAAATTAGAATTACTAAATATATTAATGAAATAAAAAGAAATATATACCTCTAGTGGAATATTTAATTAGTAACACTCAATTTGAATTCTCTTTTTGGTTTAATAGATACATCATAGCATTGTAAATGCAACCTTAGATTTATTTGGAGTTAGTAAAATTTTCGAAGCAGCAATATTAACATGTTTAATTTCTTTCAGATCTTAGCCCTGTATTTGCTCAGTCACAGCGCGGCAATCCAGTAATCATGATAGGTCAGTATCGTTTCAACCGGGTGAACAAATATGGCAATCGGACAAGATGGGTTTGTGTGAAGGCCAAAGCAGGCTGCCGTGCGTCGCTGCACACGATGGACAACGCCATTATCAGGGTCTGGGGCTTCCATGACCCCATGGCCCATACGAGCGCCAACCGTTTCTAACTACAAAATAATTATCTCACAAAAAACAATTCGCGAGATTTCTATAAATTTTATAGATTTATTGCAGGAGTTTCACAAACATTTGTATTTCGGGGCACATTACAAACAAATCTACAAATTTAAAATTTTCTCTCTGCTGCCTAGCTAGTAGTAATAAAGGACAATAATACAAACAATTACTGTAATTAAGAATGAATAGGAGTAGTTCTGGTACTCTTTACTCGGACCGGACATTTTGGACTTACTGAACGAAATTTGATTTGTTAAAATTAAGTTTTATAATCTAATTTAAAAAAAAATCATTAATTCTGATAGAAAAGAGGTTAATCACGGCGACATTTATGATACATTAGTTTTATATTAGTAAAACAATTTCGCATGTAGTTGCTTTTTGAGAAGTGGTAAAGAAACTAATTATAATATGTAGTTACTCAAATATTATTTTTTGAAAAAGAATTTCCCTATGACTTACTAATCAATATTACGTGCAGCGATACATAACCCGGCAGTTGAACTATACAGTGGAATATAAAGTACTACTACTAATAAATAAATGATACCGACACGAATCTCGGTCATCCGAAAAACACATCACATACACCCCAGGGTTCGAATTGAGACGATATGCTGCTCGTAACTTAAAGCAATTTGTCTGTCTAAAATATTTAAATAAATATTTAAACATTTAGTTAGATATAGATCTTCTACCAACACATTGACCTTACATTAAGGTCGTCATAAGAAAGTTTTAATTATATTTTTCTCAAATATGAGTACTACTTCAAGGGGAGTCAAGCGATGTGCATTACAGGTTGTGCGGAAGAATATGCATTATAAGAACTAAATAATTTTCGTGGAATAGCATTCGATCGGTTAGAAAAATTTTAAGCTTCGATATATATTATATCTCAATATTAACGGCCCCATTGAAAGGTATGGTATGCGACATAAATATACAAGTATATCTCGATAAATAATATACATGATATTATATCCCGTGGTGAAAAGTTAGTTTTATTGACTATACGATACAAATCAAAATAATGTCACGATGACATTTTTTTAAATGTCATAAATATAGATAGTAATATAAAATATCTAAATATGAAATAAAACATAAATGATCTTCAAAATATGACGTTTTATAAATGAGATTGTTTCTGCAAGTATTTATTAGTATCGAGGTTTCTTGATCTTGTACAAGTATGTAAAGTATAATTATATTAGTTTTAGAGCATATATCATTGTTTCCACCAAGTTATACATTAGCTTAAGTAACGTATCTCGCCTTAATTTATTACTATAATAAAAAATAAACCTTACAACGTTGATTCCAAATGATTATTCATAGTTTTGTGGTGTTGGATAAAAATAACTGTTTTCTTAATTTAAATCGCAAGTAATGTTTTTATTAAACATATCTATATTTTAATATTGTCGTTGTAGATAAACTTGCATATTGGGGTATTTAATATTTTTTTATTTATCTCCTTCTAATTTTATTAACCTGACTAATATTATATAAATATAAATGCGAGTTGGACTCGCGCACTGATTAATCCGTATACACATGTTAGTAATTGCATTTTTTGAGATAGTATGGTTAATTATTTATTTTCAGATTTTGTCCTTCGCTTAAACACCATAATTTTATTCCATAATTGTAGGTCTATGGAAAATAGTAAGACTTTAGATTCCCCTATCAAACGTTTGTAAATAAGGATTTAATGGCTGTATATAACTAATTGTAAAAATCACAAACTATATTGAATTTTACTATTTTCTGTTACACTGAAAATATTAATTATTTGTTAAAATTTGTAACTATTTACATACCATATTTTTACAGTCTGACATGTGAGTTATAGTCATATATATTGATCATAGAAAAAATAGTCAGCTCTGACAGAGATGGGAGATATATTCGCAAGCTGAATGTGATAACGCCTACGATTTTTTCTTTGGTTATTAAAAATAATATTTCCATGACTTATCCATCTTAAAGTAATTATTAAATATTCAAGTTCCCGATTTTTTTATTTGTATATGCAACGCAATGTATTAGCTCTAATAAAATTTCTTGTAATTTAACAATATTATTAGTTATCATATAACAGTATATTCACATATCATTATTGAAACGGAAAATGGTTATATTACCAAAATTAATAGGACTTGTAAATTATAAGCTTGAAAAAAAAATTACGAAGTGAGCCTCTGGTTTTCGAATGAACTTTCTTGCAAGTACATCCCATAAGGACTCACATTACAGCATGTGTTTCTACAAGCAAAGGACGAAGGGATTCTTATAGAATTTGCAACCGGCAAGTGAAATTCCTGCGTATCGAAAACATCTGGTATCGTCTGAATCTAGTGTACTCAACCTCCTTATGTTGCTCCACGAACGACTCTTCATTCGTGGGGCAACATAAGGAGTAAAATCTACATATAACGACAGTAGCCAAAATACAAGACTAACATTAATTGTAATATGTAAAACGATTTATATACTACAATTAATAATGTATTTTACTATGATTTAATATTGGATTATAATGAGTATATCAGTACGTAATGAGTAGTCTTGACTGTAACTCTGTTGGAATAAATATAGTTTTGTTAATGAATCAGTTTAAATCACTCAACTAGCATATACAATGTACCTATAGTTTGCACTGTTCTATATCTCTGCGTCATTCAATTCACAAGTCTCAGTCGCGTGGCGGTGTGACATTCGTTTCAGCGCTTAAATTCATATCATCCACAAAGAAATTCATTAAGGCATCTGGACTTTCTAGTGAAATAAGTTAAAAAACCAGCTGTATCTATTCCATATAATAGGAGTATTTCTGAAACTGTAAGTAGAACTTTTCCACCTTTTTAGAATTTTCCTTCATATATCCTTGTTTTAAATTCTATAAAATATTACAAAACGTAATAGATTTTTCCGTTATTGTATATAACACAGTTTAAATGTTGCATGTATTTTTTTGTTTTACTTTCGATGCGGTCTTCACTCTTCTTACCTGTTCATATAACAATTTGTATTTTATAATTTACATTTAATTCAAGAAGATGATCCTCGAAATGAGTACATACCTCGCGTGATAACAAACAAAATATCAGATGATGTACTCATTTTGTATAAAAGGATTATAAGTAATTGAAATTTTAAATTATACATAGTATCGTAAGTAACTTAAATACGTCAAATTAATTAAATATTATTGATAAATAATTCAAACTTAGAATATTTATGATCATTTTGATTTAAATGTTTCGTTATAGAATTTACCTGCTTATTTAAGTGGACTTGTTTATATATGAGGCTGTTATATAATTCGTGGTTAAATTCCTTTAGAAGAACTGAATTTTCATACTAATAAATAATGCAATAACAATTCACACTTTAATAAGTAACTTTAAAATAGTACACAACGACTAATAACTGCAGATCGTTGAAAACTATTAGTTACAATAAAGAAATTGTGTTTGCCTAGTTATTTGACTGCATTCGTCGATATAAATATGAGACTAATGGTATAGAAAAGTTTACAGTGTAACAAATAAGAAAAAAATACTAATTATCACACAGGTGTGACGAGTCTACGATATAATAATCAAAGACCAGAATGGAATAACTAATTATAATGTCAAATAATTCACGTAAGAAACCAGAAGCGATTTAATAAAAATAACTATCATAACAATGATCAGTGGCAAAATGGAAGTAGGTCAACGCCACCCGTACTTAGAAACAGTTAAACCGTCATCTGTAGACTCAGCGAAACTTACTGCCAGTGGTATCAGGTTCGCTTGGCAATGTGTGTGCTGAGACCGCAAAACATAGGTGAAGCAAGACAAATAACTACTTGCAAAAATCTAATGATAACTTTGAGTTTTAATAATGATTACTTGTGAGTATTATATTTTTATGACACACAGCGAGATTGGAGAGATCGGCTTCGACTACGCAAATGATCGCGGGTTTCATGTCCGCACAAGACGGATATTTTGTATGACCTACAAAAAAAATTTACCGGTATGGGTGTATGTGCATCTGAGATTCTTTGTTTGGGACTGTACCCGTGACATAGGATAAAAAACCTAGTGTAAAACTTCGCCACGATTTTTTAAAAATGAAAGGAAAAGTATTCATGAATCACAAACGGCTTGCATTATTCATAAAAACTATCTGTAGTATTAGGCCACAACTGGTATTATTTTTTAACTTGTCAGCGATCTTATGAATCGTTCGAAGTCCTCAATATGCACCCACGCTTCGATTTGCACAAGGTATACCTACTATTACCAAACGTAATTAAAATGTTCAGAATATGATAAGCATTATCATATTCTGAATGGTTCTGGTTAATAGTTATTCAGAATTGTTATCAAAATCAAACATATATATATATATTATATATATATATATATATATAATATATATATATATATATATAATATATATATATATATATATATATATATGTATATGTTTGATTGTTGTTATAATTGAATATTCAGCCAAAACCCCTAATATCGAAACATATTACATTTCCTGAGGTAACTCGAAAATGGTCTGTGAAAATAAAACTTTTATTAATTCCTATAAGTGAAAGATTAAATAATACCTACAAAATAAAGATCGTGGTTACAAGTCACATGGCGGAAAGTTCATTAATAATTAACATTTACATATTTTCAATATATACCTTACTAAGGTTCCAAAAAAATTTAAGTAATTTCAAAACACAGATTATCATTAACCAAACTTCAAACACAATCCAATATCTAATAAAGAGGTAAATTGTTATTGGAACTCTACTTGCAAAATCGATTGATGCATCTACTCGAGAATCTTTACTCTTATGTAATATCTTTACTCTTAATAATAAATAATATCGATTCAAATAAAGCAATATTTTCGAGTCTCATTTTCATAATGACAATAAACTAAACATAACTAGACAATCTAGCCTATTCGTATCCGGCCTAGATGATTTATTATGAAGTGAATTATATTCATCAGAATGTTTTTTATACAAAAAGACTTGATTATTCATTAATGTTAATTAAAAACTCTCATTCGTTATTTTCAAATTTGATTACAATCAATCTCTAAAGATGGCTGAAACGTCAGTGTCACGAAGCCAAAATTTGAAAAAAGTATGTCTAACCTTGACATTTCCGTAACTACGGTTTGGCTTTATTTAATTCAGAAAATAATGACGGAAAAAAATTATACCAATTTTATTAAATTTGTGATAACGATAGATAGTCATATTAGTTTATACCATCTACTTTGTAATAAAGTGACAACGGAAATACATGGACGTATAATTTGCATTTTTTATTTATTGGTCAATCAGGCAAACAATAACAGTATAGTTCCAACCAAAATACTGATGTTAATGACAGGATCAAAAACATGGTAAGTATGAATTATACAAGTGAAAAATAGCTTTGTGAATATACTTATGTTAATAATGCTATAAAAAATATACTTATTTGCTCTTTTCAGAACTTTTAGTTTTGTCATTAACCTCTGTGGACAGGCTATTCATGGCAGAAGTCTTGTTTGCAAAGGTTTCAGATGAATCACCAGAGCAATTCGCATCCAGCTACTCAAGTCCTGAAGAAACAATAACTTGACACATACCATCCATACAATACCAGAGTCTACAATCTTGATATGTGACCAGATTTGGTGTAATTAACGGACATTCAGCGGAGTTTCTAACAGCCGTTATAATTTTGGGGTGATCTTTTATGAAGAACTTCGCGACTGTGATGCCTTTAAGCATAGTACATAGTTGCTATTTATATAATGCTATAACTGCAATAAAATTATATGGTTATTTTGTACAATCACCAATGTCACAATTGTGGAGTGTGATCAACAGGTCTCAAAGTCAGATTCAAAAGCTGCTATCCTGCAATCTTGTTATCATTATGTCTTCTACAGTGTGAAATGAATAATGTGTTTGGTGAGAATTAATTATTTGTCAATTTTAATATCAACCACTTAAAAGTTATACCTAACAGTTACTTTTAATTACTGATACAGTTCATTATTCATTTTTAAAACCCACCTTAGCTGTATATAATATTTCAACTGGCATTAATGTGTCAGTTTGGAATAGTGTTATTTTACTCCCTTCATATTTTGTGCTTGACTCTGTTAGTGAGGTGTCGGATTATGACTTAATGTAATAAAATTTGGATACTGTGATTCTAGGCAAATGATAAAAGGATTATTACAGTGTTACAAGTATGAAATTTAAACAGTTACTTTGTTTTAGCCAGTGTTGGTTGTTTAAACAGTGTTATTATCACTGACATTATATTCTTCAGATCATGCTTTGAACAAGACTTTCTAGATATATAACAGTAATAAAATATTTAAAAAAATGTTGTCTTTTATTTATTCATTAGATATGAACATGACAAGAAATACTTCAGTAAAACAAAAAAAAAATGGTGAGATGGTAGTACTTAATATGGTATTGGCTACACAATATGATGTTTTGTCTTATGTATGTCGCCAAAAACAATACTCAACTTTATTTTCATCATACTGGTCATTTTCATACCCATGCCAGAGAACATTAAAATAAAAGAATTTTACCTTTGTGTAAAATTTGATATTTTCAATATTAAGAGATTTCCCTCTAGATAACATTTAATAAACTAAAATACTCCAAGAAAATCAATTTAATTCTTCATAATGTTACAGAAGTTTTAATATATCTTTCTAGGACATAATTTGTTGAAATATGAACTGATTGAGTATTATCATTGCTATAAGTTGTTGAGTTGGTAAATTAAATTCAGTTTGTTTATTTTATGTAATTACACATACAATATCCAGTTCTTTCTTCAATTATGCAGTTATAAGTCAAATTGCCGCTATGTCAAGTTTAATTTTCACTCATCTTCAGTCAGTCCTAGATCCAGTTCGCATGTTCACAACTTTTCTGTGTAGAAACACTATATTTATGGTCTATATACAGGTACATAGGTCCATACTAGCAATGCAGACACTAGGTGTATGTTTAGATTAGTTGCTATTATGAAATTCAAATTGAAAAGAAAAATGTTAAAGTTGTAACAAGTAACGTTCATTACCGTTGATGCTTTCAAGTAGTACACAATATTTTACATACTTTTTAAATTCATAGTACATACATATTTGACAAACTATTATCATTATTTGCTGTAAGTATTTGTATACTAATTCACAACTATGTAAGTAATTTTAGTTTATTATATTATTTTTTGTTAATTGAAATGGTATATTTTACTTTATTTCAAATGTTTCAGGGTCCTTATTATTGCAGAAATGACACTAGGCAAAAAGAATCTTCAAAAACATCAATACTTATAAAATAATTGTAAATTTTTCTGATTCAAATTTTTCTGTAAGCTTAGATTATTCATTTGCCACCTGTGTCAAATTTTTCTTCATACTTTGGGTATGCGCATTATTAGACTAAACTATCACTTCAGCACCATCGCAGCGGGAAGCGCAGTCCCTCAGGGAAAGAAATCTCCCTCCCCATTCGAGGTGTATTACAAAAGGTCTTAAGGGATAAACAGTCAAGTACTTTGTTATATATTTCAAAGTATTATGGAACTAAAGGACATACAAAATAAATGACTACCACTGTAACTACTGAATTTCAACACCAAAAATTTATAATTTCATAAAACTTGAAGAAATGGGTAAGTAAGTAGAAAAGTTCACAACATTATAAAAGCACTTCATTAAAGCTAAACTCACCTTAAATCAACATCCATCCATCATCATCATTCACCATTTTAATTATGACAAGTTTTTAAAGTCCAGTGGTCTTCATAAAGAGTGGTAGTAAAATTAATTAAATTTATAGAGTTGATATCTTAAAATTTGTTTTCTCACAAAATGAAAATGATTGAAATCTCTTGTGAATTCATGCACAGTGACTCTAAACCGAAGTGTTAAAGTTAATAATTCAATATTAGCCAATCTCAGATCCCAGGCTAATATACACAGAATTATAAATTATTTAATGTAACAAAATTATCAAATTTCGCTAAGTAATTATTATTACGTTATTACTCAATTTCTTTTATGATAGTAGAAAAACATGTCGACTTAAACTCGAGAACTTTTATCAAAACATAAGAAAAATAGCCGTCATGCTTACGAGTTGAGTTTTGTCAACTTTTGTAATGTTATTTGAAGAATTAAGAGTTTTCTTGTGGTCGACATGCTTGCATTAATGTTATCTCGTTTTAAACTCGACACGCAAATGACGTTATGATATAGACAAAACTTGTCGAGGGCTGTCTGTTACTATGCATGATGCCTCTAAGTGACTCGTGTGCTTATGTCGGCTGATCCTAAATCGTCCGTCAGTACCTTTTAATAATACCATGACCGGTATGGTGTATATTGGACAAACTCGGTCAGCGTGGTTAACTCACATTATACAGTGTAATTTAGAATTTAGAAGGTAGGTAAAAAATTTAGAAGGTACACAGTGAGGACGTTACCTAGTCTTTATTTAATCTAGGGTCAGTTGCACTTTCAGGGTGATATTATATAATTTACATTAACCTATTTTTCGATTAAGCCCATATAGTTTGATTATATTCAAACTTGTTACTTGGTGACGTAGTTTACCTTAACTATATTAGTGCGATTAGCTCCCAGTGTACCCCGTTACGCCTTGCTTTTTCTTCACCGTAGGAGCGTAAGAAAAATATCCATAAAACACATTGGTACTTGGGAGAATCAACTCTCCGAAACCTTCCGAATCACACGATTCGAAGACCTTTATATATAAGTCTGTATATATATATATAGATTTGCACCAATTGCAACCCTTTAGAGCCATGCCTAAAAGCTGATGGTCATACCATTTAGTGTATCGAAGTGAGGATTGTCTGCCTTATCCCCATGAAATACATAATTTAGAACAACATATTTAAAGACCTCTAAGAGAACTGTTTAAATTACATGCCAATCTTGTATTGGACAAACAATATGAGTAATTCTATCAGGTTTTCTGTGTTGTCAACTAGCTGCACGTAATTGATAGGTTGGACTGAAGAATGCTCGTGCTTGTTTCAGACATAGTTCCAATATTCGGTGTGACGCGCAACGGAAACCCGGTAATCCAGCTGGGCCCCTACCGGTTCAATCGCGTGAACAGGATGAAAGGTCCAAAGGTTCGGTGGACTTGCATCAAGACACCTTCTGGTTGCAGGGCTTCCTTAACCACGTTGGAGGATATTATAATAAAGACTCAAAACGACCACACGCATTAATCTATTAACTGAAAATATTCTACAGTGAGGGTGTTTGTTATTCTACATAATGCTACGAAAAAACCAACAAACTAAAGAAATAAGTGAATGCGTAATTGTAAGAAATGATAGTTGTCGTTAAATTATGTAAAAAAATGATTAATAAATATCTACTGATAGCAGAAATATAATTATATTTCTGCGTCGTAAGAAACTTCTAGAAACACTGGAGAGTAGTGTTTCCTTGTCTTTTAATGTTTTGGATGCTTAATAAAAATAGTAATAATAGTATATAATAAAATATAATTTACAATAACAAAATTGTTATACGATAAATAATGTAGGTATTTAGTATTAGTAAACGTATTTCTGTATAAATATAATAGATTTTAAGTTTCTTTCATGATTGACACTCTACCTCCACGGGAAAGATGTCACGAGACTAAGTGTGTATGACTGTAAAATGTTGCTTAAACTGACGCCTAAAATGTACTTATGTTCTGCGTAAAATAATTTTGATACAGCGGTTTTTTCTGTAATTGTATAAAATTGATTGTTTCACAAAAATAATTATATTTCTGTCTATAGGTTAAGAATTTACGCATATTATTACTATTTTGTATAAAATAATAAAAAATGATAGATTAAATCCCAACTTACTGGGTTTTGGGCTTAACATTTTCAATCTCCATTTACTGTATGTTAATAATATGGAGTTTAATAGTAAGCTATACAGGTATTATACTTGTGAATTTGATCTAACTCATCTCTACATATTCTCACAGGAGATCCTATTTTTAGAAATGAAATACTTATGATAATATTAAATAGTTATGTTGTAATTGCAATTTTATCATTATCATTACTCATATCCATCCTTATCAAGGTACATTAGTCTATCCAAACTATGTAAGGGCGGGCGGTAAAGTTTTCCTCTATCACACTGGACTAGTCCGTATTGGTTCACTTCATGCCTTTAAGTTTCCTCATAGGTTATTTCACAATATTTTCCTTCACAGTAGAAGCTTTAAACAAATGTATATAGTAATCATAAAAACAATGTAACTTGGCAGAGCCTATTCTTATCCTCCTAATACGAGACCACAGAGTTAGCAATACTCGTAACACATAAATTCTAAATATTTCTATTTGTGAACTGGTTAATACATTATATCTGCGAATAAAACCAAACTATGTTATTCTATGTTCTGCCAAACAGACTAAGTTATAGTATGATTTGCAGATATATACTCATTAGCTTTTTTTTAGTTACAGAGATGACAGTGAGCAAAATAGAATCGACGAAAATTGTGATAGACGTCGGCCTCTACAGGTTCAAACGGCATACTGTGTCCACGGATGGGCGTCGTAAGCGCTGGAAGTGCACGAAGGCAAAGCGAGGCTGCTTGGCGGAGATCGTCACCCTGGATGACGTCATTGTCGAGTCCATGAACGAGCATAAGCACTGATAACGGAACATTCTGAGATTATTATAAACAAAGTGCTAAATTTAGTAGTAACACATAGTTATACTTATTGTTCCTCTATCTCTTTTTGTTTTTCCATTAATGTGGTTTAGATGTTAGAATATTTTATCATGTTTTTTCTATTGAAATCTGTTTTTTAATTGTCATTTTCATATAAAAATAAACATGTTTATGTGGGATTTTTAATGGTAGATATAGACTAATAAACTTATTTTTAATTTGCTAGGAGGATATTCTTTATATTACGATTATCTAAATATGAAAAATCTTAATAAAAAAAAGAAAAAAAAAGTATGGTAAGGATTTTTTATTATATTCGGTAATTATTTTCGCACCACTAAATAATCAGGGTACGGAGCCTATTTTATGTGTTTAGAAACGAATTCATGAAGTAGATATTAGTTATTAGTAATATATGGAGTTTTAATATTTACCTCCTACTACCTCTAAATGATAGCTAAACAATTGTTCATATTGGGATATTTTATTAATATTACAAAATTATTGTTAATGAGAAAATATATTTTGTTATTATATGATAAAATTGATAAAAGTTTCTTAAAAATTCTAAAACATTAAATGTCTTTTATATTTATATATTGAAATTCAATTATGAGTTATACTATTATTATTTATACATTTTTTTTTGTAAACATTATACATTTTTATAAAATCATGCATCTGGTATTATATTTATTTAATTTCTATCTACCCAATAGAGTATTGTTTTTAACTAAGCCATAATTTACCTTGTAATACTGTTAATTTCAATAGCCTTAATACTTCTTTTAAAACCGTTTATAAGTAGGTGCCTTGATTGATTTTTAAAAGTAGGTGTAATATTAAATACATTTTAAGTTTTTTTTTAGTGTATAACTTTTTCATATTCAATTAATCTTAATCATTTTTCTTATTAAATTTTTTTGACATAAGTGTTAGTTTTATTTATATGACCTTGACCAAAATTACGAATATAGTTTTATGTAGGTACATCGATGTAAAATATTTAGTAGAAAAGACAACGATAATTCCGATTCTCTAGAGATAGAGAGATAGGGTGCGAGATCTTAGAAGACAGACAGTGTAAAAGGCAAAACTTGCTATTACGCGACAAATGCTGTGTTAACAAGGGTAAGATTTGCTATATTCCTTAAGCATAGCGAAGTACATGAGTATACGGAGAGCAAGTATAAATGTTACTGATGACTTGCAACCTATGACAGACGTTATGGTCATTACTAACTACTAATTTTAAAAATAATAGAGGAGTAAAACCTAATCAACTACTTAAACGGTACGCAAAGGAAGGTTACAAAAAAATTGTATGCAAACGAAAAAATATTTCTACAATTGTGAAATATTTTAGCAATCAGAATGATCGTGTTTCTGCTCAAAGCTCTAAAGAAGCTTCCCGACTAGTTAACAAATTAATTGAAATAGGTTTGATAAATCTCATGTTGAAGCTTATTATTTCAAAGTGAATTATGAGTTATTTTAGAGATAGCTAACATTTACGAATAGAGTACAGGGTTAAATGACTGTCTGAATCAGTTTTTGTAAAGGTCAACTTAACTTTGATTCAATGATATAATGTGTAAGCGGGTATACTATACGCGGTTACTCATAAACACAAACAAAACTATAACATAGATCACCATATACGAGGGTGCGTTTTTATGTTTGTAAAATGATGGAGTTGGAGGAGGGTGATTTTGCTCATTAGAGTCCTAACGTGTTCAGTGACTCATAATTAGTATAAATACGAGGTTTCAATGCTATTACATTATTAGTCTTTGAGCTATCGTCATCCAAGTAACATAATCGGGAGTGAAAAGTGAAATATGTAAGAAATCGAATATCGTGCCGTAATAAAGTTCCTTACCTAGCAAGGAACATCAGTTCCGATGATACTGAATGAGATCTCATCGGTTTACGGCGACTCTTGCCCAGGGAAAACCATGGTGTACAAGTGGCACAGTGTTTTTAAACAAAGAAGGGAATCACTTGAAGGCGACTCGAGGCCGGGCAGAAGCATCGAGGTGACCACGCGAGAACTTATCCAAAAAGTCGAAAAAATTGTACTCGAGGATGCTGGACTAAAGAAGAAACAACTCGCGCAAATAGTTTGAGTATCCGATACAATCATTTTTAAAATCCTGCAGGATCTTGGCATAACTAAGGTCAACGAAAGATGGGTGCCGAGAATGCTCACGCCGCCGCAACAATAACAGCGCGTACAGTGATTACATGCATTTTTTGACTTTTGTAATGAGGGCAAGGATGGTATATTGAGCCGAATTGTTATTGGAGACGAAACTTGCGCTCATCATTATGAGCCTGAGTCTAGGCAAGACTCCATGCAGTGGCATAAAAAGGGCATACACCTCCCAAAAAGTTTAAGGTGTCAGCTGTCAGCTGGGAAACTCATGGCAACGTTTTTTTGGGACTCGGAAGGAATATTATTAATCGATTATAATGATAAGGGTGTTTCTATAACCGTAGAATATTACGCTTCAATATTAGAGTGAATAAAAGAAGTTATAAAAGAGAAAAGACGGGGTAAATTGACGAGAGGTGTGCTGCTTTTGCACGACAACGCGCTCATCCCCAAGAGTCGCATTGGATTGGCTGCCCTGCATAAGGTGGGCTTCGATATTTTGGATGACCCACCTACAGTCCTACAGTCCAGACCTGGCCCCCAGTGATTATTACCTGTTCTCAAATGAAAAAAGAGCTGCGGGGTTAGTTATTTACCACCGATGATGTATTTTGAAGAAAAAAACAAAACTTTTTTTTATGAGGGTATAAATAAATTAATTGAAAGTAATGAATCCATCTTCCGAAAATGTATCCGTCTTGCAGGTGAATATATTGAAAAGGAAAAATAATTTGGTTTTTTATTTCCACCCTATATCCCCCGTTACGCGAATATAAAAACAGTCCTTCGTACATAACCCTATTGATGCTGTAATTATTACTGACAGTCACCAATGTACTGATGACTGCCTGGATGTCAACCTCTTGAACTAGTAAGCTAATATACTAATCTTATTGGCCTTGTGATATACCAACACTTACATTGTAAACCACACATAGAACACTTATGTAACATAATAAGAGCAGTAAGCAGTGTGGTAAAGTTGCTGTTCTTAAATTTAAATAAAATAAAATAAAGGTTTTAAGCGTGTTGTTGTTCCTGGAAAAAAAATATTTTGTATTAAATAAATATTTAGGTTTTTTTCGTGTGTTTATTTATGTGTATGTAAAATAAAGAACATAATTAAATAATTGACAATTATTTTGAATGCTACTCTTGTCATACCAATAAAAACCTAACTACTTTTTTAATTTTTGCATTTATAGCATAGATAAAATACTGTTATATATGTTCCATGTACTAGTGATGTTTATTTTTTCCAGTTCCGTCATTCGGTGTGTCAAGGTTTGGCAGGCCAGTGATCACAATTGGTAAGTACCGGTTCAACAAGCAGTCGGAGGGAGCAGGGCGCATCAGATGGACATGCAGCAAGTACCCGTCTTGCAAAGCCACGATCAGGACCGTCGGTGATGAGATCATTCAGCCTTCCACAAAGCATTCACACTAATATTATCATGCTTCTCAAATTTTAGGAAGGAATAGAATTGAATGGTGAATTTTAATGTCGTGACTTAACTTGTAAAATTTGTATATATTACTTAAAATAAAAATATATTTAATAAAAAAATACAGTATTCCTATTTAAAAAGCCAGCAACGCACTTGTAACTCCTCAGGTGTTGGTGTCCACTCGTGGAAGTGTACGTAAGTGTTCCCATGACCTTGTCAGGCAGTGATGCTGCTCTCCTCGGCGTGTCTTCCTCCTCGTCTGATGAGGGGGAGGATGCGTCGACGATTGATGCGCTCCGGCCAAGGCGTCCCTGAGGGTCATTGTCTGGTTTTTAGATGTTGGACCTGTTGGAAGTCTTACAATATAGAATGTTTAAATATTTCGACTAAACTGATAAATGGCGCAGCACGTTTTGTGGAATTTTTACAAAAGTACGTAACCATAGACACTATTATGGAGTCGTTCGGAAGGTAACCTCCAGGAGGTAATTAAGGGCCGCATGTACCCTCTCTACATGAATACCTACTGTATACCTACCTATCTAGTACCTACTCAACCAATGCCCTCCCACGTACCAGCCTCCTCATTAGGTATTCACTGGAGGCTCAAGGCTGTTAAGGCAATTTAAAATCAAAACAATATATATTTAATAAAAAAAAATTAAGATAGTAGCAAACATGAAAGTATTTTTTAGTACTAAAATATATTCCATCTTGAGATAGTGTATTATTATAATTTATACTATATATTATTATTAATATTTTTGATAAAAAAAAAAATAATATTAAAGATAAAAGAGAGCCGCTTTTATCGGCGTCGATTGGATACGTAGGCCTTCCATCACCCTTGCCGCGATCTCTCGATTCCAAGAGGGACTAACCCCTCTAGGACCAAGAGATCGCGCGTTAGTCTCCCGAAGTTGTGTATGGAGGTCACGCATGTATTATTCGGAGGCAACATAGTGAGTATTGGAAGAAAATATATCAATTACAGTTACGTCTTATTATTCATGACAACCTGACTTTGTATCTTGTGATAATGTTTAAACATTATGACAAGATACAATATTTAAGTATTATCGACTTTGTAAGTAAGATCTACCCCTCTGTCACGCTATACGAAGTGGTATATTACGTGATGGATGGGTAAAAAATACTTTCAAAGAATATAATATTTATATTATCTCATCTATACATACAAATAAATAAAATTGGAGTGTCTGTTTTTAATATTAAAATAATCGTTTCCTACTACATGCATATGAATGTATATACGGTACACACCAAAATACATATTTTTAAAATTTTTGTCTGTCTGTCTGTCTGTTTGTTCCGGATAATCTCTGGAACGGCTATGTAATAAGGAGTAATTTAGGCTACTTTTATTTTAGAAAAAAAATAAAAATGTCAAAAACAAAAAAAAAACTATTTTTTTATTACATTCCACGCGGACGAAGTCGCGGGCACAGCTAGTATTATATATAATGGTAGTCTAACAGCGACAACAGTAGGATTTCTGCTCCGCTAGAAATTTGCACCAAGGAAGAACGGGCCGTAATTAGTTTTCTTTGGTCAGATGGAGTAGTGGGAGCTGAAATTCATCACAGAATTTCAGCACAATACGGGGACAAGCCTTGTCACGTATCAGTGTTTATGAATGGGTGTAAAACATTTAAAACCGACCGATCGAGTGTGAGTCTAGAGAGATCGGGACGCCACTCCACGGATGACAAGATTGAGCAAGCTTGAATGATAATTACGGCAAATAAGGGAGTTACCATCAATAAAATAGCGTCATCCTTGAACATCAGTCAGTTCTGCCTATACAATTGTCCACTACCACCTCCATTTGTATCTCCTCCTTTGTATTTTCATATAAAATTTATCTAATGTTTTTCTAATTATTATTATTTATTAACACATTTTTTCTTTCTAGATATTTTAATATAAGATATAAGATTTCATGGCAAAATGAAGGTATTAACAACAGCAGAAAAACAACAGCGTTGCCGGGAGAAACGGAAAAGATCCAGAAAGGGTAGCTGAAGTAAAACGCAAAGATTTCGAGAGGGATCGCACTCGTAAGAAGCTTGTGGCAGACATGACCATGAGAGAACATCGTATGATAAAGAGAAAATAGCAACAAAGAATTAAAAAAAGAATGGAGAACAAAAAGATGCTTTTAAACGTACTGTTATATACGACGGTTCCATTACCAACACAAGTAGATCCAAAAATGCGTCTTTATTTTACAACACTAAATAATTTAGAAGTATCTAGCTTAAAGGGGAGGAAAAGAGTGAAAAGAGATAGAACAAAGTTATATAGAGAGAATATTCGATTATAAGATAAAATAGAAGAAAGAAAAAACCTTAGATGTATACAGACTTTTAAGGTATAAGAACGTTCTGCCACAGACAACTAAACTCAACAATTCTTTTGCGTAGGTATGAAAAAAGAGCTAACACAGACAGAGAGCTAACTAGAAGAAGGAGACTGTGATGCATGGGAAAAACAAAGTACATAAATATTTTTTATTGGACTCCAATACAAACCTGTACAAAGCCTTTTTAGAAGAAAATAGTGGTATCAAATACACTACAGCTACTTTACAAAACATAGGGCGTTTTACATAAAACCATCTACTGTCGATGGAAGTGACCCACTTATACAAGTTACGTGCAAATATGATCTATATTTTTTTTAAATGTTAAATAAGAGGCAAACGAGCAAGACGGGTCACCTGATGGTAAGTGATTCACCGCCGCCCACGTCACCAGCGACGCAACTGCGTTGCCTACCCTTCAGGTAAGAATATGCTCTTTTCTTGAATAACCCAATGTCGCAGTTGTTGGGGAAGACCGCTGATAGCAACGAGTTCCAGATATTTACTGTGTGTGGCAGAAAACTGTTTTTAAAACGCATTGTAGTGGAACGCCAACCATCCAGATGGTGCGGATGATATTTCCGGCGAGACGATCGGTTGCGAAAATCAGCGGCTTCTATTAAATTGAACAACTTCTCGGAACATTCCCCATTGTAGACTCTGTAAAGTATGCATAGGGAAGATAGATCCCTACGCAGTGCCAAAGAATCTAGCCGATCGGCAAGTTCAGGATCATCGACAATCCGAGATGCCCTACGTTGGATTCGGTCAAATGGAGATAGCTGATAACCCCTATATTGTCAATGTATTACATAGGAATAAATAAAAATAAAATAAAAAGAAAAAATAAAAGATATTGTGGCGGAGGTGTACAATTATTAGCCCAAGCCATCTTTAATACCTTAAATATTACAAAAATTTGTAAAATACGCGTCAACAAGTATTTTTTTGTTTTACAATTTGACTAGAAATATTTTTTTTTATGGAAAATGGTAAAAAAAACAGAATGTCCTCCGCATCATTTACACGACGATCACTGAAGGTAACGGAATGACACATTTTAATTATTATATGTCTTCGTGTATGTTGACCATAGAACAACAAATAAAATAATTTTTCTGCTTAGTGATCTTGATTGAAATTAATCCAAAGATACACTTAGGTAGTCACTTAGAATATTCTACTCTTAAAAAATGTATTACATGTTATCAGAATCATTAGTGCGACTTCATTAATAATAATGATTTTTGTAGAGGCAGTGTATACATCATCTCGCTATGGCAACACAATACTTCAGATCGGGCAGCACAGGTACTGCAAACATCACAGCGTGAACAACAAGGTGAGGTGGACTTGTACTTACAAACACCGGACCGGCTGCACCGCCAGCGTCATCACAATAGATCACGAGATCATCAAGTTGAACAATTGGCATATCCACTAGGTTGTTTAACATTCGATAGCGTAGCTCATACATTAGCAACAATAAGGATTTATTTTTGGTCATCAACGGAAATGAATTCAATGATGAGATCTGGACAACGGACAATCAAATTTTTTCAACCAAGTTTTTAACATTGCGTAAGAGATAATTCAATAAAAAACCGGTCAAGTGGTCCGTAAAATTTGTTGACATGTAAATTGTTCGGTCATTACTAGAATTAAGTCTCAAAGATTTTTCCTGTTTTTCCCAATTATGTTGTAAAAAAAATTTGTTTGTGAAATAACTATAAATTTACGGTTTTCGGAGTTTTTTCCTAACTTGTGCCAAATGACATTGCTTCTTGCCAAATTTCATGATTAATTAATTAATTATTTAATTTTATTATTAATTTTTTTAAACCTTTGATTTGATTTTGATTCCCTTGCAAATGTCAAAATATGCAATATAAATGGAACATAAACGGCCATATCTTTTTATTGTGTTGATTTAGAAATTTGATGTTTTCACTGCTTTGAGAGATAGGAGACTTGAGTATGTCATATTTCAGCTTGATATCTTGACCCGTTTCTGAAGAAAAAAGGGTCTTGACAAATGGACGGACGAACGGGTGGACAACAAAGTGGTGCTATAAGGTTCCGTTTTTACCTTTGGAGGTACGGAGTCCTAAAAATACAAAAATATAAGAAATCTACAAAAAGTTATTATCTACCAAGATTCGCATACTATATGGCGGGTGAAAATAATAAAAAATATTTTTAAATATGCTAATAATATAACAGAAAATTATATTCTAACGTGATAATAAAAAGTGTACATCTAAAAACTCACCTCTATTTGTCAGAACACGGGGTGCTATGATATTATGGCTTCTTCAGGCTCGCTACTCGGATAGTATCAGGATAGACAAAAAAAGCCCAACGTCAAATTGATAATATTATTTGAATAATTTTTTGTATAATCATATTACGTATTTGGAGCTTATAAAATGATAACTTCGCCGAATTGGTTATTTACTTGATATAGACGAGTATGTATCTTTACTTTGAAGACTTCGTTATCCAACACTCTGCATTTTTAGATCATAGCATATCAACACTATTTATGAGAAATATTATACTTAAAGGCAAATGTCTCCTATATACTTTTAGTTTTTTTTTCTGTAATTGAATTTATTCATTTTTTTATGAAAATTCAATAATATGTTTATTTTGTTTAATAACTATGTATCTTTTTGATTTTAATGTCAAAATCCGTTAGCTACGAGTACAATAAACAACTACGTGTTTCGTAATTATAAATCACGGTTGTGTGTATGTAACAACTCATTGTTCTCTGCTGCACTTATGAGAGAAAGACTTGTATATCACTGTTCGTAATAGTAAATATTTATTGCAACAGTCGAAATAACTTAACTTGATTGATGTTTTGTTTCAGAGGAAAAAATGATTCGGTCTATGTTTCGCTACGGCCATCCGATGCTTCCCACATCCCGTGCGGAATACCGCACTGCAAGCCACGAATACGGCGCTATACGTTGCAAGAGCGTTGCTTCTGTTGCAATATTATTTTAATTATTCTAAGAGTTCGTTGTAAGTCTTTAATTAGTAGGAATTTTCGGTTCAGTAGTTCTTCGCAATAAAGAGAAGAATGCGAAGTGATCGTGCTTCACAATGACTTTGGCCTGTAAAGCATAACTATTCACTTAGATTAGAACCATAATCAAGATTTTGATGATATACATACATAATGAATTTATTTTAGTAATCATCTATAATTAAAAAAACACAAATAAAATGGAAGAAGAAACTGAATCAGTTGCAGAGTCACTAACTGGTGGATAAACGATTCACCCTCAAGCAATATATAGTCGACGACAAGTGAAGCGTTTGTATATATTGCCTTATGAGTTATACTATTCTTTAGGTTTGAATATTCCACATAGCATAGTCATATAATTCGAATAGAATGACAGATCTGATTTAAATCTTAGCTTTATTTTTTTTCTAGGTAATGTACATACCTCACAAAGGATACTTCAGATAATCTTATGCAAAGAAAATAAAAAAAATATTTATTCAACAATAGATATAAAATGAAATGTACTAAAAAGGGTAAAATAAGTTTTTATTGAAATTAAAATATTACACAAATATACGTTTAACATATTTAATCACAGTATTTGTGTATGATTATGACTATAAGTAAAAGCTTGAGCACTCTTGTTCTTATTCTGTAAGGAGCGCCCAAGCAAAAGAGGCTGTATCGTTAATGGATACTGTAACATTTATCATCACAGCCCATATCCGTCCCCATTTAAGATAAACTCAATGGGATAAACCCAATACTAACTATCCTAAGGTTATTAAGCCTTATTCAACCAAGCTGACCCAGTACGAATTGGTCGACCTCACATACACCTTAAAATTATAGCAGATATTTTCAGTTTGCCAAATACTGTTTTCCTTCACTAAGATAAATGTACAAATACAATTTTAGAAACACTTTAGTACACAGAAGGTTATTAGAAAGAAGAAGGTTAGAACCGGGGTTAATCCCCGACGCTCCCAATTAGAAGATCAGTGCCGAATGTGGCGTGTCGTACGAATGTTATAAATACCATTATGAAACCAATAATCTAGAAACTCTAGTCTACATACTAGTAAACTAATTAGGTTATCAAAGAATGCACATATACATGAATTAATTCTTAGATAGAAAATTATTTATAAAATTAACTTTAAATTTAACTTTTAATGTTTTAGGTGTAAAGTTTTACTTTACAACATCTCGGTTCGGTAACCCCGTGTTGCAACTGGGACCGCATAGGTACAACAAACACTCGCAGTACAAGGGGCCCAAACAGCGATGGGTGTGCACCAAGATTGCCACTGGATGCAAGGCCACGGTCACAACAGTGAATGAGGACATTATCCAAATAGGCGGCTTTCATAAGCACAAGTCTATTAACTAATAAACAGAACATATACTACAGTAGGATCAAAGAAAATCCAGTAGGCAAATATTTAAATGGATTCGTCTCAATAAAGATATTTTTAACGAAATTATGCATCTTTTTTTGTACAGGAAATTTACAATAACAAAAATATTAAACATTCTGAATTAATCCAATATTGGCATTTACGTAGATCTATAGAAAATAGGATTTCTTATTAAACCAATCCAAACGTTGATAAATGGATGCCACAATTTTTCTCTTGACAACGCGAATCATTTACGTTTTATTCTCGTTATACGAGGGCATGCTTTTAAGTTGTATCGTTTACCAACCTCCCGCAATTATAAATATTGCTTTCATCATCTCTTTAGAATTCGTAAACAAAAGAATATTTTAGATCTGCCGAATAGTTTTATTATATCGTCTATTCAAAGGTGACAAGTCGGTGGTCAAAATGGAAATGTCTCGAACGATAATTTTCTATAACTTTCAAAGATATTATTGTGATGTCAGTGCTTTGAGGTGATCACTTCTGTGTTTAGTGAAGCAGCACCATGTCTAGCCAACCTGGGCAGTCTAGCCTCAGTGACAAGCCACATGAAGGTCGTTCAAAAACCGTCGCAAAAGCTAATCCTCGAAAATCATCATGTGACAAACCGTGAAGCACCCGTGGACATTTCAGAGACCACTGTCCAAACAATCTTACACGAAGAATTTGGCGGAAGAAAGTTGATCTTCCGTTGGATACCACATTTGCTTAACGACGACCAAAAAGCAGGCCGTGTTAGTTGGTGTCGCAAAACTCTGCAACGATTCAATCGAGGAGAGTTTATGCTATGGTTAGTGGTGACGAGTCTTGGCTACTTACGATCCAGATTCTAAGCAGCAGTCTACTGTTTAAGTCTTCCAGGATGAGTCGAAACTGACCAACATCATACGCTCACAGAGCACTTCAAAAAAAATGGTTGTCCTTTTATGGCAAAGGGTGGTAACGTTGCCGCAATTGTACTAGAAGATCACAAGACGGTTAATGCTGACTAATATATCACTGTTTGCTACAAGTCATCACCGAATTTAAAAAAGAAAAACAATCCAAGACGGCGTATGACACTGCACCATGACAATGCAAGTTCGTACATCGCCCGCCAAACAAAGATGTTTTTGAGCCTTACAGCCATAAATTAAGCCCTAACTATTTTTTTACGCTCCCCAAAATTAAGTAACGTTTTCTTGCTCAACGTTTCAGCTCACCCGAAGAAGCATACAAATCGGCCATTTTGACTGAAATATTTGAAATATTTTATTAACTGGTTTGAACGCATGCAAAAGTGTGGTAAATATCGCGGAGATTTCTTTGAAATGAATGGTGATAATCTATTAGATTGTCTATACTTATTTCAAACGACACAACTTAAAAGGTAGGCCTCGTAACAGACAGGTATTATTGTATTATTGTACTATATTATTGTCCCTTTTTTAGTTACTGAAGTGCCCTTTTTAATGATTATTACTAGAATTTAAATTTTATGAATAAAAACAAATTTTAGACATTTAATTGATGTACTTTTACCTAGATAGAAAAATATAAACATTAATTAGCAACATAAAGAGGCAATATTGATCTTTCTTTTAACTATACTTTACGTAGGTACACTTTATTGTAAAATACAAAAAAAATATATATATATACCATAGTTTTTGTATATTATTCATAGTTTTTGTGCTGTAAAAATTATTTTCTTTTATTACGGTAGTAATTGTGTATTCGTAATCTTCCTAAAAACTTTATGTTTGAATTTAGTTAAAAAATATTGATTATATTTACAAATTAATGTTTATTTTCTGTGTTTGTATAGCTGAATATAATAACAAATATCGTTATTGTCCTTTAGAAAAGTATCTGTGTAAGTAAATATTTATTTTATTTGTGGCATTAATATTATATTATTTGTTATAAATTGGTGTGTTTAATGTTTGTGCCTACAAGTTAAGTACATAACTAAAACAATAGCAATACTTGTATTTCTATACATATCTCTGTTAAAGACAAAATCTGGACTGGGACTCTGGACTCTGGACTCTTGATATTAACATGCTTAGTATAAAACTCAGAGTTAATTACAGAACACAGAAATACCTAAATATGAGAATATCCATAACCGTGAATCATTATTACCTACTTGTTTTTCCACAGGAAAAGCGAAGTTCGTCCTATCACCTCGCGGCAACCGCATGATAAGCATCGGCAAGTATAGATTCAGTCTGCACAAGCACTCTGTGAAAGGCCTGCGTAAGCGTTGGGTGTGCTGTAGCACCTACACCGGATGTCGGGCTAGTATACTCACTTATGATGAAGTAATCTTGAAATATAAGAATAACCACAATCATTAATATACTTTGATGCGGCAGTAATATACGGTCGTAAGCAGTTTCGACGCAATTTCGTGCGCACTTTACTCGTACTTGCACGTAAGAAGTTATACCCAACGCAACTTCCCAGTACTTCGTACCTCCCAAGTACAATTCGGAAAAGAACACGAACTTTCGGTTGGCGGCGCAACAGGCTCTCACGCTGAGAACGGCAGTACGCGCCCCACGCTATGTCAGAAATGACGTAATAGCGCGGGACCTGAAGATAGAACCCCTGGACCACCATATCAGGAAACTGGCTAACACCATGTTCAGGAAGGACGCCACATCACGCCGCCATACATTGCCAACATCGCTCCCTACCACACGCGCCCTCCGGACAGAAGGGCGCTACCAAGAAGCCTCATTATCTCCCCTCCAGAAGAGAGTGACCATCCTTGAAGCCTAAGGCGGAGGAACCACCCCGCCACCCCAACGACCCCGCAGTAGTCACTGCAGGCGCTGAAGCCACTGCATGGGGATAGAAACTCCCCGAACAGTTGCCTTCTCCCTAACTGGAGAAGAAGATGACCCGAGAACACGAACTTTATCATATTATACATACAAACATATATCATAAAATTGACCACATTAATTTATTTTATATAAATATCACATCATGTATTTGTTTCTGTGACAGCGAAAAGGTCACCTCAGTCTCCAAGCTGTAAGTAAAGAGAATTATCTTGAAGAAACAGAATATATTAATTGCTAGCCAATCAAAATAACTTCAGAAATATCACTCCTCTTTTTATATATTATACACTACTTATATGACAGAGAAAAGTGTGCTTGTGTACTCGTCGAAACCGTGGTCGTACAACTGAGTGCTACCATCTCAACTCAACACAACAACATCAGGGTTTCTATATTCAGATATATGATATTATGAATTATCTTAAAATAAATTTATATTTATTGAATATATATTTTTTCTTTATACACTAGTTTAGTTTGATATTGAAAAGTTCAAATACGTTTCTACTAAAATAGTCATCGGTCTTAAATATAGATAATTAGGATGGAAAAAGAACGCGATCAACATGGTCTCATGGTCGTAATTAAACGCGTTTACATGATGTTTACGCGTTTCATTCAACGTTGTCGTCGCCACACATGCTTGCAGAACAATTCAATCGAACAGAATAACTTGCATAACTAGTTTCTTATTCCACGATTTTCTAAATATATTCGTAATATATATATATATTATATATATATATATATATATATATATATAATATATATATATATATTATATATATATATATAATATATATATATTATATATATATTATATATATATATATATATATATATAATATATATATATATATATATAATTTCCTAATATATATTATATATATTATATATATATAATATATATATATATATATATTAGGAATGCACAATCATGATCTCCATAACCATCTCCCCTGGCGTGTAAAATACTTTTAAAAATAAATTGGCGCAGGGTCCAGGAATTTTAATCTTCTAAATAAAATTTAAAGCCCCCAATTTTCACCAGCATAGCGATTCCTTAACGTAGAGACTATAGAAATTAAGAAATATTTACTAAACATTAGGAAATATAGAATAGAAAAACAAATACGAATTTTTAAAAGAGTGTGTAATATTCCAACCATGTACAATATAGTCAATATCTCGATATCTGTACGAGAATCGGGTGAGAACAAATAACAAATTTAAAAAAAAAGAATTATTAATCATCTCTAATCATTATTTTATTCTAAAATCTTGATTAATTATTATTTGTCTTATGTGATATATAGACAAACAAGCAGACTGCCCTCTTGACGGTAAGTGGTTACAGTAGTCTATGGTAGTAGTCCTTTGAGATTGAGCAACCCGCACAAAAACCACTTGTACGTTGTCAACATGCGACATAGTTGTAAAGTCACAGTTCTCAACACATTAACAACAAACGGTGCATCAACAACACTGTTTATTTAAATACCATGTTAAAATTTTGTCTACATTAATCTATTTCATACATTTAAAAAAATTGTTTCCAGAAATAGCCACCTTTGTTGTTTCAAAGCGCGGCAATCGTATGATAGAGATCGGTAAATACCACTTCTGCCTTCATAAACCGTCCACCAAGGGGCTGCAGCGCAGGTGGGTCTGTTCCGGTACCAACACCGGTTGCCGTGCAACTTTGACCACATACGACGACGTTATCATAAGAAAGCGGAACAATCACAATCATTAACCTAAATTCTCTTTTCCTACGTTAAAACCTTTAAAGTTTACTTTTGTGCGTACATTACACCTGCAATTGATTTTTTTGTTCTTCTACAAGTTTTGTCGGTTTTTAATAAATACACCATGAGACTGAAAAATCTCACAAAGAAAAAATATTTTATTTTCCATTACAATTTAAGTGTAATGTAGATGACGGATGTGAGTATACCTGATTATATTTTTAGGATGGTAAAATATATTAGGCTTAAACTAACAATATTTATCGTTTGTTGCTTTTAATAACGAGTACTTTAGCGCTACAATTAATTGCAATGAAAGTAACTTTTGTATTTCACATGTGACTTAATCATCATCGTCAGTTTGTTACAGACGGTAGTTGTTTAATCTTTCTCAGGTCAGGTCAGGCCAAAGCTAGGTGGTAGTACTTTGGTGATCGTTTTGATACCACTAGCTTATTTTTAATTTCATTTGGTCCTGTATTGCAGACTGATGGTATTGTTACGTTTCACGAATATTTCTGTCTTCATTTTTTATTTCCTTTCTATTTTAAGATTTTTGACCAGAATTAGATTGTTTGAAAAATATCAAATAAATTGTTATGCCTGGAAAGTAACTATACGCGTTTCTTTTTTAAATATATCATGCACCTTACTGATGGCTATACAACAGAAGAGTTTATCCCTGATACAACCATCATATAATAATTGAATCCTCCTGGGCATGCTATCCACGATTTTTTAAATAACGTTTACATAAATATGTTCTCTCTTCTGTAATGACTCTTTTTCTTTTCTTTAAAAATGTTATCCTTTTCACATATACATATGTAACGTAATACCTTTCACGATTTTATTAAATATTGTATATTCATATAACCAGAGTTATATATATATATATATATATGATATAGTCCGTGGCGATAAAATTTGATACAATTCTTATCACACTTATGTGTTAATATAAAACCTGTGAAGTTATTGGTCAAAAATTCATGGCGATGTGTCTAATATATACTAAATAAAACTCACAAGCAAGATCACAACTAAAATGTATGAGACGGTATTCTATGAGATGAAAGTACTACTCTAACCGGCTACCAGTGGGGTGTTCCATAATATCATAACTCGTTTAAATTATTTGGTTGTTCCAAATACTTTTTTCCAATTGTTTGCAGGAGGGGCGATATTTGTCCAGTCCTCGCGCGGCAACCGGATTGTGAAAATAGGTCATTACCGGTATCGACTGCATAAGGCATCGTCGAAAGGGTTGAAGCTCAGATGGGTGTGCTGCAAGGCTGGCATTGGCTGTCGTGCGGTGCTCATCACCTACGATGATGTCATTATCAGGCATAATAATGGCCACAATCATTGACAAACTGTGTTGCCTCTCATGCTATTATTGATTTATTAACCAATTAATTTCGGAATTGACTCAAAATTTAATTGCCACGTTATCTATACTCACTGACATTTATATGGCAGTGCCATTCTTTCTGATGTCACTGCCACTCACATCCATACCAGTCAGTCAATTTCGATTTCGGTTAAAGTGCTTAAATTGCAAAAGATGTACGTACCGAATTTACAATGCATGTATTTGTAAATTTGCGCCTGGTTTTTGTGTGTCAATAGGTCATAAGTATTCTTTAGGTCTTTTTATTATGGTGTATATATAGATCTCATTGACGTAATTAATTTGTGTAACCAAATAATAAATTTTGCATGAACTGATGTTATTCGTTTCTTTTGCATAATAGTTTACAAATGCTAATGAAGAGTTTGGCATTCTTATAAATAGAGGTTTAAATTTGTTATGACCGAGCATGAAAATTTGAAGTAAAGAAGCTTTTGAAATTAGAGCTCATGACTGCCATATAGGCGCTACAATTTTTATTTTAACAGTTCATACTGATATATCGCTGAATCATGTCGTATCTGGTTGGTCATACTACTGAAGCAAAAATTTTTATTCGACTTTTGTTTTACATAACCCTGCTAAGGGGAATTAAGACATTATAAAACACTTATGGCCTTGTCTAAAGAATATGATTAATATGCGGTCACATAATATCTTCTTTACCGTGGGAGAGCCATGCTTCGGCACGAATTGAGCCGGCTCGACCAGAGTGATACCACGGCCTCACTGAAAACCGGCGTAAAATAGCGCTTGCGCTGTGTTTCGCCGAGTGAGTGAGGGTACCGGAGGACCTTTGCCACTTATTCCCTTTTAAAGGCCGGCAACGCATCTGTGACTCCTCTGATGTTGCGGGTGTCCATGGGCAACGATTATCGCTTACCATCAGGTGATCCGTTTAGCTGCCCTAACCTATAAAAAAAACTTCGTATATGTTCAATATTTATGAATTACTAGCTTTCTGCCCGCGGCTTCGCCCGCGTGGATTTCGGGATTGGGTCTATAGAGGGTTAAGGGTCATAGCTTTTGCCCACGGCTACATATGCGCGAAAGTCGGTTTAAGGCGCGAAGGTTTTATCGCGCTTCCCGTGGGACTATCCGTTTTTCCGAGATAAAAAAATACAGCAAAACCTTGCTCAAGAATCACTCTATCTATTGATGAAAACCGCATGAAAATCTGTGCAGTAGTTTTTGAGCGAAGCCTTTATTGCGCATCCCGTGGGATCTGTCGATTTTTCCGGGATAAAAAGTAGCCCATTATGTAATCCGGACTCTTATCTTTACGTATGCAAAATTTCAAAGCAATTGGTTCAGTAGTTACGGCGTGAAAACGGAACGAACAAACAAACTCACTTTCCGATTTATAATCTAACACTAACTTGTAAATGTGACACAACAACTGCAATTTGCATGTTTCAGATCTTGACGTGAAATTTACAACTTCAATACGGGGCCACACGATATTAGTATGTAATGGTAATAGATACAGTCTGAAAAACAAAAATCTTAAAGAATTAAAGAAGATATGGAGGTGCACCAAATGGTCCAGTGGATGTAGGGCTTTCATCACTATGCTTGAGGAACATATCCTACAGTACAGATTAGTTCATAGCCACGATAACTGAGCATTTGCGATTATACATGAAAATGAGGAAGATGTTTTGTTGGCAGTTGTAACTTATAAAACCTTACATTGTATAAATAGTTATTTATTAAAGTAATTAGAACGTAACTAGTTAGAACACTAACTAATAAGTATCTATGTTCTAAAAACAATGTATATTAACATATTTATTTGACAACTTCCGTAGTTGAGTGGTTAGTAAACCGGTTTCAAGGTGTCGCCATCTCTGAGTTCCCGGGTTCGAATCCCAGTGGGGGCAGATGTTTGTATGATGAATGCGAGCGTTTGTACCTTAGTCATGGTTGTTAATATATATATTTCTATCAAATATATTTACATATGTATGCCTATCCGTTACCCTAGATCCCATAACACAAGCCTTCAGAGCTTACTTTGGGCTAGTCTAATTGGTGTAAGTGTAATATTTTTTTTTATTATTTATATATTTGCTCCTTTTATCTCGTTATCAAATGTTTTATTTTAAACTGTTTCAAGAATTTAGAGTCACCAAACCCGTATTGATCACTCCCGTATTGATCAAGGGAGTATATAGTACTGAATGAGTTCATTCAGTTGTTCTACACAAGATTCTCGTTGAATGACGTGAAATCGGTTTACCAACATCACTATACGAATTTTAATTCTTGATATCCATTCCAGAGTTTATAACTCAGGAACAGATTATATATAACTCTCTATAGATATAGAGATCAGGTGTAGATTGATTCAACATTTTGCATCGTTGAATTGCTCACACTTGATCCGAAAGTCTCTGTGTGGACACGGCTTTAATTAAGGGTTACGTAATTATTGTCATGTCTGTTATACGTTATTAAAGCGTAGTAATAAATATTGTTGTTAAAGCAATATTCTTTGTGTGTTATTTGTTATTGTTATATGCATTATGTTGTTTTTTCCCAAATCAATTATACTCTGCAAATGTGACAGTGGAGCTTGTAACTTCGTTTGTTATGATGCATCCATATAATGAAAATACCAACAATAAAAGTCAAGAATTCGTTTCCTATACCCACTACCTAGATAGATATAAATAAAGGGTAACATATATTAGCACAAAACTCCTATAAGAAAAAAAAGTTATACATAGTTATATCTGAAATCAGGGATTTAAATTGGTTAATATAGATATTTTCATCATTTCAGCCAATAGACGTCCACTGTTGGACATAGGCCTCCCCCAAGGATCTCCACGCAGATCGGTCCTGCGCTGCAAGCGTCCAGCGCCTTCCCGCGATCTTCACCAAATCGTCGGTCCACCTTGTGGGAGGCCTACCAACGTTGCGGTGTCCAGCATATGCCTGCCACTCCAGAACCTTTCCGCCCCAACGGCCGTCACTCCTGCGAGCAATGTGCCCCGCCCATTGCCATTTAAGGTTCGCAATTCTTCGGGCTATGTCGGTGACCCTGGTTCTTCTGCAGATTTCATAATTTCTGATTCGATCACGCAGACAAACTCCGAGCATAGCCCTCTCCATTGCCCTCTAGGTGACTTTGAACCGCCTTATAAGGCCCATTGTGAGTGGCTAGGTTTCTGTTCCGTATGTCATCACTAGCAACACGCACGAATCAAAGACTTTCGTCTTGAGGCACTGCGGTAGATTTACCTCTTTCTGGAAATTGGACCTACCTAGTTGGATTATTTGTCTCAGGTAAACGTACTCGTCAACAATTTCCAGTGTAGAGCCTCCAACCTTCACAGGAGTGGGTGCTACATGGTGATTCGACATGATTTTCGTCTTGTCCATGTTCATTTTAAGACCCACTTGTTGTGAAACTCTACTGAGGTCTTCGAGCATTATGCCCAAGTCTTGGGGTTGGCCATGACTACGATATCATCAGCAAAACGAAGGTGCGTCATGTTCTCGCCGTTGATGTTAATGCCCAGTCCTCTCCAGTCTAAAAGCTTAAACACATCCTCCAGCGTAGCTGTGAACAGTTTCGGCGATATCACATCGCCCTGTCTGACACCTCGCTAGATATTTTAGGGGCTCGCAATTACAACCTGACAAAGTACAAGCAGTGCGACAAACACACCCTAAAATGCTTTGAAATCCTGATTGTATAACACGGAGGACTACATTTTTGTTTAATTAAGTTTGTTAAGTAAAAGCAAGACGTTAGCCGATTTGCTTCTGCTAATTAAGAATATGTTAATGCCGAATTTATCATTGCTAATTATATAGTAAATAACATCAAATCGAACTTTTCTACCTGTATTCTAAGATTTTGGTTATTCATTTCCAATAATAAAAATGTAGGGCAGAGCATATCATAATTATCTACACATAAGTGCGTCGAAAAGTACCTTTATCTCACAGAAATTTACATCCGAACATGTTGTGTTCCTATAAGTATGTGACATCAAAAATGTATTTACATTACCACAATATTTACCATTGGCACCATCAATGCAACAAAAAATTACTGATAGTGAACGATATAGCAAATGCTCTTGCACGTAAGAAGCAACATAATTTCTGGTAGCATGTCTCATAACGATATTATCCCGTATACGGTTCAACTGCTAGAGCCGCGCGCTGTTTGTTTTGTTCTGTCTTTCTTTGTATTTTAATAACTTCCACAATTATTTAAGACTTGAGCAGCCTTTTCAATACAAATTATTTGTTTTTGAACAGATGAGATATGGTTTAGCATATCGAGCCGTAACAAGCCGGTGTTGAATTTCGGGAAGTACCGGTTCCACGCCCGCAGCGAATGCAAAGGCCCGAAGATCCAGTGGAGGTGCTCCCACCGTTGGACGGGTTTCAACTGTACGGCGACTATAACAACATTCAACAATTTTGTTATCAACTATAGAGATTATCATAACCATTGAAACGGTTTGACGTTTTGAAATGTATGTACACGCGTTTTATTAATCGATTAAAATAGTTGAAAGATAATTTAATTAATTGATTAGTGGAAGTAAAATGTAAATAAGTATTTAAATGTGAAATAGTAATTTTGTGGCGTAGCGTACTGATAAATTATCCTAAGCTGGAAAGTAATTTCTGCTAATAATGTATTTTAATAGATTGTTCATACAGCCTAGATTTTACTTTTATTGTAAAATCCTCTGTGAAATCGCTTTAACCTGCTGTTTCATACAAAATCTTAAGACTTCAATGTAAGATGCAATCTACATAAAAAATTTGGTAGAAACAAATTAGGTAGAAAATGTAATGGCAGTGTCGAATTTCGAATACAATGTGTCGGTATCTCGAAATTGTCGGAATAATCCAATAATGTTTAACACTTTAACTGAACAATCAATCTTTTCCAGCCAACCTCGTGAAAGAGGTACAAAACGAATTTCCAAAATAGGGCGAGGATGCAGAAATAAGAGTAAAGAATATTTATGTTATGGGAGTAGAATAGAATGAAAACAATAACAGCAAAGAGTTAGTTAAGGGTTAGGACAGAAAATGATGACGAACTATGTTTTTAAGTTATTATAGTTTTCGTGTTCTCTTGAAGCTTTCTGAATGACATATATGAACTATAAAAAAGGAAAATTATCTGCACTATTTGTGCTTGCGGATATATTTTTTTAGATGAATTTGCACACGTGTCTTTTGTGTAAGCTTGTTCCACTGTATATCACATTCTTTAATCTGGGCGGAATTGTGATTGATAGTAAGCTCATACTCGTACTCGTACCTAATAAATAATTTAAAATAATTGAGAAGTTTGCTTCTACAACGACCAGTAAATATTTTATTTTATGTATACATCTTGCTCTCCCCACTCCCTCGTCGCCCTCAGCCACTGTGGTTGACTAAGGTTTAAACACTAACTTATGGGACCTTCGTAAACCTTGGTCAATTATGCGTTGTAAAGATAAATCTTGTTAATGAGTACTTAAATCTGAAATTGTATATTTTTTTTTAATTTGCTATGAGGCTTTATAGGCCTATAGATTGGCTTAGGATATAGGATATATTCGAAACTGCTCTATAATATAATTAATTCAAATTATAGGACAGGGCAAACCGATAACTCAGCTTGGTAGTTTTGTCCCTACAACAATTGGAGCAGTTGCAAGGGCTTTGTTTCCACAGTAAATCGTTTTAATCAACCGGAGTCATCAAATAAACATAACTAGGTTCCGACATCAATGTTGACATTGTTATCAAAGTCCTACTAAGATTAGTCTTTTGTGAGCGTGAGAGAGAAAATGAATAAGAGGATTTCTATATCAACGCAGACTATTTATGATGACATGCATACTACAAACAAAACGAACATTCAAATTTAAAAAAAAAAGTGTAAGTTTGCGTTATTGTTTGCCAATTCCAAGAAGTCTGCAAAGATTTCTAAGTTGGATATTGGTAGATATTAATGATTAATAATGAATAAAATCTCTCGATTAAGACGGACAGTGCTCGGTTTTAGTTTTTTTAATTAGGGTATACTTTGCCAGAACATTGAATTTCTCTAATATTCTGTGTCATTTTACAACAACCTTATTGTTTTATACTTTTTACATAAAAATCACAAACTTTTCTTTAAATACAGCCTTGCACAGTTGTCACAGATAAGCTCTTGTTATAATTGTGATAACAACTGAAAACGTTTCCTATCGACGTATGTATTAAATTTTATAACGATACAACAATTTTACTAGGAACGTTAGAATAAAATAAAGTTAGAATCACCCGATACTAGAGCTCGAGCAGATAACTACTGCTTAATTATGATATATAATGAAAACCGCACAGTGTCTATATTAACTTTCCACACTATAGAGACAAAGTATAGTCTACATATGAATTGGCATGCTGAGGTCCGCGGATCACAATTGCTATGTATCCATTGATACATAGCAGTTGTAAACCGCGTCTGAGCTTGCAAATTTTATAGGCGCAATTGTACAACGCTTGTGTTACGTTGAAGGAAATCGTCATCAATTGAAGCACCACCGACGAGCTCGAGCCTACCTTTTCTAAAGTACGATGTTCAAGGTTTGGCTGATTTCATATACGTCTTTGAGTTTGAGGTTGTCGATTTCTCGCGAATATCACAAGAATCACATTGCCTATACTAACATCAATATGACTGTAACCACTCAACACTAGTATAGAGGAATGTGCGTGTGTAATTCTTTTTGTTATTTATAAGTCAATCTCATAAAATACTTTTCTACTATATCTATTTCTTTTTTTAGATATAGTATTCACAACATCTCGGTTTGGAAAGCCGGTGATAGAGCTTGGAAGCTATCGTTACAACCAGTACCACGCGCGAACAGATGGCATCAGCGTATGGAGGTGTGTCAAATGGGTCACTGCCAGCTGTCGGTCGTCCATCACCACACACGAAAACGTCATCGTGAAAATGTCCCATCATTACCATACTCATTAAGTGTGTTATTCTTTTCATAAACTACCCTTAATAAGATATCATCAACAACTTTTATTTACGATCCCATCGAGAAACTATAACCGACCTATATATATGTATATATACCTATGTATATTACAATGCTTATAACTTGGTGACTATACATAAGCATAGGCTTATGATTAGAAGTGAATGCTGGGTGTGACAAAAAAGGATAAAAGCAAGATTAATGCAGTGAAAATGAAAACTTTTGAGAGGAATGGCTGGAGTGACGATGAAAAATAAATTGCGAAATAGTGTGGTAAGGGAAATGAAAGAAAATAAAGAGGAAATGCTTTGATGGTTGGACACGAAGAAAGTATGTATAAGGCAAATATGATTAGGTTAGTTATTGACTGCCGAGCTTGGGGTGGCATGTGTCGTGCGGGCGATTCGCCAGCTGGGTTTACAAATAGCGCCTCACAAAACCGAGGCGCTATGGTTCCACGGCCTTCCGAGGCGCCGGGAACCACCCAGCTGCCGGATCCGGGTGGGTGACGCGGTGGTCCCGGTGGGGCCGTACATCAAGTACCTGGGCCTCACCCTGGACCGCCGCTGGAGCTTCGAGGAGCATTTCGTGCGGTTGGTCCCCCGAGCCAAAAGGGTGGCGGGCGCATTGCATCGCCTGCTGCCCAATCTCGGGGACCGAGGGATGGAGTTCGCCGCCTGTACGAGGGCGTCGTGCGATCCGTGGCCATGTATGGGGCTCCCGTGTGGTCGCAAGACTGCGCGGGGTCTCCCCGCTGCAGAGCTCTGCTACGGAGCCTGCAGCGGACAATGGCCATACGGATAGTACGAGGCTACCGTACAATTTCGTACGAGGCGGCGACGGTTCTGGGACGCTCCCCCCCATTCGACATCCTGGCCGACATGTACGCGGCGACGTATGCGTCGCGGCGTGTCGACCGGGGCCTAAATGATGGGGGGAGCACCCTGGAACCCGCGCACGAAGTGCCTAAGCGGGAGTGGCACCGACGGATTGTGGTGGCCTGGCGTGCGCAGCTCGAATTACGGATCTGCGCCCGCCAGCGGGCCGTCGGTGCCGTACTCCCGCACCTCGAAGCTTGGCTCCACGGGAAGGAAGAGGTCACCTACCGATTGACTCAGATACTCACGGGCACGGCTGCTTCGGTGAGTATCTGTGTCGAATAGGACGGGAGGGATCGACACATTGTCACCACTGCGCATCCGACCTTGACTTGGCCCAGCACACGCTGGCGGAGTGCCCCGCGTGGGCCTCCGAGCGCCGAGTCTTGGTCGCAGAGATCGGGCGAGATCTGTCTCCGCCGGCATTGATTGCGGCAATGCTGGCGGACGAGGGAGGTTGGAGGGCTGTGGCCTCCTTCTGTGAAGCAGTGATGCTCCAGAAGGAGGCCGCCGAGCGGGGTCGGGAGATGGCCGATCCCGCTCGAAGAAGGCGGCGCCAGGCTCGGTAGCACAGCTGCGGCGCCGCCGCGGGTCGCCGGCGGGCGCGAGGAAGTCGCGACTGCTACGGCGACCCGGGATGGACCACGCCCCTTCTGTGGCCGGGGGGCGTCGTCGGTGGAGGAGACCGGGGGAGGTAGTAGCTTCCCCCGAGGAGGGCTCCCCTCTAGGCAGGGGAGCGGAGGCTGGGGGTTCCTGGAAGTTGCTTGATGTTCCCGGGGGCCCCCTACATGCCTGAGGAAGGCCATCCCTGAGGTTTTTAGTGGGTAGGCCTCCCCCTTCTGGGGAGGAGAGCCCCACATAACCGCCGGCTCGCCACAGCCGGGGTATGCAATTTAATGCATTTTCCTCAGGGGAAAAAAAAAAAAAAAAAAAGATTAGTTAGTGACTAATACTTGGACCAAATATGTTGAAAAATGGCCAGGTCAAGAGCCGCTTAACCGGTGAGCATGCATGAAAATATTAATAAAAGTCGAAATAGTTTTCCCTAGCATATGTTTGTATTGTAGCAACTGGAAAACTGTATTCTTTGTCTACCCCCATCGAAAAGTTATAATATAATATCTCTGTACTATTTATATATAGCTAGTTATGACGTTATAAAATGGTTACATTTTGAAATGAGAATACGTTCTTTCCAGATATTTTTCATTTGTTTTTCTTTTTGTTAAAATTAGTTAAAGTAAATAAAATTTTAAATGTTATTCCAAATAAAAAGAAAATGAAAGGCTAACAAAGAAAGATAAGAGAGGAGGAGGTACCTATACCTAGGCATACATACAAATTGCTCTAATGTTTGTATTTTGAGTGACGTTACATATCTCGAATTTCGGAATATTTGTACAGTTCTTTAAATTAAACGTTTTTATTATTTTAATATGCCCTTTATATATATGTACGTTGGATCTCGATATTTTATTGTTGACTATGGTTTATTGGTAATATTCGTTTACGAGTTTTATTCAATGAGGTAATCTCACTTAATTATTAGCAAACACGCATAATTACAACCTTTATGCACATAATCATTTTCAAAAAAGTAAACTATACCTGTTGTAGTTTTAATTTGCTGATACTAATAAGTCTATGTACATATAATTTTATTTCTACAGGTGTGTCTATTACTCCACTTAAACTCCTAACGAAGCGAGGGAAACCGCTCCTGCAGATAGACAAGTTTAGATTTAATTGCAAAGGGGTGTATGGGATGAAGACATACTGGTCCTGCAACAAGGCTCCTCAAGGCTGCAAGGTCACTTTGCTTACGTACAGTGACTCTATTATCAGGACCAATAACTATCATAACCACTGACATATTTTTACAGAGATATATAATAATAATAGTTATGCTAAAGTCACTCAACTAATATATGTTATTTGTGACTATGTATGTATTAAATTGGAAGTGGGCTGGAGACATAGCCAGGTACAAAGACAACAGATGGACACAGAGATCAGTAGCATGGTCAGGCCTAAAAGGGACAAGAGCAAGAGGCCGCCCGCACACAAGATGGGCAGATGAATTGGTGACGGTAGCAGGCCGAGATTGGCTAAACAAAGCCAAAAATAGAAATAGTATAGCTTGGAGGAGGCTTTTACCCAAAGGGGGTCCATACAAAAAGAAAAATTTTAAATAGCAAATTATATTAATTTTTAGAGTCAAAAATTTTATATTTATTCTAATTCTATAATTGAAAATGCAATTCTAATTCTAAAAATCTAATGTGAACTATAATTTTTTCGAAACTATAATTATCTATTTTTTTTAACCTATACTTGTAATCTAAAAATTAACTATATTATTAATAATATTATTGTACCATATTTTTTGCATGGAATAAAAGAAGCTTTAAATAAATAAATAAAATAATGTATTAAAAAGTTTTAAATATATATAAAAAATCAATGGAAAAGTTCAATAAGAATAGCTTTCGCACTACATGTATATGTAGTATTGGTAAGCTGTAACCTACAAACCCTAAGAGGCAATCCTATCTTGATGTATCAGCCGTTGCGTTCCCATATAATGAAGACCTATATACGAGTATATAAATTACAATAGGATAGCTATTGCTGTGAGATCTAAGGAAAGTAGGAGGAAAGGGAGCAGGAAATAAAGGTTGGTGTTTTGAGAGTAATGTTTACGAAATTATTCTCTGCCGGAAAAGTAAATTCATAAAACCGATCTAGATACAGCTAGAGTTTTAGCAAAGTTAGGGAGGCTGAAAAACAAAGAGTTCACTGTAGATGTTCATTGGTCCCAGCTACAGTCTTCTAGTTCTATATCCAAAACAAGTCTATTCTTACCAGGCCGTATCCAAAAACAATTTATTTATAAATAACTACAGTATTTAGTATATACAATTTTATACAAAAAAAATGCTTAATCTATGTGTTCATATTATAAATTGTCTACTGTGCTAGATTCGGTTGCTCTCACGTTCTGTTGATTATGAGTCTTAAGTCAGGTCAACGTTCGCCTACGCAAGTTTCTGTTTAGTATAAATAGTAGGATTCATTCCTTAGTGCTTATTCTGATAGGGAAATCAAATGTATTTTATATTTCATTACTATTTACAACTTTATTATTACATCCAAAAGATACTGCACACTAAATGTTTATAAGTCAACAGTATGTCCACGTGTAATTTTTCACAAGTTGGGTAATTTGCCAGACTTACTGCACGATCGCTTAACAATCTTTCTCTCAATTTATTTTTCTAGCTAACGGATATATTGCGCTGCGTAATTTTAATTCGCTCGACCAGATAAAGTTGCTTAGATTCGATTAGTAATACCAGACCTTGTTTATGGGACCAATCAATAATCGCATTTAGGTCTTCATTTAATTTAGATGGTTTCACCAGAAGGCACATTGTGAATATAAAATTGATTGTTAACTGCGAATAAGTGCAGTATACTAGCTGTACATATCGAAAATAATAATTATTGATCCTAGTATATATCCTTATATCACACCTATGTTAAGACAATGCATTAGATACAGAAATGCTAAGTACTATAAAAAAACACCAGGCACTGCACTTATTGTGAGCGGATTATAAAATAAGATCGAAACTACATGCAAGCAGCTTGCCCTTACCTTCATCTGATGCCATAAATTATCCGAAATGTTTATTAGAGCAAGGTATTTAAGGATTTGGTAAATAAGGAATAGGTAAGGGTACTACGATTTTTCGAAGGTGTGGAGATTCTTGATAGAGGCATATGTCGAAGAGTGGGCGTCGCCTAATCGAAATGATATCGTGCATATAATAATTTTAAGAAAAAGTAAATAAGTTGTTTATAGTTTAGTTTTAATTTCACAATATTGCTAAATACAATCAACTTTAATTTTGCAGGTACCTCTATCATTCCACATAAACTCCAAACGAAGCATGGCAAACCGCTCCTACAAATAGACAAGTTTAGATTTAATTGCAAGCGGATGTATGGGTTGAAGACTTACTGGGTCTGCAACAAGGCACCTCAAGGCTGCAAGGTTACTATAATAACATACGATGACGTCATTGTCAAAATCAATAATTACCACAACCATTGATACTAATATATAATATTTTCATTCCTCATGCTCGAAAAGGAGCGTTTCCTTGATCTGAGTATTGAGAGGAAAACGCTGGTTCCCACCAGCGGGCGGGAAATTCTCATACTATTTACTTCCCTCCTTAGGGCGGAAAGTAAAATTTTAAAAATAGAACTGATTTAGGTTACGTACATACATACAATCATTGGTACAATGATAATAAAAGTATTTGACTGAATGGCCAGTAAAAGTTAACGCGATGTGTTCCAAATTTAAAAATAAAAAGATAATTTTGGCGGGAGGGGAATCTGTTACGCTGTACCGAAATCTTGATTGTGTGATTTAGGTATTTAATAATTACAATGAATTCAAGCGATTCTCAAATTTCGGCTCCGGATTCAGTCACGAACGAAGCAAATACAATACTCGAAAATCTTTTGCCAAAAATTTCAAAGGAAAAATATTTAAATACATATTCCGACTTTATGAAGTGGCGATATGCAAGGAATATAAAATCATTTTCTGAAAAAACTATTTTTTATTTTCCTTGCATTCTAAATGAAAAGTAGAGTGATACACACGGGTAAAAGGAATCAAACCCTACTCGGACTAAGTCTAACAACCTCGTAGGGGTTGATTCTTTTCCACCCTTATAAAGCAATCTACTATTGTTTACTTGAATTTTATTTAAAATAGGAAGTATGAAAAAACTTGACCAAAAATTTTTACTACCCAACCATCAGATCAGTTGCAATTCGACTGTGACCTAATAATGTAGTTAGTCACAGGATATACGCGTGCGCTATTAAGCGATCAGTTAATTATATTATGACGATATTGTAGTAAATCACGACTTATGAAATTACATCTTGACAATATTGTCATGGTGGTATGATATTTTCCGACGTTTGGCTTTTCATCCAAATAGGACTGTTTAATTAACACAATGATAATTTGGTGTTACCGAAATACTATTATTTCAACATAAGCCTATGTTACATATAACTATAATATTTGGGCCGGTAATTAAACGACGAATTCCTAAAATTTTATTTTGAACCTGAAACCTACTGAAGCTTACTACACACCATAGTGTGAATAGCGAATTTAAGAGGATTATGGTTTCAGTAAGACGGTGCACGGCCACTTTATTATCGCGACGCGTGAATGAATTGAAGCATAGTGTATGTGTTTTAAACTAGAACTTAGAAGATTAATTAGATAAAATAAGAAATAAAAAAATATTATTAAAATGAAATTACAAAAACGTTTTGTGTTGAATGTAGAAGCAGTATACTTTGAAAAAATATTGAAATTCCTATTTACAAGACTGTGACTTATCTCAACAGTTAGTATACACAATAATAACCATTAATCAAATTCCAATTTTTTAAATAAATAAAAATTATTTTCGTATTTCAATAATAATGTTAATACGAGTAATTGTTAATGATTAACGTGTTACCTTTTGAGCCTGTCGTTTTATTCAATTATGCCATTTACTATGTAATTTTTAATCCCGGCAAGGAAAAGTTAATTCACAATTGAGTAGGTACTTAAATTGTGTTTTGCTTAATTATTGGCGCATTTAAGAAATGATGAATATGGTGTTTAAACTCGTCCTGGTCGACGAGATTGGAGTGCATAGTTTGTTTTATTTCTGTGTGCAGTAAATTAATCCGATTCCGATCCGATTAAATGCTATGTTTTCATTGGTAGACTTTCAGTCTACTAGTCTTCTAAGTATATAACACATCATGTACATAAAGAAGAAGAAGGTATTCCTAGTCAGAAGATGACTGAAGATTGTGGATATAACAGAGTGTAGATAAGCTCTATTAGGTATTCAACTACCGCCACCTTTAAGTTAATAAGTTGATAGTTCGTTCCACCGAACCTAACAAATCAATGCATAGACATAAGCAAATAACTAACGGACGATGACGGAGTTCTGAAAGTAATGTAATAAATAGTTCTCATCATATGTGTTGTAACTAGGACTAACACGACTTTTTGTATATATATATAAATATACAAAATTAATTGTATATATATATACAAAATATATACACAAATATATATACATAAATTTATATATATAATTGTGTATATATTTTGTATTCATATTTGTGTATACAATTCTATCTTCTAAAAATCATTATAAGTATAAGTTCTTTTACATTAATTATTTCACAGACAAATTATTTATTTCTGATAAATTTATAACAGGATTATATCATTTGGGACTTTTTTCACTTCTTATATGTGCTGAAAGAATAAAGTAATAAAAATGTATTAATGCCAATCTAACACTTGAAAGACCGCAATTATCAAAGTGACAACTCTAATATAAATAAAACAATACTTCATTGTTTTAAAAGTTATTGGTCTTTGAATATACATTTTTGTAGGTAAAATCACGATTATAGTCAGTGTTAAGAACTCAAACCTAGTGCTTTAAGGGAATAAAAAATGTTTGTTTACATTACGAGTACATTATTATCATTTCTATTTTAGCCGAGACTCCACTTCGATAGGTTCTGGACTGCTAGAATGCAGCACTTTCATGCGATCTAATTAAATCGTGAGGCCAGTTTATGGAAGGCGCACCAACGCTGCTTTTTCCGATATATTCCTTTTATTTGAGGATCTTTCCTCATCATACATTACATACCGCAAAATATTTATTTATGCTTTCTCATCATCAGTATTGAAAATGTCGGTCTTTCTAGTGCTAAGTCTAAAAATGTTGGTTTGGTATTTCATGTAATCTATTATGAATTAAGACCATGAAAATTCCATCGCCGTTTTCAGAGATCTCAGATCTCCTAAATCATCGTCAGTATTGTTCATTGTGGACGTAATTTTCAGAAATATCATGTTATGGATCCATTATTTAATCGTTACAAGATTATTTTACAATAAACAATAAACATTACACATAAAATATAATTTGTTTTCATTTCGAATCTTGTCCATTTTAAATATTTCTTAGTACTAAAAACCAACCTAAAAAAGTAAAGAGTTACACACTGTATTAATAAGAAATGTAATGTAAGTTTTCTTTAGTAATTTCATTATTTTCAGTTATTTTAATTTTCAGTTTTGTTCGGGATGTCCCATCTTGGGAACCCCGTGGTGATAATGAATGGGCAGCGGTTCAAGCGCACTTCACACTACGGGATTAAATCCTGGTGGCACTGCATCAAGAGGTCTACTAAGGGTTGCACAGCCAGCATTAGGCTGATACAGAACCGCGTGGAAAGGCTCAACTTGCAACATAATCACTGAGTGTTTACATTTGGAGGTAACATTTCGACACGAGAGAAGACGTTGCCAAATAGACATTACGACGTGAAACTTTATATTTTCATTCTAAAAACCGGCGTTATTAAAGCGACATCAGAGCTATTTTATGGACAATATGAAATATATGATGTGTTGCTGTGTGTGTTGATGGGTTCGTAATCGTATATACTTAATGTTATAAGAATATTACAATAGGGAAGTGCGCGTAGAAAAATCTGTGTCTGACTAAAATTTTAACTGATGATAATTGAACTTGCTGAAATCAAGGAATAATATTTTTATTTTCTATTAAAACAGGTATAATACATTAATAAACGTTAAATGTGCGTTAATGAATACATACCTCCTGTCAATGTAAATCGAAGTCAGGAGGTCTAATAGTAGAAGAGTATGTTTTTCAAAGGTTCACAGAATGTATATTTTATTCGATATTTAATTAAAAAGTATCCGAACTCCCGTCACAAATAAAATTGACACTTGATTGATACTTGAAAGCGTATTTCGTAATAGATCGGAGCTCGGCTGTCATAGCAGTAATAATGTTATAAAATTGCAATCCTTTCAGCGGCTTTTTGACCTTAAAGATAAATCAGAGATTGCAGGGAAGCGTTCCAAATCAGTTGAGTAAAGAGCGTGTGTTGAATCATAATAACTGTTTTCAGCCAAAAACTTACGTATCAATTTCGACGATTGCGCTGAAGCATTGTTTTGGTTAAGCTGCAGTTTTGACGTGAAACGTCTTTAAAATCGCGCCGAAACATACGGGTACCAGGTTTAAAAAGTGGACCGTAACGAAAAGGTCTATATTATCGTACCTTAATTATTAAAAAACTATTAGTCTTAGAAACAAAAATGTGGTGTGAATATTTCACTTATATAGTCAGCTCGCTGTTGTGACATTGAGTTTTTTTATTAAAATACTTAAAACACCGTCAATCTGCTTTTTATTTCTATCTTTTACTTTAAAAGCGGTTCCCTAACATAGACGTTTCACGTTAAAAGCAACGGCCGTGTGCCCCGGCACAGCCCCACCCGATTTTTGTAATACTAAACGACAACAATACTAAACCCTACTATTCTTACCCTACGAAGTAAAAGATAGTCAGGTCAGATACGATATATATATCGTATCGTATATATATCAACTTAGTAAAATATAATATTAGTATTCCGTCCAGGTGATTATAGTATAATACTTTTTATTACTTTAATTGTGTTTACTGCTTTTTTTACTGGATTGTTCGCAGTCTGCTTCATTTTACTCACATTTGGATATAAAAAGCATAAACTTAAAATTGTATGTTGTGTTCCATATCTATGTTGGTTGTTAAATGAGACATGTACCTATGTCAATTTTTGGGAAGACTACATTTAAGTACAAATGATGTGTTGTGTTAATGTACTATGTGTTGATATTCATTAATCATTATTGCGATGCGATATCATTTAAAAATGACGTCTAATTAAAGATTAAATTTCATATTTTGTATTTAATATTAATTATATATTTTTAAGCTAATTGGATAGACTGTTTAAATAGCTATTTTAATATTAAGATTATTCAAATTACTGTATACAATACAGTATACTGATATAAGGTGCATTTTAATTTTTCTATCTAATAGCATTTTAGAACAAAGAACAAACACTTACCAGAAGACATACATGTGGAAGTGTAACACCATAAATTTACTGCAGCATGTAAAAGTATTAAGTACCGGCACATTATTGGTGGATTAAATTCTTTAATTAATTCATATATTGAGATATTATAAGAATTTAATTATTGATCAAGGCATTTGTGTGATAAACACCTTTGATACTTTCAGAAACAGATCAAATAACAGTTATCACTGTTTTCACACATGTATAATTTTAAATTAATAGTTAGTTTTAGTGGTTTAATATTACAATAGAAATTAATAAAATTAGAATAACGTTCAAAATGAAGGACAAATAACCACCAGTTTATATTGAAAATTAAGTAATCTCAACTGTAGATCTGACTGGTGTTAATTTTCCATTTTTCAATTAATACATATTTTAAGGCATGTTTTGAGGCTTTTTATTTATTTCTTTACTAAAGTGAAATTTCACCATAGTTATATATGTTAGTTGCATTAACCTTCTTTATCATTTTCTTTGTTACAATATTTGTTACATAGGCTTTCTAATAACTATTAAAATATATTTTACTGAACATTGTGTTTTATATTATATATAACAGTAGAGTTTCATAGGTATAATATAGTGTGTATACCTTTTTTTTCCCTGAGGAAAATGCATTAAGTTGCATACCCCGGCTGTGGCGAGCCGGCGGTTATGTGGGGCTCTCCTCCCCAGAAGGGGGAGGCCTGCCCACTAAAAACCTCAGGGATGGCCTTCCTCAGGCATGTAGGGAGCCCCCGGGAATACCAAGCTACTTCCGGGAACCCCCAGCCTCCGCTCCCCCGCCGATACAGGGGAGCCCTCCTCGGGGGAGGCTACAATACCTCCCCCGATCTCCACCACCGGCGACGCCCCCCGGCCACGGAAGGGGCGTGGTCCCTCCCGGGTCGCCGTATCCGCGGGCGCGATTTCCTCGCGCGCGCCGGCGACCCGCGGATAGTGTGTATACCTAACTGTAAATCATCTTAAAACTATTGTTATTTATAATATAACTTACTCACAGATTCAGATTTGCCCGTGCCGACATTTCTCACGACTTGTTTCGGCAATCCGTGCTTGATTATCGACGACTACAGGTTCAACAAGCGCAGTGACAGGAGTGGCCCGTGTGCGCACTGGGTATGCATCAAGAAAGGCTTAGATAAATATATCATATTAATATATAGACTGTAATAATAATACCAATGTTTTATGAATTCCTGTAGACACAATTCACATGTGTAGTATGTATAATAAAAAGATACGTAATAAAGGTTAAGTATATTTAATTATCTCATAAATAGTAAAGTTTACGATTAGTGAAAGGTAAAAAAGAAACATAACTAATTAAGACAATAGATTGGTACGTTCTTCCAACTTAAAACAAATAGAATTTTCGAACAGATTGCAAGAACGGTCTTCTTTCTATACCGGTCTTCAGCGGGCGCTCGCGGTAGCGTTGTCATGTGTTTTTCGTTGTTGTCCTCGGCGTTTAATATAGTACTTACTGATATTTGGCGTCGTTAAAGTGTGCGATTATTTAATTAGTGAAAAACGGATACCTAAAAGTAAACGCGAAAAAAGCTACTATAATTTACTTCGACGTGTGAAAAAGTTGGCAAAGAATTACTTGCTCGAAATATGCAACTATCATCGTATTTGGATAGTGTATATATGTATATACGTTCGAAATACAAACTGGGGTAGTGAAGGTTAGTTAAGTGATAATGCTTAACGACGTTAATGTTAAATAATGTGTTCCTGGAATTAACAATACGCTATTTTTATTTATTGTAATATGGACGATGGGTGACGACGAAGAATGATGAAGAAGAAACGGGTGGTAAATCTGAGTTAGAATCTCCAATATTTCAAAAATAAGTAAGTCACTAACTAATATGTTCAAATTAACCCAGTCTTGGTACTATAATCAATATTTAATAAATTAAATGAATACAATTGTATGTATGTACAATAAGGGAGTACATTATAATCACGCTTTCTGTCTTTGTTTTAATGTTATTTTGATATAGATACCGTATCATTCCTTATAATCTTTATAATAATCCGGCTTTCTAAGTCTACTTAGAATCTGACGTTACTATGCAATAATATTCGTACTACGTATTGACGATTGAGGATCAACACAATATTATTTTCAACACACGTTCTCATAACGGGGCTGTTTCATGCGTGTTTTAATCTCAAAAACTAGGATATTGCACACTAGTGCGCAATTTCATTACGCACTAGTGTGCAATATTTATAACCCGATAAAATTCGGTTGTTCCCTGTTACAAGACGTTTTTATATACGTACAATGCATTCTTAATTTAGTCTGGTAGCACTTTCTTTTTCTCGAACAAATGTATTCTAATGTTTTATATGTATTTATCAATGAAGAAAAGTTATAAAAGCGTAATAATGTTCTTGAACGGCAACAACCAACTTTCATTTTTACCGCGATATCGCGCATGCGCGCGCCGCTCAGCGTAATGGCGGCATCGGCATACAGGCACGAGTCAAATTATCATTCAGCCAAAATTTTATAAATTTAAGAAAACAGCATATGATAATATAATGTATTTAAATAAAATTATAGTGAATCTTTGATTACTATTGCACCTCAATGCAAGTCTGTTGAATGTAAATTTATATCTCAAACCGTAAAAATGCCCGCAAAATCTGTACAGTATCACTTCGCAAATTGTACATTTACTAATTCTTTTAATAAATAAAAATTTGCATTTTATTAGCTTTTTTTCCTCAACTTGTGTTGAAAAACGTCGTATGAAACTCGTGAGCATTGTTAATTGCATACCGGCTAAATTGTCGCGCTCACCTTACGGCTCGCGCGACCAATACCGCCTCGTATGCAATGAACAACTTTGCACACTAGTATCATAATGTACTATTATTGATGCCTACTATTGCTCATACTTCTGCTAATGATACTCGGTCATTAAGTGTTCTTGGTGAGTTTTATGGTTGTTTTTGTTTTATGATTTTAATATTTACAGCTACTATGTAGTATAATTTTAATTTTGATTTTAGCGATCTAGCATCAAGGATTACAGAATTTATCGGAATTGTGAGTACATATATAGTTAGTAGTGGTGTTTTTAATTTACTAAGCTATGTTTTTTTTGTGTATTTCTGTCAAAAAACAAGAAATATTTACACGAATGTAACTACGTAGATTACGTCATATATCTGAATATGAGTTATCGAAAAATTTTCTTTCAATAGGCTGATGTTAATGATAACTGAGAGTATGTTTAGTGACTTAATTAAGTATGAACATTAAATCCCTAATTATGCTTTTGGACTAATTACGCTCGCTCGAAAAAGATGTTTTTTTTTTCTTTTCAGTACTCATTATAAACAAAATGCATCATCTCCAAAAGGGATCAAAGAAGAGAAGATGTGTAGGATGCTATAAAAAACTTCGCACCTTCTTACCAAGTCGTGAGGCTGACAAAAAAGTGAAGAAAATTATCACAGAATGCATTAGTTGCAAAAAACATTATTGTTTGACCTGTTTTAATGAAAAACATCCTTAAGTTTAAATTTAATTAAAAATAACATACTACTTACTTACCTAATAAATAAAAAAGATTTTTCGCCATCATTAAACTAACCCGCTTTTTACCTAAAACTGTGTAGGTATTTGTATTATTTGGTGCTACAAAAAGGATTTCTTCAATTCATTTACGGAAAATGGGGCCTCGGGCCAATTAATAACCTTCGTGCTGCTACATTATCTGGTTTTGGATGGGTTCAAATCGGCTCAAAACGCAATAATGGAAAGTGCAGATAAATAAATGCTGCTGGCATTAGCTGCTAAGAGAGAAATAGTGAATTCACTATTTCTGTTCTGTGCCGCAGTAATTACTGAACATTGGCACAGAACATTGTATATACATTAGTTTCTGCGTGTATAATATGTAGACGTTACAGGAGTAAGGCTGTGCATGATCGGAAGTCTCAGAATTAAGTTAGATAAGATTTATGAAGTTGTTGGTGTACATTTGGCGGGGACCTATATTATTGAGGTTAGGGTAAAAGTCTTGGATTATTTTATTCACGTGTGCTATCTATTATGCTGTATATTTAAAACTTACACTTTCTCTTAATACTGGAGTCTTTCGTGAATGCCCTAAGGAGGTTTATTTAAAGGCGTGATACGATGTCCACTATATACCGATAACGAGACAAAATTTGTAGGCCACGGAGGATGTTAAAAAAGTAAATATAAACGTTGTTGAGTTTTATATTTGATTATATATTTTCTGTTTGTGTTGACGTGTTGTCTATAATATATGAGTGAGCACACAAATGTTTTCTCTTTTTTACCGTAAAATTTAGTTTTTAGTTTTACAGGTGACGGCCGTTTGAGCGGAAGAGTTGATCAATTTAAATTTATGCCTTTTTTAAATAAATAGATAGATATTTTAAATCATTAAGGTCCTTTGTCCCCTAGCTGGGGCAGAGGGCGTTCACAGAGAGTCTCCATCCCGCACGGTTTTGAGCTTCGCATTTGATTTCGCTCCTGGCTTTCGCTTCGCCAATGACAGTCCGCCGTCAGGTCTGTTTTGGACGACCATGTATGCGTAATATTTTAAATAAATAGATATTGTGAATGTTTATATATTAGTAGTATATTTATTTATTTTATGTTTATTAAATAATTAATAATATTATATATATATATATATATATATATATATATTATTAATAATATATAATATATATATAATATAATATATTAATATATATATTTATATATACATATAGGTAACTGATCGTAAACTTAGTACTTAGTATCTTTATCTTTTATTAAAAAATAGGCAATGAATTATATAAATGCGGTATAGTAATGTTCTTATGTGTCTAAAGCAACACACACTCGGAATATACAGCTGGATATAATTTGTCTTATTTATACATATAAGATAAATATCCTAAGCAAATTATGGTGTTAGCAACAACAACGACGTAAAATAACTTGGTGACTGATTAGTAACTAGTTGTTATTTTCAGATCCAGTCTCGACAGTCGTCCAGCCCAAATTGGTGAATCAAGTGCCAGTCATCATACGAGACGGATATCAGTACATGATAAGAAGTGATATTAATTCTTTACGCGTAACCTGGAGGTGTGTTAAGTACAGAAGATTTGGTTGCAACGCCCAGTTGATCACGTCTGCTGGACTGGGCGCCATTGTGATAAAGAATGGCCATAATCATTAGGGTGAGGCATCAGTGAAAGAAATAATCTATATTTTATCGATACAGTCATTTGCATTCCAACATGGCAGTAGGCCGAGATTATAGTTTGTTACTTGCTAACGAAACACACTTCGCTAGCTTCTTCATGATTCATTCGTGCTTCCACACACTGTCGTCGGTTAAAAGTACGTTTAATCTAACCTTTTTTTAAGTTATCTTTTGTTCTGTATAAAATTTGCTTTAGTTGTTTTTTAACAAATCGTATATTCATTACATTTTTAAATGTTCATTTTATAATACTATCCAGTATTCAAATTCTCAAACAGGCATTTTAAACTAATGTACGTGTATAAAATTATTTAAAAATTGCATTTGCAGATCATACTTTATTGTCATTTTTACATTAGCAATGAGATATACAGTGCTAATTGTTGTACTGTGTAGATAATTTTATCTATCTATTGAGAATAAAATATATGTTAAATTGCATAGATACATGTTGAATAACGTTGAATTTGAAAACATTTTAATAAATATACTTATAGTTTGATTATTCTAGTCGCTGGAATGTATTCGAAATAAATATTATTACAGTAAGAAATGAGCAAGACCCTTTTTTTATTGAAATATGTATATTAATATATATTGCATTCTCATTATTAGCATTTATAATTGACCACATCTGTTGGTCATAGGCCTGCCCAAAGCTTGGTCCTACTCTGCGTCCTACTAGCGTCCAGCGTCTTCGATTTTCAATAAGACTTCGTTCAGCTTTCTGGAAGGCCTACCAACTCTACGGTGTCAAGTACATGCCTGTCACTCGAGAACGTTTTCGCCTCAATGGATAATAGTCTTACGAGCAATGTGCCCTGCCCACGTAGCATGACTGGTCCTTGCTAATAAAATATACTTTGACACGGCAATGTAAAGAATGAATAATGCAGTTGAAATTTTCAATCGGATAAAGACTCGTCATCGAATTGCTTAAGGCATCAAAATGACTTGTTGAAGACGAGGGTTCAAAACCCGCGTGACTAAGATACTTTTATTACATAGTTTTTATAAATTATATTATTTTCTTGTTGGTCGAAAATTTCTACATAACAGGGCAATACACCAGTCAACGCTGTCTTTATACTGTAATGCCCCTACAACAGCAATGGCGGGTGCAAAATTACCTCGGTCACTGTTACCAACGAAGTCGGCCGAAGCTGTCACATTACCGTTAAAAGAGTATTTATTGTAATTACAAAGGTTCACCCACAGGCCATAGATTTACGTCAATCAATATAGATCTAACCACAGTACACTAACAGCATTACTACAGTACGCTAGCCGGTCAATGTTGTAACTCAAAAGAAATTTCTATCGGTGACGTCTTTGTGCTGGTCTTTCGAGGTTTCCATCTCTTAGCAGATTTATCTTTTAATGACTGATTTGGCAACTACCTAAACTATCAAATTAACGATTTGCAAATTTACAGGAACCTGTGTTGTTGCTTCCACTTGAGATATAATATGTATGACGATTAAGGCCTTTAGGTTCTCTAAGAAATGCGGTGATATAAAAAATAATTATTTTCAGTTTCACCGATAATTTATACCACTACAAAGCAGGGCAATCCAGTTCTTATTATTGACGGCATGAGATTCAACACAGCTCGGAAATGCGTCAACGAAGCCAATGTACGTTGGCGTTGCACCAAATGGAACATCGGATGCAGAGCCACCTGTGTTACCTACCATAAACAGATCCTTTGGAACAGATTGCAACATAACCATAATTAGGAGTTGTATTATATGTTGGCAGTTCTATCTCACATTATTTCAGCTTAACAGACAGCTATTTGAAAGTAGATATATTGTTTGTATTATTTAAAAAATCTCTTTATATTTTACTGCTTGTATTATTAAAAAGAACTAAATGATATTTCATTACTATATTGCTATATTTTTACTTGTCTAATATTGGCATGTTCGTCCTAAATAATCATCAAAGCTTTTGTTTCTATGTTACGTCGACTAGGCCTTGGTCATCCACGCTGGTTCAGTACGGATTGATCGATTCACACCTTTTTTATCGATTACACCTTTGAATTTCTTCGTATGCGTATTCCAGGTTACCTCAACAAGATTCATCGTAGAAGCGCTAGATAAATATACATATATATGATATTCGAAAATTATATTGGTATATGGCAGATGATTTTGCACATCCCGAATCTCGCGATTTGAAGAACAGTGCCGAAATCGCTATCAAGTGAGATCTTGACACTAGCATCCAGACACTTGAGCCAGACACTAGATTCGGAGATCCAGGGTAGATCCTGGTAAGTAAAGTTATTTAACGCTTAATAAATCTATCTAAACTAGTGTGCCTTGGTGGGGAAGTTTACAAATTGTAATGTAGACAAACTAATCTATGAAAAAAGTACCTATTTTTATTGTTCTTGTCGTAAAAAATAGGTACTTTGGTATACCGTTCGCAGTCCCTATGTCACGTTGAGGAAAGCTACGGAGCAAAAATGGGAGTATGCTAAAATAAAAAAATACATTATCCAATTAATAAATAATAAAAATTATGAGGACACGATAAACCAATAGAAAAGCGACTGAAAATTAAAGCTATACATTAAACAGAAAACAATGCGCAATTGAATTAAGAAAAGACTAGGTAGGCAGTAGTTACGGCAAGTTGGCTGCCAAGCAGTAGGTACGTAGCAATGCAGCAGCAGTATATTTATGTCATATTTAGCAAAATATATAAAATTCATAAAAAGAAGTATAAATTGACATAAAAATAATTATATTGTTTACATGTTTTCAATAAGAACAGTGTGATGTCACGTCTATGTGTTGTCAAATGTGATAATGTTTACATTTATTTAATAGAAAAATGTTAAAACTATTAAGAAGCTAATACTTACAAAGAATATAAAATGGAGAGAAACGTAATATATAAATGAACAAAATAATGAAAGTGCCAAAATTGGTTGCCATACATTGAAAATAGTGTAATTTAGTGTTACAATAATGCATTTAATTTAGTGTTAATGTAATTTAGTACAATAATAATGCAATAATGCGAAGTTTCTATGAAATTTAAGTATATAAAGTATTAGTAAATATTTAAGCGTTAATGAATTTGAATACAAGATAAAGTGGAGACATTCTTATTTGTTACATTCACGATTGATATTTCAAGATCTACAAAAGCAATGGTCGACAATTATTTATTACTTATGATTATTTTGTGTTTCCCACCTTTTACTGTGTAAGTAATGTCTACAAAAGATTAGTACTGTTGAGAAAATAAAATATATTTATTGTTACTCTTTATAAATTATATTGTAGATCTACAAATTAGGATAGTTACGACAGAATATTAAAGTAAAAATATAGAAATCATATTATTGTGTTTTATGAAAGCAAATATTATTTCATAAATATGCCCGTGTGGCAATAACTTCAATCTCAATAAAGTAATAATTCTGAATTAAACTTTATTTGACCCGACTCGAGCGTGGATGGTAGTGTGTGGATATTGCAGTGGACGATTTTGTGCGGCACTACACTACTCTCTGGTCGAGATGGTTCACCGATACGACCATCTGAAATTCATACTATAATTTGAATTTGGGCCGTAATTAATTTATTCTCACTCGCCGGCACTATATATCAAAACTTTCCAAAACTCTATATTTAATATTTGATAATTTATTGATTTTCTACTGTATACCATTACAGATTCTATTTATTTTGACATATCGCAAAGAAATCAACGCGTGCTTGTTGTGAATGGGTTCAGGTACATGCGACACAAGCAGATTGCTAGTAAGATAGTCTGGAGGTGCCGCAGGCGCATGGCAGGCTGCAAGGCGTCCGCAACTACAGTGGACGACGATATTGTCATGATTAACACCGAGCATAACCATAGTTGAATTGGAATTTGCACGTACTAACTAGAAGTTTTTGGACATTAGTGCGATTAATGCTGCATAATTATATTTTCTTTAAATGACGCATATCCCAACTATGCGACGTTCAAAAACTGATCTCAGTTTGTATGTACATACTTATCTGTTAGTGTTACGAGTACAAGTACTTGTTAGTAAATGAAACAGATCATGCAGAAAGTACGGATAGGAAAGAGATAGCGTTGTGTTACCAAAGAAAATCAAAGCGAGAAACGATTTCTTCACTCTTGCTGTTACTTCGTGTATTTATCGTTTAGTTGTATACTAAACGAAATTATAACAATTGCTAGAATTAGAACTCTACAATTTCGATGCGCTACCTATAGTTTGTATATACCATCATAGTTACTGCAGAACACAGAAACTATTATGACCTGATTTGTAATAGACATATGTATATAATATATGTATTACTTAGGTTTTTTATTCACTCTAAGTTTAGATTATTTGTGATAAAACTTTTTTATATTGTACCTAGTTAAGCAATTTCATTTTAAAACTAATTTGTTTAAATAAACAGATATTTATGACTATGGTGATTATTTATATATTTATTATTAAATAATAATAATATTTAATATATATTGGTCATTAACCGGTCGTTTCTTTAGTAGTTAGGTCGTTATCTTTTATTTACAGCCCAAGTTTGTGAGTCCAGTGCAATATTAATGTTTGACGGGTAACCTGAAGATGCGTAAAGTACAGAAGATTTGTTTGTAATGTCTTTCTACTGTCATAGGCAAGAAGCCTATAAAAATTTAAATTCTATTTTTTATTTTAAAAAATTATCTGTATTTGAGATTCATGTTTCTTTGAAATCCCGATTCTCTCTTCCTCGCTTTTATTTAATTGTTTATTTTATTTTCAGTTATTTATATATCCAGCGCATTACGCAACAGCAAAAAAAAGCAACTTATGATTCAGGGGTTTACATTTGCCGAATATAGCCCAAGATACTGGTATTGCTCAAAAAGAAACTCCGGATGCAAGGCTAAAGCTCGCACTGGCATCGACGGCAGCGTTGTCTCTGTCGAAGGCATGCACGACCACCCACCGCCTAAGTACCATGTCACTACAAGTGGAAAATTTATTAAAATTTAGACTTTTATAAAAAAACGGAATCTTTCACTGCAATCTAGCAGTCTCAGGAAATACCCATCTCTTACACCGTTACGTATTAATGATTCGAAATTAATAAACCAATATATGCGGTTAGGCTATTTAAATACAATGTTTAATTTCTATCTCTTTCATCTTAATAATAGAAAATAGGGATCATGCATGTTTTTTTTTAATATATTAGAAATATAAAACATTTATTTTATAAAAATATTATACAGAGTGAAAAAGTTTGTAGGCCATGAAATCCTTTACGTAACGTGTTATTATCACAATGTGCGCATGCCACATAACAGCCGCATACTATTTAATTGGAATGAGTTAAAATACAAACTCAATTACAAACACTTTAATTTTCATTATAAATGGGAAGCTACATTACGTTTTGTTAGGGTTTTGGTCAGGGACGGCTGACCAACACAACCGAGGTGAGATCAGGTTCAGAACTTAATGCATAAAGTGTATTCATTATTTAAAACAATAAATCGGTAAAATTCACTTCTCTTTGGCCTATGGACTTGAGACGTAAATACATAAAAAAATATAATATTCTGAAAAGTATTAAAGCTACTTTTATATTACAAGACACGGTGAAATATATATAATTACTTTTTAATTTAATTTAATTTAATTATTTTTATTTAATTGATAAAATAAATAATTTCGTCTGTATACCTAGCTGCAAACTAATCATAACTGTCAAGGTAAAGGCGTATCCATGTGGATGCCGCTCTCTGACTGTTTCTAGTCGGGAGACAATCAAAGGCACTCTGAATATAAAGTCACTCAACATGGAGACTATATTTATCAGTCTTAGTTTTCTTTTAATTTTCAATAACGGTTACAAATACCTGTATTTGTATGGACATTTGCTATTTCCGACGCTAGTTGGCATAATGATAAAAACTGTATGTGTGGTGTTTAAATATTTCATCAATAAAAAGTCTCTTAGCTTATACTAATAACATTTTTTTTTAATAAATACTTAGTGAAATGTGTCATATTAAAATTAAACGAGACAATTAGTCATGATGTGTTGGGAAAATGAGTTGCGTTTTATTGAAATATTAACACCTTGTTAAAGTTTTATGTGAAGCTGAATATAATTCTGCGCATGCTTTGAAAATTCTAATGTTACAATTTCATTGCGATATTTTTGTTTCAGTGTCCTTCTTTTACAATCAGCAAGGGAAACGGCTCGCTCTCATTGCTGGATATACGTTCTACCTATACACGAAGTCGCGAACTGCCAAAACAGGTATGTGGCGATGCACCAGTGGGTATCCCTGCAAAGCCAGGTTCAAGGCCACCATTGACGGAGAGGTGCTGAGGATAACCTCCCTAGAACACACGCATAACCCGCCACCCATCGCTATACAAAATGGTCGATTAGTGAAAATCTACAAGAAGGATCTCATCGAGTTTAAATGTTCCATGATTGGACATTCTGTGCTTTGATTTCTAGATCTGAACCTTTTCATAAGCGCATAGTAATCAATATCTACTTACTTTGTTTAATACTCTAAACCAATCGTAACTAACATTAGTATGATCGTGAATGTAAAATAAATAAATCACATAGGTGACAAATCTAGTCTGTTCAAGTAACGTCTTATATGTACATTGCGTTCTATTCATCTTAATGCAATGTAGTCACTTATTTCATTTACCCCTAGTTTTTTAATTAAACTACTAGTTTAGTACTAACTAGTTAACTAATTGAACTTTTAGCACTAAATATTCTGCTGGCTTTAACATATTATTCTTTCAAGATATTTGCAATTGGGAAATGGTTTTTTCTTACCAGTATTAACTCTACAAGTATCTCTTGTAGAGTTTATCTCGTGGAATAATTGTGAACGGTTAAATAAATAACCATGTTTGCTTTCAATTGTCATTCGTTGGGTTTTGCGAATTATTCTACAAATAACACGAGCGAATATTTGACTGTTAGTCCAAATAGAAAATATATCTTAGTTAAGCAATCGCAGCAGTAGATTTTCATTAATATAATGAAAAGTACAAGAAATACAATTACTTTTATCTAGTAAATTATATAATATCAAATAAAGAACTACTTAGCTTAATTATATTATTCATTAAATATTTTGAAACATACCGATTCAGCCCCAACGAATTATAAGATACGTCGAATCATATCGTCAAAATTGTACACAGCTACGCTAGAGGATGTGTCTAAGCGTTTGGACTGCAGAGGTCAGGACCTCATCAATATAGACAGTGAGAAAATGAAACATGAGTTTTGCTGATATTGTAATCACAACTGAAAACATGGAACACTTAGTCCCGATGCTCGACAACCTTAGTAGTTTCGAAAAAAAATAATCTTAAAATGAACATGATTAAGTCATATCCGCATGTAGTAGCTAATCTTGTTAAAGTTGGAGGCTCTAAGCTAGAAGTTGTTGATTTTATGTTTATCTGGAATAAACAATCCAAGTAGGTAAGTCCAACTTCTGTAAGGATGTACATAAGTTTACAAAATATAAAACGTAACAAGGACGGACCACGAGTTTGTGGATAATAAATTTAAACTACTAAAATTAATATCGCGTGTTTTGTTTGAACTGAAAACTGCAATATGCCTTTTAAGGAGACTCAAAGTCACCCAATAGACAATGAACAGGGTTTGGAATTTCTGTTAAAATAATAACATTTATTAATTACTGAAATGACTAAATCTGTAAAAGACCCAGTGTCAAATGTGAACTTCAAGTGGCAGTGGGCAGGGCACATTGCTCGTAAGACATACGACGGTTGGTGCAGAAAGATCCTCGAGTAGCAGACATATGCTGGAAAATGTTGCGTTGGAATGTCAGCCACAAAGTGATCCGGCTGACGATTTGATGACGATCACAGGAAGGCGCTGGATGATAGCAGCACAAGACCAACCAGCACCAACACAAAACCAAGTAGGCGTCTTTCGATTGAAATAATTTATAAAACGAATATTTTTTAATATATTGCTATATTCTCATTGTTATTGTTTTAAACTAGGAGAAACGATTGTATATTTAAACTTAATGTATCGCTGAAGTCTCAACTCGTACTTAGTATTCGGTAGCTCGGGGTCCTTTATGTAATTTTAAAAATTTGCTTAGCTATCTGACTACACCTGCAAAGAAATTAAAATGTGTATGTGAGGTGTACTAGACATTGAGTGTTTACATTGAAATTATAATAGACTAATACTTTCCTGATAAATAATACAACTTTCTGTTACTCATTATAGCAATGATTTTTACATTGCGAATATCATGTATATGTTGCCGTTTATATATAACGTAGTGCACAAAATAATTTTCTAAATATATTTTATAATTATCAGTTTTAATTATTTGATACCTATACTTTAATTTATATTTTTTTATTTTTTAAATGATGTACAAAGGTGAGCTTATCTCTTTAAAAGATCTCTTCCAGCCAACGTTAGAAACAGTTTAATATTATATTAGCGGAATAATAGTATGCAATACAATAAATATGAAAGACAGCTACAATATCCTATTACTTTTACTTGAAATTAATAAGTTATATAAGTTGGCAGTTATTGAAATAATTGTTTTTTTTTATATATTTGTTGTTTCATTTTTACTTAGTATTAAATTATTAAAAATATTCATACTTAAATTTGTACAATGTTTATTTATGGTAGGTATATGAGGTAAATAATGTTATTGAAATAAATAATGATTTGACTTATTTAAATATATATATTTCAAGTTTATCAATCAAATGTCCGAATTGTATTAAGGCGTCAGTACGATATGTTCAAGTCACTGGTTCGAGTTCCACCGTAGTCAAATATTTTGTTTGCATTTAATGACTTCCATGACATATAATCTAGAGTGATTTAAAATTTTTAATGAAAATATACTTATATTTTAAGCAACGTTTTTAATTTTATGTTATGGAAATCAAATTGTATTATATTCTGGTGCAAAAAAAAATACTGAAATGAAATGAATATAGTAATAAAAATATAGTATGATATATAGTAATAAAAAAAACAATACCGTATATATCTAATGTTTAATTATACATGAATTTGTATGTGTTCACTATCTTTACTTCTACAGTTTATAGTTGACACCTAATCTAACTATTGAGTCACATAGCGCCATCTATGCTTATGAATTTGTTACTCGCAGTCCCGCCTCGTGTCGTTGCGCAGCCGTGGATCATATGGGCACATACATATCAACCATTTTGTTTACGAGTCTTGAAGAAGAGAGGTCTCTTATTGTGACTACTGAGAAATTTTAGCCGTTATAGCAAACTATAAATAACTTTTATTTCGATGGTGATAGTACAGTTACTTCTAGTTAGTATGAATGCCTAAAAGCAGAAATAGTTGATGCTAGCCTGGCAAGGCCGTGTAAATTGTATCGTGCGGGAAGACACTCCAATGTGGATATATACGAGTAAAATTTGTTCTAGTGTTTACCGGATTAGTCTGATTTATAGATCAGTATTTATTATGATTTTCTTTAATGTACATTTTTTATATTAATATCTATCTATACATTATAGTGTGCTTAATAGTGTATTGTGACATTTTTAAATGGTTCAACAACAAATTGTGACGTGTGTTTAGTTGCCCAGATATTATGAGTATTGGTAATTAGCTGAATGTATAATAAATATTATACACACATAATATATTTTTTCCCATAATATCATTGGTGAGTCTGTTTGTGAATTTTATTCTTAAAGTTTTCTATTATATTTATGATTCTTTTTTTTATTCATAGTTAATTGTAATTTGAATGCTTTTGTCGGAAGTCCTGTCATACGTGGTCCTCTCCCCGTCAGTTACTTTCTACCTGCATTGTATATATTTTTTTAAACCAGCAGATGTTTCGACGCAACGACCGCGACCCCTTCTTTGCTGCTTTTGAATTGAATAACTGCCTTTGTAAGTAATTTATATTGTACTTGAGTATTGAATTGATTTGGTTGCACGGAAGATCTAACCTTTTCATTCTTATCGTATGATAATGTCTAATATTTCTAGTAATTCTAATTATTTCATTGAACTAATTATGACTTGTATTGTTTTCGTTTCCAATAGTTAAGTATACATATAACTGTTATGTTTGTACTTTTCGATTCCCATATAAACTAAAAATAATATTTTCCATAATATAGGCCTTGGTAGCAGTTATTACTCCCGAAACTCCCGATATATATGATATATTGAGGATTCAAATGTCTTCTCTGTCTCTTATATTATTGTCAATATTCATCTGTGTGTTTTGTTATTAAGTATGCGTAATGCTGATACGATCTTAATAAAAATTGCCTAGCAGATAACGTACGTATCTCGGGCTGCGTTGAATACCTGATCCGATAAATACGCATAGTTATACGAGTAGTATTCAGACTGATGCAGTGATGCGCTGCAGAAATCGCAGAAAACCGGCGTAAAATAGCGCTTGCGCTGTGTTTTGCCGTGTGAGTGAGGGTACCGGAGGCCCAACCCCCCCTTCCCCCCTTATTCCCTTTTAAAAGCCCGGCAACGCATCTGTGACTCCTCTGGTGTTGCGGGTGTCCATGGGCAACGGTTATCGCTTTCCATCAGATGATGCGTTTGCTCGTTTGCTGCCCTATCCTATAAAAATAAATGCAATTAGCATTAGTTAAAGTAAGTCCGATTTATATAAAACATTTATAATATTTATTTATTTTATCTATTTTAATACGAAACCTTAATAACCTTATGATCAGGAGCTGAAGAATTGATGAGAAATATTTCAATTGATAACAGAAGATGTAGAGAACATCAAGAAAGAAAATCATGTAAGTGGGGGAGATACAGATTGATAAGGGATTTTTCAATCCAGATTACTTGCCTGTATCTTCAGATATTTCCCATGTCATGTTTAAGGAAAATCAATACATGATCAATATCCATGTTTCATGGCATACTCAATATGGTGTTGTTAAATTTTTATGTCACAATGTTCTTTAGAATTATGAAAGCCGATAAATTAAGAGGAATTACATAAAAAAAGTTAAGAACTTACTTATCTGAACTGTAATAAACTGTAAAAAACAACAAAAGCTCAACTTAGCCGTGTACAATAAAATATCGAACATATTCCTTAACAACTAGCTATGCAGAACTCATCAGATAATAAACAGGTAACTCCTTGTAAACTAGACTTTAAATTTTTTCTAGCTAGATACTGACTGATGTTTAAAATTTGAAATAAATGAATAATTTTAATAAAAAAAGTTGTTTCTTATTACTTTATTAACCATACATTAAAATTATAAGGCAAATAAATACAATAAAGTACATATTTAATTATTTATATTTTTAAAATATCGTTTCAAAGATTAAATTTCAGGTAGAAGCACCTCTACGATTTGACGCAGGTAGCTGACGCTGAATGTTAGCGCACCTATCGGTGTGGAGGTATTTAGGAATGGCCACTGTCGTCTTACATTAAGCTGGGGTCCTTGGGCACACAAGAATTTGAGGCCCTTTTGGAAAGTAAAAAACGCGAATATAAAAAATATAATAAATTTGTTATGCTCACTTAACTAGTTATGTTCGCGCCATCCCGCGGATGGAATACTGCACTAAAATAAATGCTTCGGTTATTGGAGTCCTGAACTACAAATCCATAGACATCTCTCGGCCTCGGCTTTCAGATTGAAATGAGCCATCTTGGACCGTCTGTCTTCGTTGATATAATGGCGTAGTATATACCACGTAAATACCTTTTTATAAAGTTATTAATTTGCGAAAAAAAGTAATGTCTAATGTGTCCGACAAAAATATTTTGAGAATAAATGTGTGAGAGAAATTGTAGGTCCTTCGGGGCCCCTCTGGGTATGGGAACCCTGGGTACGGGCCCCGCGTACCCTTATGGTAAAGACGGTATTGGGAATGGCCTATGTCCTAATTTATTTTACATTATAATATACTATTATGTTTGTTTACATGTTATTCAGTATCTTTGATCTCCAGCAGGGTGCCTGTGTTTCACTTATGGACTATATTTTATTTTCAGTTCTATGCGTGCAAAATGTATCTGGAAACGTAACAGCTATTGTCAACAATTACACATTTTATCGAGCTAAAATTTTACACAACACAGACATATGGCGGTGTACTGTGGGCAGCAGGTGCAAAGCGCGCTTCACTACGACAAAAAATATGGTTATTTGTAATAGTTTCCTAGAACACACTCATGCGAAACCCAACTTTGTGATTCGTGAAGGAGTAATTGTTAAAATTTAATTTTACAGTCATATTGCTTAAAGATTTTACCAACTTCAACAAACATCAAGAAGATCCTTATAAATTGCTGTATCTAACTTTTTCTCTTTAATAAAAAAAAATATAAAAACATTTTATTTTATTTGCGCCAAAAAATATATTATAATATCTTACTTTTAGTGTATTCTATACATTTACTGATATCGTTTCAATGTGCTTGGCTAAGTGAAGTTTCGGAAGCACGGAGCACTCTTAGGTATTTTACGATACTAAAGAGAAGAACAACAATTTAGTAATACTCGAGTGCAATTTTTAAAAGGTCATACATATTGCACTCGAGTTCTACAGTATCATTAAAGGTCATACAAACTATGCATATTGCTTAAACACTCTTAAATCATCTGAATAGATTTAAATCCTACAGTGATATTATTAGATATTATTAAAGGCTATTCGCTTAATTTCGAAATCTTCTAATGCTTTTTTGGGTGTCAATATATACTAAGTATTTAGTATATAATAAAAGTAGTTTTACTAATATGCAAAATATATGTTTTATATATCTTTTTTTAAGGTAGTTATTTCTTTTTATCGTGTAGTTGTTATATGTATGATAAATGTAAGTAATTCATATGAAAATAAACAAGTTTCTCTTAAAAAAATTAGGAAATAAATAAATCTGAATATGATATTCCACAAAGCATTGCCAGGACAATTATCATGTGTTAAGAATATGACCACAATATTATGATAAAACGATATTTAGACCTTGAAATAATACTCGTATATGTTAAAAGTTGTATACTACCACCCCTACCAATAGATGTTCCACTGCTGACATCCACCACCACCTGAGAAACCACACCACACTCTACCTAAGAAAAGGGTATATTATTTATTCCAGTATCATGTAATGTAGTTTAAATACTAAATTGTAATAATAAAGATTAAATACTAAAATAACATCAGTTAGTTGTCATAGAATAACACATTATATTTGCTCGAACGGAAAATGTAATCAGTTTAACTACTGCAGTTCAAGAGAATAGTAAATCGCAACCCCTAAATCTTCTTATTTCAAGTATCGATGTAGAGATAAATGGATAATATGATGAAGGTCAAAATACTTTCAAGCTTTGTCGTTTCACACTTAATATTGTTTGAATTAATAAACTTTGACTTAATGTTGTTTACAGTAAATTAACTGTGTACATGTTGTGAACTTCTACTTTTAGAGGTCACCATAACGTTGAACAATTTGATCAAAACAACATCAACAAAACAACAATTTGAACAATTGCATCAAAGTTGAATGGATATTTAAGACAATTTCAGTTCATATTAAATGCAATATGATGATGATATATCTGACATATTGCATAACTACCGAGTCAGATAGTTTTAATACTTCGTCCTTTGTCACGAACTAAGAATATTTTATAGAATATGTTCACGTATTAAGAGTAAAAAGTAAATATCATAACATTATCATTTTTCTTTTCAGCTAAAAGTCTGAGACTTGTTAAAAATATTTCTGGGAAAGAACTGGCCCTGTTCCACGGCTACACGTTTTACAGGAAATCTAAAACTTCAAATAATCGATACGCTTGGACTTGTACCAAAGCTGGCAACTGTAAAGCAAGATTTTTATTTGCAGAAGATACTCAAATGATTATAAAATCGAATTTGGTTCATAATCATCCTGCTCCAAAATTCATATTACGTAACGACATGTACATTAAACTCTGATCAAAAAGTTATTGAACTAAACCTGACATTAAATATGATCAAAATCCAATCTGTTTCTTTTTTGTTGATAACTTTCTTGCGTAAGTTATTACAAATTTCGATGTGCGTGAATTGTGTCCACTCATATAATCTTTATTTTGATAGGAGTAGGAGAATAACGATAATTGTAACGAATCAGTGGGCGTACTCTTAAAAACGATATTCGATATATCGTGGACTTCGTCGTGTCCTATCCTACTCTAACGTGAAATTTACGATAATTACAACGACACCTCAAACCGTATCGTATTACTTTTCGCAAATTTGACGTAAATCTTGCGAATGTTCGTCTGTCAAATTCAATTCATCGTTGTCATTTGAGGCTTTCTTATGTCAAAATTAATATCGTTCGTTCAATCGTCCGTTGAAATGTTTTAAACGATAGTAACTAAGAGTAGGATACGACACGACGAAGTCCACGATATATCGAATATCGTTTTTAAGAGAACGCCCCCTGCTTTCGATTCGAAGGGGACACCTGGTCGCCTAATAAGTTTTTAGAGTAGGATCTTAAGAAGCACTGCATATTAATAGTAGAATTTTGATGTTATATAATTGAATAAAGATTCGAGCAACATGTAGTACGTATCCTCTTGGTGGTAATGTAGTATGTCAAATGTGCAGAAAAATACAATACCAAGTAACTTTAAGATTATGATACTTCAAATAGACCAATTAACTTTAAGAGCCACTTCTATCTGACACTATAGAAAACTCTGAAGTCTGACATAATCACCGTGGCACTTGTTTGCGGTGGCATTGATGACGAATCTCAGCCTCTCCTCTCCAAATGAAAAAAAAAACGTTTATAAATGTGCATTCTGCTTACGGTGACTACAGACCGCAAAGACTGAATGTGATTTCTGATAAATATGTTCTTACACAGGAACACGTTAGGCATACATATTTTTGCTGTAAAAGAAACCACAAACATATTTGATGTTATTCATGAGGTATCAAAAAGGTTGGAATTTGACTTTGAAGTGGTATCTATTGCATTGGTAGAAAGGATACAAGCCGTGGCGGTATTTATCATCTTCATCATCACTAACAGCTCTTATACGACCCCGCCGAGTGATTGAGTCTACCAGTGCAGTTGATTAGAGTAGTGCAATTCGCATACAATCATTCACAACAGGAGAGCAAGACACAAATAAATGTGCAAAAGAAATCCAAGATGACAGGAGAGCAGTGCCAACACCACTGAGACACTGATGCTGATGCCGATTATATGCCGAAATATACCTATATACAAAGATTCGTTTTTAACTATTATTTTATTTTAGATCACGGTTTCAGGTATCAATGTGCATGATGGAACGGTTGCCCTATTTCAAGATAAAACTTTCTACAAAAGTTCAATTGCAGCTTATCACAGCGGTTAGAGGTATACCCAAGGCAGCATCTGTACGAGTAAAGCAAGATTGAATGTCGTTAAAGATGATCGAATCATTATTACGAAATTTTATATTGATAATGGCGTATACTTCAAAATCTAAGAAAAAGCTCTGATCTTTGGACCAAAATGTTCCCCTAATCCAAAAAACATTCTAAAATTGACTACAAATTCATCGCCCTTGGCAAGCGGTGTAGTTTTGATAGCTTATTTTAAGAAGACAAAATTGCATTTAGAATGTTGAGATAAAAACATCTATTGAGTTCCTGCACCTGGGCTTCGGTCCAGTTGTATCTTGCCATAGCCATTATTTTATCAATGACCATCCAGGAGGCGGACGCGTCGGACTATTCTTGTGGCAGACACCGACTCAAGGCGGAATATATTTATTCCTTTAGATTTAAATATTTTTTTTGCTTTTTAAGAATGTAAATTTTATTTGAATATTTATAGTATTCACCTGTTTATGAAATAAATGCAATACTTTCTAAAAAAAATGCAGTGAAATCTTTCTCCTAAAATATTATTCAATTACATAGGTTTACCATCTCTTGGGGTAGTAAAATAAATCAAGTCTGTTTACTGAAATATTGGTTGATTATTTAAATACTAACATAGTATTTTTTTTTTAGTTTTCATGGCACAACATCGGAATGGACGACAAATACTAATAATCAACGGTTACACCTACTACTGTAACAGGTATGGCGTAGCCACAGAGATTTGGAGGTGCACCAACGGTTCCAACTGTAAGTCACGAGTTAACATTTCTACGGATAACTTAAGTATTATCAGCGGAAAATTGGAGCACAAACACAAACCACCAAATTACGTGATTCAGAATGGCGTGTATTTTAAACTTTAGATTTATATCTTATGACGGGACCTCAGTACCACCAGTGTGGCTACTAAGTCTGGTTGCGTACTCTATAACAGCAAAATTTGATCACGATAAGGAACATAAATATTTATGATTATGTTGCCCCACTATTAGTTATTTTTTTTACTTTATAAGTACTTTTATAAGTAATGTCTATGTCTTTATATTAGAAGATAGTATAATATAAATAAATAGGTACCATCAGTGTATCTTAAGATCCATTATAGTGGACCCCCATTCTCATTTCAAGGACCCCCAAATTTTTGTTTCGCTGGCGTAGACCCCTTGCACTTTGTCATAGACCCCTAGGGGCGATATAGACCACTTTGGGAATCACTGGGTTACACAAACATAAATACTTATTTACATATACATATTTTTTTGAAATATAATATGAGCACAGAAGAAAAATACCATTTTGTACCGTTTTGTGTTTAATCACAGATTTATGAGTAATCAAATGTAAAGGTCTGAATAATTAGAGCTTTGTCAGCCTAAATCTAAAAAATTGAATATAATTAATCTCGTACTTTAATTCATTTGTGTATTTTGAAGAATATTGAAAAGGTTTTTGACTTGAGGTGATGTAATTATTTATTATACTAGATTCACATATCCATAATGAACTGCTTCTTTTCAACTGCACTAAGACGTAGTTGATAATTTTTCATTTAATAATGTCGTTTGTGGTGATTATATTAGTATATGCTTTTGTGTGACAGCTACCAGGATGTTATTCTAAAGATTTTGCTCCCTTATTATAGTTAGTACATTTTTAGGTCTTAGAGAGGCACTTAGGTCCGTATTTCAGAATCAGAAATTAAACTAAAAACGCTGTTTGAGTACAGTTAGATAGGCTTTATCCAGCACCCTTATCCAGCTGTACTCAAGCAGAGATTTGAGTTTGATTCTCATTCTGTAATATGGGTCTTAGAGTCTCTCTAATATCTAGCTTTTATGTGTCTTAAATATCATTTCACCGATCTTGAAACTGTATATATGAATCTTAAATATATTATGTTAATCAGTCAGCTTGCGAACGATCTCTTAAATGTGCTGTCTTGCAAATCTATTATATTTTCTTATAAACTTGGGTCTACTAATAAGTAATGTTAAAAAGTGTTGATAATTATAATATTATAACTTTAATTGTTAGTGATAAATAAGATTATTGCGACTATTCATTGTATTCATTTAGTATAGAACATAATAGAGATAAATTTTAGAATAAGTATTTTCATTTTATATATAAATTTTCACCGACCGATCGATTTTTTTGACGAAATGAGTGTAATTAATAATTATTATAAAAAATGCATGCCCATCATGAGTAATTAAAAGAATTGCTGTGTTTATGACGTTGTTTTATTTTGTACGATTTGTCACTTTGGAAATAGTTAATGATCTATAGTGTTTTTTTCTTCAATGAAAATTAAATGAACCGTTAGTAGTCAAATTTAGTTAATAATTTTAAATTAATATCTCTGAATTACAAAATATCCATCAGTTTACCGCCACGTAGACCTTCTCTAATCGTCTCGCATACATGCCGCAACATACACAAGATTATTATTATTTTTAAGAATTAAGTAATCTTCTATTTTGGCATGATTTTGTATTGGTCATCTTTCAGTCAGCTCAAATGGACAGCTGTGACTTTGAAAGTAATATTACTATTTTGGTTAAATTCACATGAATACCTCTATTATCTTAAAAATATTCAAAAATGTTTGTTGCATATGTTTTTGTTAATTTATTTTCACAGTTATTGTAAAATTAATAAGTTTGAACAGTTACGTAAAATTAAAAATTGTATTGTGTGAAGTCAGTGACGCTTGCAGAAGACAAGCATCGATAATTTTTAATAAAAGTACTTCGACAACACTTCAACGAAACGATAGTACCGGCAGATAGAAACGAATCAGAGTTCTGGCGACATAAAAATAAATTATTAAAATTGAAAAAGACGCAACTGATTGTAGATATTATGTAATTGCAGATGTTTTTGTTACAAAATCTCAAAGAGGGAAGCCGCAACTGTATTATAAAGGGTACAAGTTTTATAAGAAAGTAACAAAAGGAACAAAGTGTAGATGGGTTTGTTCAACTCATCACTACAAAGGCTGCAAAAGTGCAATTTTAACAATCGACTCGGACGTTATCAAAATCAAAAATATTCACAACCACTAGGAAAAGAAAATTATATACTTTTATACGCCCTTTAATTTGGAAAATTTATTCTTTATATTCATAATTGTGTATTTTTTATTATGAATAAATTCATAATTAAGTGTTAAATATGATTTTTTTTTGTATTTGTTTATTTGAGTACACTACATATATTTAAATTTATAGTTAGTATTAATAATAACTTGTGCTTTGTCTTGTTCTTGTAGTTTGCACTGCTGTTTGTTCTTTTTTAAGTAAAAGAGATGTCACATATCATACACAAGTAATCATGCTCTCGAATGCACTTAAACAAATGTATGTCAAAAATTTTCTGTTCTATTTATATTTTAAATTTTGTTATTATAAAATTGTTCTCAATGTTTTTGTCAGTTTTTATACTACACCTGATAAGAGCTGTTACGAAGAATATAATGTCACATATATAAGTAAGTTTCAATTACGAGTATTATGTAAACATACATTATTATTGTTTAGTATCTATGCACAAATAACTGACTTCGAGTTTACTTTTTTACATCGTAATAACCAACGACAATGAAAAAGCTTTAAAATCCGAACATGCGGAGTAGTTACATACGAATTCAAAAAAACAATATGAGGATTCATTGATCAGGCTCATAAAGAAACATGTAAATTAATTGTGTTCAGTTTGTAAGGATGATCAAAGGGTCTTCTGTCGTATTCAGCTAGCCAAAGAAAGATAAATATTATGTTTGGCCGCAACGCTATCTCTGAGATAATTGTTTGCTGCTTGTTGAATAAGTTGAATAAGGGTTTGGGTGAATAGAAGCACTAGCAAAGTAGTACATAAAAGATGTAGCGAGTTGATACATCTTTTATGTGGGACTCGCTAAACGGAAGGTCTACGTCGTAGTGGAGCGGCAGCCATTTGCAATTACTTCATGAATTTGAGCCATGAAGCGTAAATTGCGATATTGTAAACTACTGTTTTCCCTTTACAAACTAAATACATTATTTTTTGATTCTAAGTATCGACAGCCCTATATATGATTACGCACTATTACGTCTGCAATTCTCTAACATTTTTTTGTGCTAACATCTGAAAACGGGGTTCAATTTGTAAGACTTTCCTTTCTCTTTGAAATCAAATTTATTCCTCATTATTATTCATTCTAGAAGTATGGTTTTCAGGTTATAAACAAGCACCTAAGGCTTACCTCATATTATATGAGCCGTAAACTTTTATTTCGCGTAACCTGTAATATCGTTTATATATAATTCGAGAATCAGAAAAGTACATAATAGCATTTTTGCTACAGGAATATAGGTATATAACTGATAAAACATCTGATCGAGTTTGGATGCAATTTGATATGAGGATGTTTGGAGTCTCGTAAAAGAACATAATACAATTTTTGCCGCGGAAAATATATTTTCCATTCCATTTGGAAAATCCAATATAATTCGGGTAAAGTCGCGAGCAGAAAGCTAGTAATCTATAAATCTTAAAATACCTCGAACGCATCAAGTGCATTGACTTGTATTTTTCATAACTGTAAAACACATTACCCTTCTTTTATTATATGTGTATTATACTAATTGCATGTTGAGTAGTTATTTATGTTGGTGGCAAATTTACTGTTCACCAAATGCAGTATGTCGTCTTTGCAAGCTGCTCATTCGTGTCAAACTACTTAAGTATACACATATTGCATCAGTTTTCCGTAACTATAAAGTGACTGTTGTATAATGGAGTCTTTACATATTTCAGCCTGTAAGATAACAATGTCAAAGAGGGGCAAACCGCTCATCGAGATCGGCGAGTATAGATTTTTCCGGAAGGATCGTAGCGCCAAAACCACTCGCTGGAGATGTTCCACCAACCACAGCAAGGGCTGCCCCGCTTACGTCGTCACCGTACACGATATCATCGTCAAAATACATAACTGTCATAATCATTGACTAAAAGAATTTCTAAAGTAAATGATTATTGGGATATGGGAATTACTGCGACTATTTTTGCAATAAATTCTATGTTAACCCAACGGTAAGTGTCAAATTTATATAAAATAGTTATATATAGTATTCGTAGGCGTATCAACTTTCGTTTAAATTTTGATTATTTTTTTAGATATGTGGGTATTGTCTCATATTTTGTGGATGTAGTTGTAAATATTTTTCATACATAAAATCTTTGACTTATTACTAGAGTACTATGTATCGTATATCCTCCACGTTTCGGTCACCTTGTTGACCGTGGTTATGATCAGCCTGTCGAATTTTCAATACTATAATATTTTATGAATGAATTTTGTATCAACATAACGGCACAGTTTAAAAAATATGTGATATGTTAACAATCAAGCAGCTGCCCACCTGATGTCACTTGTGAGTTTCACAGCATATCTTCAACCCACATAAAACCCACATTGTAGGTTGCTAACATTAAAGTCACAGTATGCAGTAATGCTGCGAAAAATGATTACTGTTGCAACTTGTTAATAAATATTAGACTAGTTTTCAAGCATAAACGTATTATAGTTCTATACTGTATGGTTAGTATGATATATATTTTTTAAATTTCATAATTTTCCTTGTGTATTTGTTGGGCCGTACCTATATGTTATTTTACATAAAAAACTTTAGCTAGTATTAAATATAGTAGTCGTTTAATATGGTAATCGAACCTTTAAGAAAATATAAAAAATGTAGTATCAGGAGTATAAGGAGATCACTTTCCTAAATATATTTTGGGCCATATGTCTGTCCAGTAAATTGATTTTCAACCACTTTTAATTTCATTCATACTATTATTACATATAATATTTACTTGTATATAAGTTTATAGTAAAATTAGTCATGAATTACACGGATTTTAAGCATTGCGTAAATAAGGTTTTTAGTTTTTCTTGAGATTAAAAACACATAATCATAAAAGACACCTTATAATACGGGAACAAATTATTAAAATAATCATCTGATTGTTTAAATTTTAGGTTATATTTTTTGAGGTTGTAAATAAGTTGGTGGAAATATAGGATTATAATTAATCGTGTTAAAACTCATATAAATTTAGTAAGTAGATAGAATTGAAATTTGTATATACAAAATGAGATTTAGAAGGATTCTCTATAAACATGTTTTCTGGTCAACCATTTAATTATAATAAAAATAATTCTAAATGGAACTTCCACCATATATCACTTACAGGCTGATGCAAAACATAAGCTGTCAGACGTGATATAAGGTATGCACCTAACACATTAAAGACATATTTGTGGTACCAATCTATTGTTTGTGTCGTACTATTGTGCAAGAATATACAATTCTGAATAGAACACTGAAATGTGAAACTATTGTGAAAATATTTCATACTGTATTAGTGGCGAAAATGACATTTGAAATGAAACATGAAAATGAGAAGTTCAGTAACGTATGTGTGTATACAATATCTTTTCAACTAATGGTAAGTTTTTACATCCTTATTGCTTCGGTGAAAATGATTAATAAATGTATTTTTGAAAACTATTTTTTATTTATTGTAATATAGATAAACCTAGTATATATATATATATATATATATATATATATATATATATATATATATAATATATATATATATATATATATATATATATATATATATATTATATATATATATATACAACCAAGTCATTAATTCTTTTTAACTGATTTATCACTCAGGCACAGCGCTTAATCGTTCTTTATTTATGATAGTTAATATGAGAAATTCAAAAATCTCCTTTACTTAAAAAAAAATTACCTATTTAGAAGGATGGATAGACTGTATATATATATATATTGTATTATATTAATTTATGTTAGTATACATAATTATTATTATAACTGTACAATAAATAAAGCTTAAATTTTCAACACTATCAAATTACCCATCAACTGTATTATACGCATAATATATCCTATCGCAAACCTGGATGCGTGATCTGTGTTTTATGTGATTTTTGGAAAGCTACGTAGATCCAAAATCTTATTTATTTCGCTGGAATATTAGCACAAATTACAAAAAGTTTTATTTATTTCAGAAAGGACCCAAAGAGGAAAGGAACTACTACGAAAATGGCGATTACAATACTTATTCATTAAATAGCGAATCGTCGACATCGTTTCAATGCTCTAGTATCAGACCAAAGACGATATGTCGAATGCTATAATTTAATATGCATTCACCGTAGAAGAATATGTTTAAAAGTTTTGTAATTTAGTCGTGATTTATTTGGTAAAATTTTATTAGAAATTGTTAAAAGTTTCTCATTACATGTTTTTATTTGAAATTCATTATAGTAGTTAAATATGAAACATATCAAACAAGCTATTCAGTATTGTCTTTAAGTGTTGTATTTAGGGAATAAGTTTAAAATATAAAAAAAGAACTGTAAACAATTATTATTTAGTCAGGGTGTTAACGCAGCTATGCGAATATTTAGGTGTCATATAATTGAAATTTTTTGTCAAACAGGAATTTCATATCATGTGCCTGGTTGAACTTTCGTCAACCGCATTAAATCTTGTGATTTTTTTTTGTGATTAATATGTTATAAGATTTAGATAATTAATATATTTAGATAATTATTTATTTAGTTCATGCCTAAAATTGAAATTGATCTGCGTTATTTGTTCAACTTGACTAATACGAGTGCATACAAGTAGTCGAAAAACCAAAAACTTATTTGTGTAGTTGAATTTCTGTAAATAAAAGCTTATTTTCGGAACAGGTAAGAAGAAGGCATCAACCAATCCAAACATTCTGTACAACAACACTGGAGAAATAATTTCCGCGAGATTCTTACATCTAACGGTCTTTCGAAAAATTCACCAGGACGTCGCCTTTTTCGGTTTCCTTAGGTGTTACGTTACTCAAAATGCTTTATGTCCGTCAGCCGTCTGGCTAGATATCAAAGAGCCGTAATTTGGTTTTCATTTGAGGAGCATTACGTTACAATATAAGTTTGTTGGTTTATTATTTATATTTGAGATTTATTAGCACAAAGATATGAGATTTGTTGTTGATAATATTTAGAGATGTCATCTGATTAGAATTAAAGTGCAATGAACCATAAGCCTGCACAGTTGTTTCATTATATGTTCTCTTAAACATCACTTGTTCCTGCTTATTATATAAAACCACGAAACAAAAATTGTAGTTGGCATACACACTTCAACATTAACTTTTTTTTTGTAGATACAAAGTAAATAAATAGGATACGATAGGACAAATATCGCTAAAAAAATTGTAACACGTTTTGGTTCTCCAATTAATGTTCCCTGATCTAGAACAGAATTATGATTTTGTTCCCAGTATCAAAGAAACAATGATATCTATTTTTCAAATTTAAAGTTTGTTAGATCTCAACAAGGAAAGACATTAGTTCGTTCCAAGGGCTACAAAGAGAACGCACGGACAAGACGTGAAAAGTTACTACTGAAGAAACGTTTAGCCGAAAGAGAGAGATACGCGAAAATCAAGATGAGTCCTCTACTTTACGGCCAACGAAGAGCGAGACAAAGGCAATGGTATAAAGTCAATAGACGAACCAAGACTTGAAGGCACCGATAGTCCACCGCAATTAACTGAAAATACAGAATCGAAGACTTAGAATTGAAAGACACACGAGTATAACGAGTAGAAATAGTTTTGATAAACAATATATTCCGAAATAGTTGTAGACTATTCTTATTTAGAGGTGTAAAATGATTAAACATAAGAAAATATTAACGCAATAAATTTAAGAAGTATACATAAATTTCGTTTTCGAGAAGCACGGACATAGGGATTGCAATTCGGCGTCATTTTCAGTCCGGCCAGATCCGATTAAACTAAAATTTTAGATTTATTATTAACTAAAATTTTACTTACGTTCAATAATGGTTTAATGTAGAATTTTAAGTAATAACTGGCTTACAATTAGTATTTATTGTATATTATAAGAAAATAAATTAAGAATTTAAAAAAAAAAGTAGATAATAATTACTGTTATTTGTGTCATCTGTTAGTATATTTCTAATAGAGCTGCAAATATAACCTGCAGCCGAAAAGGCCCTTTCAGCTTCTACAGGTATCTGCTTTATTGTCAGTAAATAATCATGAATAGCAGACATGTAGTCTCCTCGAGTTCCGTCACTTTCAAATGTAGTAATTTCTTTTTTTTGTATTTTATCAAAATCTTTTTAGTATGTTTGTATACACGTGGTTTTATGCTGGATTTGTAATTCTTCCTGTAACGTCAAATCTTTCTTTAATGTTGGTGAATCTCTGTTCATTTGTAATATTTCTTCCATATAATAATAATCTCTTTAAGATTTACTCATTTCTAATAGTATTAGTATTTTTATATTAATAGTATTTTTTCTTAGGCATAGTAAATACATCATCATTCCGGTTTAAATTTTCATGATATTTCTTTGGATTTTGTAAGTATATTAATGTTCCTGTTACTGCAGTGCGACGTTCTATACGAGTAATCCTTCGTAGTGCTGAATATAATTTAGTACTTAACGCCGTCTCATGAGTAAGTAACTTCTCTACAACAAATTTTAATGTTGTTTCTGTAGTGAATAGGCTAACACCGGATCTGGTCGCCGGATCCGATGTATTGGTACCAGATCTGATAACGTTTAAAGATTCCAGATCCGTTTTTCCATATTGCAATCCCTACACGGATATCAATATGTTTGTTTCTAGATAATTACTCAGTGTGCGTCAATTTAGGGGCTTATTACAAGCTATTTGGAGATTGTATGTCGTAGAAGATTTAAAATATCCGAGATCTCAAAAATGAAAGTTTGTAAAAATTTTAGTACAGTCAAGTCAAGTTATTCACCTAAATTACGCCAATTATTAAACGCCTTACCTTACGCTAATAACTTGGCGTAAGGTAAGGTGAGTAAGATGCTTTACGCGTATGAGTAACGCTTATTGTTAAATTTTGCTCAGTATCTTAATTTATTAATCATAGTTAATTATCTCTTTATTATTTACATAAGTGACATTTTTGCAGTATAGCGAAATTGACGAATGTATAATTCGAAACGAATGTATAATTCTCACTTTAGGCTTGATAAGTAAGCTTGATATATAGACTTTAACATTTAGTTTCAATTGACATTATTCAATCCTTGCCTTTCGGTGGTTAATAAACCCTGAGACCGCAAATTTTTCTATGCATCATCGTGTTTGGTTCAACGCTAGCAACACCAGCACCGCGCCTAAGTTAGTTCGGATCGACTCGCCACGGACGCAAGAACAAACGTTTTGTCGTGCCTTTTCGTGCTGGTAAATTAAGGTTCCTGGACGATCCTGTGGACCTAATTGCAGTGTCGATCATCTTAGTGCCGTGCACTAAAAAGTTCTGCCCAAAACTGAACATTTTAACCATCGTACCAGCCAGAGGTCAAGGTTCGAAGCTTGATCCATCTCGAGGGTGCTGGACAGGTTAGTGGTTTCTCTTTTTGGTCACCTGGGGCAGGACTCATAAAATGTTCAGTCCACACACTTAGTTATTAATTGTTACTACACAACAATTTTTGTTGGTCCATTCGAACGCGGATAACATTTTTTTTTTTGATATTTATATTTAAGTACTTTACATTATTCGTATATCATTCATAAATACTCAACACTTATAGACGTTCTATAAAAAATATTTATCAATTTATTTGGTTTATTTAATTAATTTGTAGCATATTTCTTAACTCGCGGGTAGATACGATATAATAAGCATTCCATGATGTCGAAAGCGAAACAGCCAAATACATCGATCGCTAACGATGTAATTGATGATACGAATGACAGTTATTTAACCATCTTAATTTCGCGTAGACAAAGATGTTTTGAACAAATTCAGGAAATATATGATATGACTACGACTCCACTGTTATGGCGATTATAGAGATATATTTTTCATGCGTGCAGCGGAAGTTGATTAATTACGAGTTTCATTTCGTAATTTGGTTTATGAGATTTTTGAGTGCCAATACATAATTAATCCTAAATCAACACTTAATTCGCAAAGTCACAAGAGTTTCGATGATTTGTACTTTTGCATAAAATTACATGTAAGCAAATGTGACCCCTCTGCTGGTTGTGTTAAGGAGCAAACTTTCATGAAGAGTGTGAGTGTGGAATCTAGGCCACGTTTGCCAAAAATATAACTATTTACCTTTGATGGGAATATTGAAAATTTTAGTACCTTTTATGAAACTTTTTGTTCAATGCTACATAACCAGCCAAGATGGATAAGTACCATTATTTATTGTCATGTACAAAGCGTAGGCGTAGCTTTCGACTTCCACAAGTGCTTGGTAACAGCCCATAGACTGAATAAATGATTTTGAATTTGAATTTGAAAGGGGAGTGCCTTTTTTTTTTTTGTTTCCCTGAGGAAAATGCATTAAATTGCATACCCCGGCTGTGGCGAGCCGGCTGCTATGTGGGGCTCTCCTCCCCAGAAGGGGGAGGCCTACCCACTAAAAACCTCAGGGATGTAGGGAGCCCCCGGGAACCCCCAGCCTCCGCTCCCCTATCTAGAGGGGAACCCTCCTCGGGGGAGGCTACTGCCTCCCCCGGTCTCCTCCACCGACGACGCCCCCCGGCCACGGAAGGGGCGTGGTCCATCCCGGGTCGCCGTAGCAGTCGCGACTTCCTCGCGCCCGCCGGCGACCCGCGGCGGCACCGCAGCTGTGCTACCGAGCCCGGCGCCGCCTTCTTCGAGCGGGATCGGCCATCTCCCGACCCCGCTCGGCGGCCTCCTTCTGGAGCATCACTGCTTCACAGAAGGAGGCCACAGCCCTCCAACCTCCCTCGTCCGCCAGCATTGCCGCAATCAATGCCGGCGGAGACAGATCTCGCCCGATCTCTGCGACCAAGACTCGGCGCTCGGAGGCCCACGCGGGGCACTCCGCCAGCGTGTGCTGGGCCGAGTCGAGGTCGGATGCGCAGTGGTGACAATGTGTCGATCCCTCCCGTCCTATTCGACACAGATACTCACCGAAGCAGCCGTGCCCGGTGAGTATCTGAGTCAATCGGTAGGTGACCTCCTCCTTCCCGTGGAGCCAAGCTTCGAGGTTCGGGAGTACGGCACCGACGGCCCGCTGGCGCGTGCAGCTCCGTACTTCGAGCTGCGCACGCCAGGCCGCCACAATCCGTCGGTGCCACTCCCGCTTAGACACTTCGTGCGCGGGTTCCAGGGCGCTCCCCCCATCGCTCCCCCGGTCGACACGCGCGACGCATACGTCGCCGCGTACTGAAAGGGGAGTGCCTTAAATAATATTTTTGACAATATTTAATAAATATTGTCAAAAGTGTTCCTATTTCATCTGCAAATTACGACTTAGTGTGGCAAAGTCTTCTTGACAAATACCAAGATTGCTCGTCGGCCGGTATCTTGATGGAATGCTTAATTTTTCACCATTAAATAAAGAATCTGCAAATAATTTAAACATGTTTATTGAAACGTTTGAACATTCCTACAAAGCGATCGAGGCATTAAAAGTTGAGGATTTGTCTAGTTATGTATTTTGTCATATCGCCTTACGTAGTGTAGATCCACAAAGCCGTTAATTATTCGAACAAAATTTAGATCAAAACACCATCCCCTCATTCTCATAATTATTGTCATTTATACATAAGCAAGTGAAAGTTCTTAATCATTCTAACAGTTATTCTAGTGGTACTTATTTACAAAACAATAAAATACAAAATAAACAAATTAATAAAAATGATACCACAAATAAAGCCTTAACAAATAAAAATTATTTACCTATTTTTAATAAAAATAATTATTCGCATATGTCCTCATCTCGTTCTAAAATGTCTTGCGCACACTGTGGAGAAAATAATTTCATTTACCGTTGCAATCAATTTCGCAAATTAAATAATATGCAGAGGATTAGCCGTGCTGATGCCCTCAAATTATGTCACAACTGTTTTAAATCCAGTCATAATTCGAGTACTTGTCCTAGCGAATTTAAATGTTTTATTTGCCGACAACCGCATCACGCGTTACTGCACCAGGATTCGAACCACGACCGCCGCGGTGCCCACTGTCGCTACAAACCTGTATGCGCAGACAATAATGAATGACAGTAACTTATCTTCGCATTGCCATACAACAACCGTGCGCAGTAGCAGCGCGGTGATATTAGGTACTGCTGTTGTTCATGTACTGGATTCGATGAACTGTTATCAGACTTGTCGCGTTCTAATCGACTCGGGAGCGCAGTCTAACTTTATTTCTTTGAGTTGTTTACAACGTTTGGGTTTGAAACCACGTAAATGTCCTTTTAATATTCATGGACTTGGTAGAGAAAATGTTAAAAACCATGGTTTAACAGAGTTGTTAAGTTATTCTAGATCCTACATTGTAAAATTAACAAGCCATTACTAAATCAACCGTTAACTGAATGAATTGCGAAACGTTCATTCAATTTGTAATACAACCAAATAATAGTGTCGTCGTGCATCACTCTTACTATACGGAAATGCGTCTAATTTCTACTGGTCGTATAATGTGTCAAGTAGCAATACAATGTGAACAAATTAAATTGTCGTTCTCTCTATAAGTTTCTAAAGCAAGCGCATAATATTTGGTTTTGCCAGGTTATTTCTCTATTGTTTGTGTAGGTCATGGAATTATAAAAAAAATATATTATTATTATTATATTTATTAAATAATTCCAAGGTTGTAGGTATTTGATTGACGTTTCGTGGTGTTTTCGTTCGTGGTAGGTATTTTCTTTGATTTGTAAAATACCTAGGTAGTGATTTTACTTAGCTTTTTATCTTTCTTTTTAAAATAAAAAAAAGTAAAAGATTGAAATAAAAACAAGATAGACGGTGTTTTAAGTATTTTAATAAATGTCACAACAGCGAGCTGACTAATAAGTGAAATATTCACACCACATTTTTGTTTCTAAGACTAATAGTTTTTTAATTATTAAGGTACGATGATATAGACCTTTTCGTTACGGTCCAATTTTTAAACCTGGTACCCGTATGTTTCGGCGCGATTTTAAAGACGTTTCACGTCAAAATGTCGAAGAAAACGAGAGGTCCAAATTTTTCAAACAATGAGAATGAAATCTTAATAACTCTAATTAAACAATACAAGCATCTCGTTGAAAATAAAAAACCGATGCTGTAACGTCGTACTATGCTGTCTAAAGTATCTAAATTTGTTCAAAATCTTCGTCATCCATAATAAAATTGTACGCCGCGTCCATCTTGACAGTAAAATAATCGTCTGTTACAGATTAACGAACCACTAGAGCAGTCATTAAATTTAACAGTCCATCAAGCTAACTAATCTCTTGTTTGCACATGGTGGGACACTTGCTAACTCTAACAAGCTGTTAACGGTTTAACAAGACGTTATTTTAACAAACAGAGTATGGTGAAATTAGGTCTTAACGTCGCGTGTCTTACGATCACGTTATAAAACTGAAAAATCTTATAAAATTGACGCTGTGGTTTTGACAAGGATTACAGTTGACTTACCTAATACTGTTCATATACCAAATAAGGTGGTAAGTAAGTACTCATCCTTACAGTTGGCGGATCCCTTATTTTATCAAAAATCCCCAATAGATTTTATTTTATCAGCTGATATATTTCCCCATATTTATGATGGTGATAAAATCATAATTAATGCTGACCTACCTGTAGCGCTAATTAGTATATTTAGTTATGTCGTCACGGGGCGTTTAGCTGTTCAGTCACCGTGTGATGTGAACACTGTTGCATCGACAACTTCACTAGTGTCGTACACTCCTAAGGGTGAAAATTTAAACGACATTCTGAAACGGTTTTGCGATGTTGAATCTGTCCCTTGCACTACTTCACAGTTAAGCCCTGATGAAGAGCTCGCTGAAGATATTTTTATTAAAAAACACTACCGTGACGAAACGGGTAATTTCGTTTGCCCTATATTATTGAGGCCAGGACATAAACTGCTGTGCGATTCATACGACATCGCGCTTCGACGCTTACTCGTACTTCAAGTCGAACGTCGCTAAGTCGCTCACCTGTTCTTCAACAGGCATACTCTGACATTATGAAAGAATACGAGTCTTTAGGACACATGGAGCTTTATACTGGCACTGAACGGTCTCAATATTTTATTACACGTCATTGTATACTGAAGCCCTCAAGTAGAACTACGCCTTTGCGTGTTTTATTCGACGGATCTGCCAAAACCACAAATGGAGTATCGCTTAACGATATTCTTTTGACAGGACGAAAGTTCCATCACGATATTTTCAATATTTTAATTAATTTTAGATTGTATAAAATTTGCATGTCCGCAGATATTTCTAAAATGTATAGAGCTGTTCTGATTGATCCCACAGATAGAATATATCAGCATATTCTTTGGCGTTATTCACTCTCAGAGCCAGTAAAACTTTATCAATTAAAAACTAATACTTACGGGTTGAGTAGTGCTCCATACATTGCTGTCCCCTCGTTACTTCAACTTTAATTTCATTATTAAAACGTGGTAGATTTCACTTGCGGAAATGGGCAAGTAACAGCCCTGATGTTCTCAGTCGAATACCACCTCCATTAATCTTTGGAAATTAGAACTCGGGCGGGATGACAACCTACCTCAAGACTTATATGATAAATGGAGTAAATTCATATTTGCCCTTAATGCAATCCTCAGCCTCCCACCTCTAAACCTCTTTATCGAGAAGGAGATGATGGCTGGCATCTATAGGACTAACGCTGGCATAGAACACTGGAAATCCCAGACAATAAGGACACTACATCAAAAAGTGTTTGAATGTCCACTTCTTGCAATGACGACAGACGTCTTGCTTCCAGAAGTTAACTTCCACAAGAATTTCACTGTGGAAATCACCAAGAGGGAAGACTGGGCGCAAGGCCGACATAGTGATCCCTTAAATGACGGGAGTCTGGTGTGGTTTACCGATGGCTCAAAAATGGGGGCTAACGTAGGATGTGGCATATATGGGGGCAGACCAGGGTTAGCAAAAGCATAAATCTGGGAAAGTATGCCACTATATTCCAGGCGGAAGTCTGTGCCATAATTGAATGTGTACAAGCGAACCGCCAACGAAACTACGTAAACCAAAAAATCGTAATCAATTCAGACAGCCAGGCAGCTTTACTAGCAATAAACAATAACACCCTTAAATCAAAGCTAGTAAAAGACTGTGTGAAAAAAACTCAATGACCTGGGAGAAAAGAACAAAATCACTCTCAAATGGGTGCCAGGTCATTCTGGAATAACCGGCAATGAGAAGGCCGATGAACTAGCCAGGGCTGGGGCTCAAGGAATACAGTTCGGCCCAGAGCCTATCTGTGGTATCTCAAAGAACCAGGCCATGCAATACCTGAAAACTCGCCTTCTTAACGAGGCGAAAGCAGACTGGCACAGTACGTCCGGGATGACACACTCAAAAGCACTAATCGAACCATACTCTCGCAAACGCACTGACGAGCTATTAAAGCTTAACAGGAGTAACTTGAGCGTGATGGTTAGGGCTTTGACCGGTCACTGCATGTTGAATAGACACCTTCACAACATGAAACTTAAGGACACTGACACATGCAGAGTCTGCGAACAAGAGCGTGAAACACCAATACACCTCTTGTGCTACTGTGAACCGCTGATTCACAAAAGAAACAGACACCTGGGGAAACACATCCTTGACCCAGATGAAATAAAAACAATCCGAACTGGGAACATCCTATCTTTCTTGGTCAGTGCCCAGTTAAGGAGCTACTGTAGGGCCTACATAGAACCTACACAGGAGGCTGGTCACAATAGATCTTAATAGGTCGCAGTGATGCACATCAGCCCCGACTTACATGAAATAATAAAATAAAATAAAATTCATATTAGAGTTGCTGTTTGGTTCTCGCCTTTTTTTGTGGGTAGCTAATAAAATTAGCACGCCGGTATCTAGGTATCGCTTGTCAGATGCCTCGGCAAGACAATCAGCGCTCGCTAAACACAACGTTTGTGTAGTAACCAATATATCATAAAATATAAATAGTTTCATATTCTACAATACACGGCGTGTTAGGTGTCTCGTTTTATCTCGTATGTTAGTGTCAGTGCTCTATATCAAGAACATCAGGCTTGCATTCTTCGGGGCTGAAAACTGCTGTCGGATGGAAGGTGGCATCCCAGGATATCGGTGAGTAACCTACGAAATTGGTGAGAATTCAATATTATCTTAAATTAAACAGTCCACAAAATAATAAAAGGTACCCAACTACCAGCGTATTCAAAAGTCGCCAACCCTAGCGCAGTTACGTATCGAGCGATATGCTGCTTATATTTATTTTCGCTGTATTAGTGACTCTGGAGAGGTAAAGGTTCGGTTAGTCACGAGCAAAACTAAGGTCGCGCCTACTAAGCCGTTGTCTATTCCAAGACTCGAGTTAGAATCAGCCATGTTACTTTTAAAACTAGTAAAAAATATTTTACAAAATGTGACAGACTTTAAAATTAACATTTTCGCCTTGAGCGATTCGAGCGTTGTATTGTCCCGGTTACAAACTCCACCCTACAAATTAAAAACATATATTGCTAACCGTGTTAGCTATATAACTAGTATTATTTCACCTGACCGGTGCTTTCATGTCAGTAGTGAGAACAATGCAGCTGATGTTTGTTCTCGCGGCATGTTGCCATCGCAACTTGTTGCATACTCAACTGCATGGATCCACGGACCTGCATGGCTTTACAAGGACTATTGTAATTGACCAATAAAATCATTTCCGTTAGGAGATGAGAAAAACATTCCTGAACTTGAGTAATGTCGATAGTTTCAATTTTTTATCATATGACAAAACCAAAAATAATTTGTTCGTCAATAATTTGGAGCATACTTTTAATAAATTCTCTTCATTTAAAAGGCTTCAACGAGTGGTGTTGGCAGCTTGGTGTTGTCGATTTATTATTTATTTAAAATTAAAGTCAAAAGTCAAATTAAACCTCTACGCATGTGAATTGAATGAACCAAGCGCATAGTATTATAATTCGAGTTGTTCAAGCAAATCATTTTAAATCGGAGATGTCAATTTTAAATAAACGACATTATGTAGCTTCCCTGCGTAAACTTTCACCTTTTATTGACTCCGAGGGTTTTCTCAGAGTGGGGGTAGGATATGTCAAGCTGACCTGCCTTATAATACACTAAGCACCCATATTTGTTTCCTAACAAATGTCACGTGACAAATTTAATTATTGAATTTTATCATAAACTTTGTATGCATACTGGACCACGTACATCACATGGACTTATGACATTACATGGCAGATCTTACTGGATTATAAATGCTCGCGCTGTCATCCGTTAAGTGCTTTCTAAATGCATTAACTGTTTTAAATTCAAACCTAATTCTATTCAACCTAACACGGGTTCACCAGCTGCTTGCGTAGTTAGTGGTTTCTCTTATTGGTCACCTGGGGCAAGATTAAACTCATAAAATATACAGTCCACACACTTAGTTATAAATTGTTACTACACAACAGACATAGTATCTAGTTATTAAATCAAATGGGTGGTTTCTATATTTTTTATTATGGTTCACTCATAAAAAATATAGAAACTGACTTTTTTTATTAATAAAAGTCATATTTTCACGAGTCTCTGTATCTGAGTATCTGTATCGGGAATATTGCACAGAATCTAAACCGGATCTATCGATACGTGGATTTTTATTGTTAGAAACTATGTGAGAGGATGGGCGGAAGAGCACGTTCGCGCGACTGTTAGAATCGGAGGGGTCAAGAAGTATGCCCCTCGGTCTACGATATTTAACCGAGACGCTATTACTATATTGCAGCACTAAAGAAGGCTAAAGAAAACACACTAAAGAAGGCACTAAAAAGGCACTAAAATATCCAAATCAATTTTAGTATCACCGTTCAGAGACAGAACTGTTAGAAACATCCAAACACTAAATCGAAAAATGTACTATTGAAATGATGCTAATGGTTTCTATTTACAGGCCGGACATAGTTCTTTTCTCACGGACTCTTAGGTATGTGTTGTTAGTCACTCATTGTACCTTAAGGAACAAACATCCCCCCCGTGGCGGTAGAATCGCGGAAGCGCACCCCGCCACAAGCGCCCCGATATGGGCTCAAATAACACCGGGGGGTTTTAGTAGGTAGGCCGGTCCTATCAGACCGGAGAGCCCCACACACGGCCGCGCCTTGCCAGCGCGGTTTCACGTTGCATAAGGAGCATTTCCCCTCGCAAAAAAAAGGAACAAATATCCCCAAAGATCACGCTATAACCAATAAATACTTCGATTTTAATAAATCAACCAACGAGCAATAGCTTCATTGTTGGTATGTATGCGGTTGAGGTAGGCGTGAGGCCTATGTATCAGCTAAATTCCTGAAACATTGTCACAAGATTTTGTATCTGGATAAATTCTTTACTGGAACACATGACAAAGACGGCTACCGCGGAATCATATCGGATATGGCTAGGTAGGGAGAAGAATCAGAGTGGTGTTATTATTAATACCACTCTGGCTCTTGCAGTGCTGATGCATCGTAATGGACCGCTAAACCTACACCAAGGTCACAAGACCCAGGTGCTCCTTCTAGCTACCAACTCTACAACACCGTAGATCCAGAACCCTCGCGAGGAATTCTTGGAATCCTAAGAGTTTTTATCTCTATTATATGCGATTGTAGCCACTGATCATTTAGTAAGTTGCTTGTTTGAAAATATAATTATATTCAAAATAAGAGACCTGAAAAACGTCTGGAAATGGTTTTAATTTGTGCAGTGTTCTGACTCCCGGCGGAGTAACTAGATCAAAATAAGGCTCAAATTGTGACTGTTCAGTATTTGGAAAAAGTCTTAATTTACGACATTTGTACGAAGATAATAAATAACTAGATTTTCTGCTATTTATATATTTAATAATAGAAAATGTTTAAAAATATTTTAATAGTGATTTTTGTATTGTGATTACCAAATTTACCTAGTCAGTATATATTATGATTATTATATTTAAGATGATTTTAATTTTACTCGTTTCTTGTTATAACAATGAAACTTTATTTGATATAATGATAAAAGTGATAGAAGTAAGTAGTTATTACCCCATCATATCTGTGAATATACATTAGTGGTCTAACTAAAGGGAACACAGGTCTCCTTATACAAGCTTCAACTCTTTTGTTACTTTATTTAATAAATATTATACGGTCAGCAACATGGATTCTGTCTATTGAGACAGAATGCATGTTGCTGACCGTACAACCGTTGACATTGGTCAACATGTAAAATTTGGCATTTTCTGTGCATTTTCTGTGTGTAATATAACCAAAAATTTATTTTAATATGATTATTATAATATAATTCTTTAAATAAAAACACCAAAAAAATATATAATATAATTCTTTAAGTAATTGATATTAAAATATAATCCTCACATTTTAATGTCTAATGCTCATGAAACTTTTACAACCGAAATCATTACTTTAATTAAAAGAAAGGCGTTAATAACTAACCACTTGGTTGTAGTGTTGGTAGATACATTCGGAGTGATTGGATTCCAGTCCCTGGATCGCCTCCATAAAAGACAAAATGGACATCTAGGTAGTTTAGTAGGTATGTCCCGCACTAAACGTGGAGAGTCCTACAGCCGCGTGTCGACTAGCCATCGACCAGTATGGTGCGTAAAAAACTGCTATATCGGTTATATTAATGCCAAATCATTCATCAATTAATATTTTTGTCATTTATAGTTTTGTGTGTGTAAATAAAAATCATTCGAAACCACCAGTTTGGTTATTTCATCATCAACCCAAATGTGTATATAAGAGTTGAGGGGCTCTAATTCGCACAGGTTATGTACTCTATAGGTGATACAATAATATTTATAAACAAGATAATAATTTTTTGATGGTACGGCAAAAATAAAACTTTGTCAAAGAAAAGTGAAAAAATATTACATTTCGTAAAAATACTATTGCAGGGCTACCCTCTTAAAGCATTGAGCTAATTCATTTATTTGATGTCTGACGTATGAATAAGTAATAAACTATTATTACAAAAGTTACAAAAGGTAAAATTTTATTTCAATACTCAATACTCAATGACTTTATTGCGTTCCATAATGTGATACAGGGTCTCTTAAAATTAGAGGTAGGTACAATTATGGACCCTGTCGGGCACAGCAATATAGATCAACGAGAGCGAGAAAGTATTTTTATATGTATTAATCATTACTGATAAAATTGTATTAATTTAAGTATATTTAATTATTTATTATAATTTATATGTAATGTATAGTGTATTTAATTATTCATTTTAATTTATAATAAATATTAAATTTTTATAAAATTGTATTAACTTAGGTATATTTAATTATTTATTATTAATTATATGTAATATATAATATAATATAATTTGGAAAAATAATACAGGAAAAACACATACGATAATCCTAGACTGGAGCACGAAAGACACTCCTCTTCTAGATGCACCCATGGATAGAATACCATGTCAACATATATTTGACAGGAAATACCATATCCAACTAACAGCAGAATGGAAAGATTACTCTAACATCCAAGAAGTTAGGATATACACCGACGGCTCCAAGACCATTTCTGGAACCGGGGCCGGCGTCTTTTCAAATGACCTAAACATCAAATTATCCATAACCTTAGATAAACGAAATACAATCTTCCAAGCAGAATGCATTGGCATCACCCGAGCGGCACAGGCGATTGCGGCCAGAGGTCTTACAAACTCAAACATAAAAAATAATCTCGGATAGCGCATCGGCCTTACAGGCCCTCCAAAACAATACTATCAACTCCGTCCTCATACTGGAGTGTCATAATACGCTCCAAGCCATTGCAGACACAAACCGGGTAATCCTGCAGTGGATAAAAGGACACAGCAACTCACTCGGAAACGACGCGGCAGACGAGTTGGCAAAGAGGGCTCCAACACGAAAGTGTATGGACGAGAACCCCTAATGCCCATTCCACAGGCAGAAGTAAAAGCCTGGCTGCGCAAGAGAACAGAGGAACTACACCTAAAAGAATGGACAACTAAGGAGGGGTGCAAGCGAACGAAGGAAGCAGTCCCGGTACCTTCCAAGAAGCTTGCCCGTTCCCTTATCAAACTAAAGAGAGACAAGATCCGAAAGGTCATAGCCACCATAACCGGACATTGCCTTTTAAACAAACACCTGTGCACAATAGGTATAACAGACAGCCCCCTGTGCAGAGGGTGCATGGAGGCTGAGGAAACGCCACAGCATGTTCTTATGGAATGTGCAAGTGTGGCCGACCAAGGGAGAAACTTCTCCATTCCCCGGCGTCCCTGCCAGAAGCATGCAGCAGCCCACAGAGGCTGCTAGCGTTCTGGGAGGAACTGGGATGGATGGAGTAGGAAGGAAGCAGGAGCCTTCTATCATACGCACAATGGCCCAATCGTGAGGCTAAGTGCGGTGGAGCCCAGCCAAACTAACTATGTAATATATAATGTTTTTGAGTGTATTTAATTATTCATTTTAATATACAATAAATATTACAATTTTCAATTTTTACTATTACACATTTAGGTAAGTATATTTAATTATTTATTATTATTTATATGTAATGTATAATGTATTTAAGTATATTTTATTATTCATTTTTTATTAAAATAAAATACTTAATTACAATTTTTATCATATTTCCACCAAAAAATGAAAGACAGCAGCTTAAAGAATGGTTATATGTATAATACTTATATATATTTGTGTATTTAAGTATATTTATGGAAAGGATATTGTTGGTGTGTTGTGTGTTATTATTTTATTACTATAAGAAGCCTGGTTGAGGTATGTATGCATGTTATGTTTGTTAGCCATTTAGGTACTCGTTTACAGAATAGTAAGTTATATCTAGGAGGAAAGCTTTCAGTTTATTATTAAATATATTTACTTTGGGTTCGTTTTTTATAGAGTTTGGCAATTTATTTTATAGTTTAATGGACATAACATAGGGGCTGGATGAGTGCATTGCTAATCTAGAAGTGGGTAAGTTAAGTCTGTTCTTGTGTCTTAGTGTCATTTGAGTCTGTATGTCCTCTCTCTTATGTATTGTTCTGGGTAATTACGCACTAATTTGCATATTTCAAATATATAGATGCTAGGTAATGTAAGAATGTGAAAATCTCTAAAGTGAGGTTTACAACTGTCGGTTTCTTCAATATTGACTAGAATTCTAATAAGTTTTTTTTTGTGAAATAAGAAGTGTATGTGCTTCTGTACTGTTTCCCCATAGGATTACACCATATGTGAGCCATGAGTAAGCGTACGCATAGTAAGTTGATAAGGCGGTCTTTAAATTAGTGTTTTTTTTTAATTTCGCGGAGTGCATAAGTAAATTTAGAAATTTTTGCTTTAATTTTTTGTACATGTGATTTGAATCAACATGTGTGTCTAAATTTATGCCTAATAGAGTGAATTTATTTACTGTTTCTAGTTTAATATTGTTAAAGATATAATCTATATTAAGTGGTAATTTTTGACGGGGGTGAAATGTAATTAATTTTGTTTTATTGAAATTTATTTCTAGGTTATGGTCGGCCATCCAATCAGTAGTACGCATCAGTATGGAGTCGATTGTGTTATTCAAATTATTACTGTTTTCGCATGATATTAATATGTCGTCTGCAAACAAAACGCACGGCTCGGCTCGGCTCGGCTCGGCTTATTTATCGGCTCGGTAGATCGTTGATATATAGGAGGAAGAGGACACATCCTAGTACACTCCTCTGGGGAATTGACGCGTTTCTTGATTTGAAATCGGATCGAACTAATTCTATTTTATTAGTTACGTGATTAAAATTTTCTATTTTAACTAATTGTTCTCTGATTTATTTCAAAGAACATGGCGCTTGGTGGACTCTTGGGACATACCACTCCCTTCCTCAAAACGTTGTCAGTGGGATGAATGGTACCGAGATATCAAATCGGTCAATTTCTGTAAGATTCCTCGCGCATATAAAACTGTGTCTACCTTTGTCATGCAGGAGATACACGTCTTTACAGACGCTAAACTACGATTTTTAATTCGAGTCAGTAAAATGACAAGTGCAACTGTCACTGATACAAAAAGGGTGACCTACTACAACCCACTATAATAGTGATGTTCGGCAATCAATAGATTTAGACATTTAGTCATGCTTTATTTTATTAGGTATCAAAGCGTTTTTTTATTGTAAATATGTAATACATACCATATTAAATAATATGATTTGTGACACATGACACTGGAAATGTCATTTTACTGACTCGAATTAAAAATCGAACTTTAGTGAAGTTGCATACGCATGCGTCGCGTATTGGCGATTTATGTTCGTGGACGGTACCATTCATGTCGCCCTCATCGCGAGTAAATCCAGAGTTGCACCGTTAAAGCCCATTAGTGTACCTCGACTTGAGCTCCAGGCAGCTCTATTTGGAGTAAGGCTAGCCGAAACCATATAGTCATAGTCAGCGTTTAGTCAGAAGTGTAAAGAGGTGCCTTTCTGTAGTTCTTCGGGAAAAGGCACCGAAGGAGGAAATTCTGGCAACACTTCTGCCCCGCCCGGCCCTAACCCATAACCACTTTCTTTTGAGAGCTAATGCCACATTGCCCACACCTGACTCTTCGGACAACGACCTTATCTGCAGGGTTGGTTGGAAGAAGGCTGTTCGTCTCGCTGACCAATTTTGGGCTCGCTGGGTCAAGGAATACGTGCCCAACCTGTTTCTGTGTGGCCCTTCGCGAGAATCCAACAATTTAAAAACCAGGGATATTGTTTTGATATGTAATGGAAATTTGCCACGTGGAATCTGGCCACGTGGAAGAGTTGTGCAGGTATTCCCTGGCAAAGACGGCATCGTGCGAGTAGCGGACGTGAGGACTAGCGCAGGGTTCTTACGGCGACCTGCGCGCAAATTAGCAAAACTGGATCTTTCGCCTTAGCTTCGTTGGTAAGACCTTCGGTTCTTACCAGGGAGGAGAGATGTTAGCGACAGATCTGGCAGGCAACCCCGTTGCGAGGCATTAGTCTTTGGTTGTTACTGTCATGGCTTAGCAACAGGGTTTTACTAATTTAATTTTGCTTCACTTTTAATTTATATTTTTATATTACCTTTGTGAGTTTGTGATTGTAATAAATAGAATTTAAACTTGAAAAAATCTACGTTTAATTCGGTACTTAATAGTTGACTTTAAAACTAAATGTCATTTCAAATTTATTGATTGCCTAGTGCATTTAATTTGACTGTATTACCCCAATACGAATCAAAATATTACTCCATTATATTTCCATTATATAATAATACTCCATTTGAGAGTAGGTAATATATTATTTCATTAAAACTAATAAATAACAAATGAATACTATGCATTCTTTCAGTGACGTTCGAGTTATTTAAGTCCAAGAAATCTGGGAAGTATTTGATCAAATTAGGCGATTACACCTTCTGTCAGCGCACTTCATCTGGTGTCAAGAAGCGGTGGATCTGTTCCACTCACAGTTCTAAAGGCTGCAAAGCGAATCTACACACAATAAACAATTACTTAGTCAAGGTTACAAACTTGCATAATCATTAATGTAGAAACACATATGACTTTAATATACCCCTTGTTGCTCAACGAACGGTCACAACAGACAAAAATAGTCATCACTTACATATGCAGTCAACTAAAATAAATACATTAGACCAGATATATACTTATATATAAATAATATATATATAATATATATATATAAAAATGAATTGCTGTTCGTTAGTCTCGCTAAAACTCGAGAACGGCTGGGCCGATTGAGCTGATTTTGGTTTTAAAATGTTTGTCGTAGTCCAGGGTAGGTCTAAACGGTGAGCAAATAAGGAAAAATTGCGAGTAAGATAGAGTAAGACGACAATTTCATTTTCCCATATAAAAGTTGATCACTTACTTTCTGTCAAACATTTGACGGTATTTGTACTCTCAGTTCCACTCGAATTGAAGAACGCATTAAAACAAGACTTTTGAATCGACAACATAATATCAACTTTGCTTATAACATCGAGTATTTAAATTTCAAAATATAAAAATAATTAATGTGTTGACATATTTGATGGGTGCCAACCTATTGTCTATGGTAAAATGTCACTTGAAATGTAAACGCCTCTTTGCTGTGCACCTATACTATAATTCTTTAATATTCCTAAAAATCTAAAAGCAACAAATTTCAATAAAATTAAAAAAGTATTGTGTCGTGTGTTTGTGACTTACTAAATATGCCTCCAATAATAAGGCGGTACGAAGTTCACCGGGTCAGCTATCTTATATATAAAAATGAATAAAAAAGAAAAAAGTGACGTTAGTTCTGTCAAACAAATTTAATGTCATCATATGTCATTTCAAGTAGGAACAAAAAACTGCCACTTTACAAATCTTTTTGACAGGACGAAGTCTGTCGGGTCCGCTAGTATATTTATATATTTTAACGAGGCTTTGAACACTTTGGGTATACATGTCAGCCTCATAGGGATAAGTAAATATCACATTTTTACATAACATGCACACACAATTATTATGTACACAAATATTAGTTTGCCTCCCCAAGGACGACCAGACATTTTGAAAAACCGAATCATCACCGCAAGTCGACAATTACAAACATAACGTTATTAGAATTGTCACATTTGATTTTATACGGAACAATGTATTTCGAGTTACCTATCTATAAGTAAAAAATAAACAATTGTTACAATGTGTTTAGTTTCATTTGTGTAAGCTTAACTTAAACGATAACGACTAGTGAAACATATCCTGCCAATATTCAATAGTTTTTGATAGGAGATTGAACTGTCAAAGAAGACGTTTATCAAATAACATGATCACTAGATTGGGTTCATAAGTGATTCTAGGTATAAGCAAACTGTGCGTTTATTGCTCTATACTGTAATGCCTAATTAACTTTTTTGCCACCACAACTGTTCTTCACCCTGCCAATTTCTTAGTGTCTACATATTGTTCATTATGAGCTTTTCGCGACGACGGAGGTAGAAAGTTACAGTAACCGTCATTAGTGCTAGTAATTGAACGTTCCACACAGTGAAAATCCTGTAACAATTTTTAAAGAAAAACTACCGAGGCTACCCGAGGCTTAAGTTCTATTTAATAGATATCTATTGATGTCTTATGTGAAATATTTGCTATATATGTTATGTTATTCCATACATTGCCGGTTAATGGGTTTTAACATCTGACGTATATCAGATCAATCAAATTTAACTGACAATAACTAAATACTTTCAGCAATTCAATTTATAAGGTCACAGAAGGGAATAACGCGCCTTCTACATCATGGACATACATACAGATGAGGTTACCAGAATAAATAACAGTGACCATTATTACCAATTGGATGGATCAGTACTGTACAAAACTGAATCGAATTAGTGTTATGATACTTTAGAAAAATTCTTGACGGAAATCATCAAAATATCGTCTTGCTTTTCATATTGTCTCATCTATCTATTCTAAGTTCATAACTGCAGAGATGTCGTTGTAGACAGATTGAAACTGAAAAAAAAATGACTTGAAATGTTTCGTTTCGTAGTTTCTTACGTAAGTTTTAAATATCTACCATCAATTTAGCTTAAAGCTTAAGGTTCCTATTACCCTGATTTATTAATATTTTCAAAGTTTTATTAATATTTTCAAAATAATAACTAGGGCGATATGATATGTCCATTCTAAGTGGCCAGACTTTGTAATTAGACTAGTAACATGCAGATGTCTTTCGTCCACGTTAGTTCTCCTGCTTTGATTCGTGCATGTTGATTTTATTACTTTGGACTACGGTAGATGATCCGAAATATGCCATGTAACAACCTGAATGCTGAACGCTGAGCGAAGAATTTTCGGAAGAGTGAGTGCTACATGCCAAGTCAAATATAATGTTTGTAAAAATACTATTAATATAATAAAACTCTTCGATCTTATGCCTACCACGTCGTCTTTATGTGACTCTATGGCTCTGTGTATAATTTTATTTGAAAACGGTTTGTTCATGAGGCTAAAATTCGTAAAATATATCCGCGAGATGTAACGTGATTATTCTCCAAAACATCGTTTCTAAGAACAATAACGACGCCAAAGATTCGTGTATTCAGAGAGGTTGGCTTGTATCTTTTACTATCAAATTGAGTACCCTTCACAACCCATCTGAACTATAAAGTACACATGTACAGATTACATAATTTGCCACTTTGTATTATTTTTTTTTATATTGTCTTTGTAATTTTACTTTATTATTTGAACCAATTTTAATATTAGTTAAATCAATTCTGGAAAGCTTGGTTTGAAATTTTTATAATACATTTGCAGTAGACGCAACCACTTATATCATGTAGCAGAATCAGGTGAACCCTTTGCAAAATGTCTAATTGTTGAGGTTGTAATGGAGGTTATTCTAAATACTCAGATTTAAACACAAATTTAGAAAAATAATCTTCAACTAAAATATAAACAAAATATCTACTTATACCTATAATAATATTAATCTAATATATAAATAAAAAAAAAACAATAAACTAAATCTACTATTTAAGAATGGTTGGTTTTAAGAATGGTTATACATCGATACATGATTCATTACGGGCTGACCGAACGGAGCGAAGGAGCTAACATTCGCCGGCCATACACCAAGACGTTTACTACTTGCTTCCTGGAGTTGCAAAATTATTAATATCTATATTTTATTTTATCTACTACGGATTAAAGTTATTTTAAAATAAAGAACTTTTAGAATAAAAGTTATTTAAATAATTATTAGTGCGTGAAATCCCCGATCGTGTGAGTGTTGAAAATTATTTTATTTATTGCTTAGCTGATGTTATTTGTAAATCATTTTATGGTAATACAGTATAGTATTGTAGTTAATGTATTTAATTCATTTTAAGCTTATCCATCGTATTTACTGTTTTTGTCAATAGACATCTTCACTGTTAATAATGGTGGCGGACTTGTTCAATTCTACCTCCATCATAAAGATAATTGATAAAATATCTTAAACAATGCACTAAATCAAGCTTCCTTCTTCATTATATGTGTTAAACGTAGAATTATTTAATTAGTATCGAAATAGTAGTATTATGTTCAATGTGCGATACTTATATTTCACATTTTATGCATTTTAAAATCATTATTTAAAGCAGTATTCATTTTAAATGTTATTTTTTAATTTTAATGAGATTGCAACATCATTGATCGCTAAATAATAATGTACCATCTTATGCTGCTTACTCGCCATGCACTACTTCGCATCAATCATGTTGCAGTCAGTATAAGAGAATTGGACAAATTCTAAAACGTCCAATAATTGATGAATTCCAAGGATCAAGTTCTGGACTAGGCTGCTACCGGCGCTGGTCTATGCTAATTTAACACTACCCTGGACCTGTGACTAGCACCACCCAGACTTCGGGCTACCTACTTCTTGTGTGGCCAGTTAAGTGGTACCCAAAAGGCAGTTAATAGTGTGCACAGCCCAAAATAAACCCACGACCCTACGTAGATTTTATTACCTACCATCTAAATCTACTTAATGTATTTTTTTTATAAGTTCTATTAAATTAATTAAATCAAAGTTGATGTTTATTTATAACTATTTACCTACTAAAACTAAGGACTAAACGTTACAAGGTATGCCCAGCACAAGACAATGATGCCTTATCAACATATTTTTGTTTATTTCAGACTCCATATCTTATACTATTTCTCAATGTGGTACCAAACTTCTTCACATTAAAGGATACACATACGGTGCTAAGTCAAGGTACAAGGATCGTCCCAAAAAAATATGGCGTTGCACGAGACACACCTCTAAGGGTTGCTCGGCTGTTGTCCACACTATAGAAGATGAAGTGATTAAGTTTACAAATTATCACAACCACTGAAAAATTTTATAATGTCATTGAATAAAATAAAAACAGGTTAATATTACGTTATTGTAAGGTCTATCAATTCGGTTATATTATTATTTTAATTTTGATTGATTTGTATGAAGCGAATACGCCGCACCCCATATTAATGTATAACGATAGTGATTTCTGATGTAAAATACCTCATTAGTATATAACCATATATAGAAATATATACTACATTATATATTTTGAATATATATATATATATATTTCCCTAGCTTCCTCTACTTTCATTAAAACGTCGTTCATGCACGCTTGTCGGTGTTACGGGTATCGCATTCCCTTTCATCTTTGCGCTATTGATCCTTCACCGCAACTCCGGCCATTCCTCTCACAGCTCTCATTTCTACTGCAGTAATCTAGCATATATCCTTTTTTTGCCACATCCAACATTAACTCACATAAAAAAAAATAGAGACCATTTGTCCATTTATAGAAGTAGTAGGATGTTATTATAATGGTCCAAGGTAGATTAATAATTATTCATTTACCGTGAGATCTGGCCTGGAGATACTCTCCCGTTAATCAGCGGTATAATAGTAGGTGAGGTTACACGAATTCCATAAATAGTTATCTGGATTTATTTATCCCTGAAGAATAGAAATCTGACCATATACTTTTTCTTGCAGATTACCAATTCATTCTATCTAGGAAGAAGACTTCCTTGTTACTCAGAAAAGGGTACACCTACTATAAGGATGTGTCGAAATCATCAAAAGACGGTGTAAAATCTCTATGGCGATGCTCTACACATCACGGCAAGAAAAAGTGTAAGGGGCGAGTTATAATCATCGACGACCAAGTCGTGTTTTGTCACTCGGAGCACAATCATCCGCCAACTCAATACCAGTTTAGAGAATCGTAATGTTTCTTTTTGCTGAAAAACTTTTGTTACATGACTTTGACTGAAAACAGGAAAGCCAAATCTCGACTCATGAAAAAAAACAACATGTGTGAAAAGTGAGAGTGCGAGAAAATATCAGGGTTTTGAAAAGTGATATAAAACTTTCTAGCTTTATGCAATTAATATTTCAAATGTGTTATTATAATTTTACGGTAAACCGATTGCAGCTCTTGTTCGCTTCCAATTAATCGTTATTCAAAACAAAAAGTCAGAAATATTTATTCAACACTTTATTATCGACATCATCCCACATAAATACTTCATCACCATAGGCCTGAGTCTATCCTAATTGTGATTATGATGATGATTAGAGTTTGTGTTGGATTGGTATGCCTCCACGCAAACCTAGAACTGATTGGAAGACTTTAAATACTCCTTTAAGTTTCTGAACAGTGAAGTCAATGGGCGCGAGTGATTTTAACGTTTGGCCTTGGTTATCTTAAAAAGTACAGGTGTCTCTAGAATCTTAATTCTGCGATACCCGCATTTGTAGGGTGTCTAGTGTTAACACACAAATTTAAAAGCCTATTGCATATTTAAGTTTTTAATAAAGGAATTCCGTAATTTAAGAAGCATAACATTATCGATTTTCCAGACAGTGTTTTATTAAAAGATTTTATAACTTTTCAGTTTTTAGTTATAAAGAAGAAAAGATTTATTATTTACCACATACTTTACAACTTATTTATATGACGATTAATGGAGTGATGTAATATAATATGTTGTTACATAAACCAACTATACCTTAAGTGAAGTTCTATTGTAATTATACGAGATGCTTAATCCGAGGTGCTTTTTGTATAAAACAAATAATTTTTCGTAATTAACTCTCAAGCTCAGAGTATAATCTAAATAAAATATCATTGTAGACACAGAAAGACATGCGGTTTATTATTGAAGTAAATGCAGCGAATCCATACTTGATCATTACTTGGGGTAGTGATTTAACATGTCTGGTGTTTTTATATTTGGCGTGCTATCAATATAATCTAAAATATCATCATATTTCAAATAATCTATAATATAACTGAAGCAACCCATATGTCAATTTGTTATCAAAATAGATAGAAAAACAATCATCTGTTAAATGTTTCTCTGAAAATAGACAGGTTCTCAGGAAAAGCTTCTTGTAAAGGGGGTGTAGTGTCCTGAAAGGTAAGAACAGCAATTTTTAGAAAGCTTGAAGTTATTATTTCTGTTACTGCTAATATTTTTTTATAAAGGGTACAAAGGCTGAGAGGTTATTACAGAAAAAAAAAGACTTTGGGAATAAATGAAAATAGTGAAAACACGATTCTGTTACGTTACATTTGGCTCTCTGACATGATATATAATGAACACACTTTTTGAGAAATAGACGTCTATTTCTAGTGCTTTAAAAAGGCCAATTCCCACTCTGTAGCTATATTGTGGACTTCTGGCCATGAATCTACCAGCATCACTATTGACTTAAAATTTTATATAAAAGCAAACAACCAAATATTCGCACCTTTGCCATATTTTTATAGACAATAAGTTCACATTTTTTTATCTTATTAATATATGCTGTTGCTATTGTGTTGCTGAAAATTTGATTATAATTTAAATCTTTAGCAAAGCCCAGAATGACAGCCAATAATTCTAGATGTCGTCTAGGTAGATTATTATGGTTATTATTTCAATAATAGTCATTGTTCAAAAATTTATATATAGTCAAATAGTATAACTGGTAATAAGCTACTACTTAATACTTAATTTTTACGTAATAATTTAATTGTTACTCGACAGTTATCTAAACAGTTATTACAAGAATTCCTAATGTATTTTAAATCATTGAGATATATTACCGATTTATCCTTATCCGCGTAAAAAGGACATAACTAGTTTTATTATTTTGTTAAAAATGGAAGGCACCACTACAATAATTAGGATACAATTTGATTCATACATACTATTGTCAAAATATATCTCAAATACTTCTTATCTATGCGTACAAGGAGTAAGAAAGTAGATGATACTGTTTATATGGCCAAGTGATTTTCGGGACCCAGATCTAAATTTTGGATATGTTGTTCTCCTGGTCGAGCTGCGATTTTCTAATATAAACTTCAGAGTCCCCTAGCGGGAAAATGCGTCGATAACTTTTTTTGCGACCATTAATTACATTTTTGGCTCAGCTCGACCAGGAGAACAACATATCCAAAATTTTGACCTGAGTCCCGAAAACCACTTCGCCATATAAACAGTATCATCTACTTTGACTCTTTCATATCAATTGTGCACATGTAATTATTTCCAGTAATTAATTTACAAACAGTCCTCATATCTTCAATTTTAAAATGTTGTGTATATCTAAATACCATGATTGAATTCTTCAAGTTAAATATAATCCTGACATCTCCATTTAGTTTAGGTACATAAAATATTTTTTACAAGAACTGACTTTGCAAAGGTTCATATTATTATATACATAACTCCTATACATTTTAATAGATTGATTTCTTTTTATCTTACCTAATAGAAGTTATTCTATAGATAAATAGAAATCATGAATGAAGAACCATGTTAATGTTCAATCTTTGAAAATATGGAATTCAATGACATGACAGAATGTTAACGAGTTACATTAAATGGTATCTGATAGCCTATAAGCCATAACAATAAAATATTATCATTTATTGTTTTTTGCCAACAGGTATAAAAGTACTTTAAACAAACAGGAAAAAGATTTACCTGTTTAGCTTGTCACACGGGCTTTTCCGAATTCATTGTTCCTTCTTCATTTTTTTATTAAACCACTTGTTGTCTGACTCCAAATTACAACTTTTGAGTATTCTTATAGATAAATTTCAATTTGTATAAAAAATTAAAACCTGGATACAAATTAAAGCGTCACACAAGGCGCAAAAAGTGAATGTTTTTCATTTATGATACCTTTTGTTTTCCCTAAAAACGCGTCACATACGATGTGGAGAGAGTGGAACATAGTAAACTTCAAGATATCTCGGCCTGAGCATAAGTATTATTGTTTTAGTTGTATTATATGAGCAACAACTAATGCAAAACTATGGATTTTAACAAGTTTTAGACAATATGGTGGATTTAAAATAGACAAAAGGAAAAATAAAACGCTTGCAAAATTCATCTCCTTTTTTTCCTATATCCATCCCTTTCTTTCCTATCCAATGCACACTTATATATATATGCGCATGTGGCGCCTCCTACGGACAAGTTGTTCATCCTTCTAAAAGAAAGTGAGAATCTTAATATCGAAGACTCTCTTAATATTGCGCCGCTACCAAGTCCGCACTGGGACAATAAGAAAAATTGTGTGTGTCTTCTTTTTTGTGTTGTGATATACTCGTATATAGCCTTACGCTTCGCCACTAACGCTGATCTACAAGGAACGTGTTACCATCAGAAAATCACGTAAGTGTGCATTAATTTTCCATTATTGCAGCTTTGATTAATCCATTGATATTCTAATCTAAAGTTACTTAATTTTGCAAGTGCTGATTTTATTAACTAAAGTATATCATTTACCGCTAAAACTACAGTCCACAAAATTATTTTAATTTGATAAATTACCACCACAATATAACATAATGTTTGTAAAATTGATGTGTTTTATTAAGATTTTAAGGACTGTAATTGTTAAAGAAGTTCTTTAATAATCACAAACTAATAAAATAAAATAGATAGGATCTGTTCTTCTATCAGATCGAACAAAATAAAGCACAGAAGTTTTTATGTATACTCCTACGAGTATACATAAAGACTTCTATTAATTGACTTTTTGTAGCTTTTGGCCATACGGCCAAATACTACAAAAAGTCAATCAATTATTTTTATTAATTGCACATACATACATAAATTTATTAAAATGTCCTATTTGATATAGAGATTGGTTTAGGCTGGGCAGTGTTAGACGACCCGACACCTTGTACAGTGCACGACATCTTTCCACTTCGGTTATTGCAATCTGAGAGAAACAATTTGTAGCTAAATTGGACAGAGTACATACAAATTCAATGGTATAGACTCGATAAAGACAAATGGCATTACATAATGTCAAAATGTATTTAAATTTCCCGCCTTCTTACTACAGTGTTATCTTGCAACACTACTAATCTGTGGTTCACTCTGTTCGCGCTCGTTTTTCTTGCTGTGTCATAGTATTCTTTTAGCTTAGTTAAATCATTTGTAATTACATTTATACCAACAGGTTATGGGCCCAGATAGCTCTAACGTATTGTGTTGCAAATGTTAAACAGTATCACAATAAAGTGATTAACGTAAAGTAAAAATAAAATAGTTGAAAAGTGTTCACGCGTGCATAACCTCAATAAAGTTACCGGTACGCGAGTTCTTCCTGTACTTCAGCTATTTCAGATTTGTTTTACAATATGAATAACATAACTATGTCAATTCCCAAACTGATGGGACGGGAAAATTGGTCTACGTGGAATTTTGCTGTAAAAGCGTACCTACAGCACGAAGACTTGTATAATTGCATATTGTCTAAACCAAAACCCAATGATCCAAAAGCAGTGAAGGATGACGTTAAAGCTAAGTCTAAATTAATATTATTGATTGATCCAATTTTATATGTTCACATCCAACAAGCAGAAAATGCCAAACAAGTATGGGATAACCTCACCAAAGCATTTGAAGACAGTGGATTAACTAGAAAAGTTGGCTTATTAAAGGACTTAATTAACACAACATTAGAGACTAGTGAAAGTGTAGAATCATATGTCAATAAAATAATGTCCTCCGCTCACAAATTGAGAAACATCAACTTTGATGTTGACGATGAGTGGCTGGGAACGTTAATGTTGGCCGGTTTGCCGGATTCCTACAAGCCGATGATTATGGGGATAGAAAGCTCTGGTGTAAAAATTAGTTCTGACTTGATCAAGACAAAATTACTTCAAGAAGTAAATTCAGTTGATTCAACAAATACTACAGTACTTTACACAAAGCACAATAACTCAAAGAATTCTCAGCACATCCCAAAGAAAGGTCCAAGATGTTTTATTTGCAATAAATATGGACACATAAGCAAAAATTGCAAATCAAAGAAAGCAAAACAAGACAAAAATAAAGATTCAGGTTATGTAGCTGTGTTCTCTGCTACAACTAAGTATGATGATGGGTTCTACATAGATTCAGGTGCTTCAATGCATCTTACCATGAGACAAGACTGGCTTTATGATGAAGTACCCCCTCCGATCACAAGTATAAAAATAGCAAATAGCAAAATGCTTCCGGTGAAAAGTTGTGGCAAAATAGACTTGAATATAATTGGTCCAAATAGTATCAAACAAACTATCCAGATTACAAATGTTCTGTATGTACCTGAATTGACAACAAATTTATTGTCTGTCAGCCAAATTATAAAGAATGGATGCTCCATACAGTTCACAAAACAGGGCTGTAAAATATTCAACAAGATGAATACTGAAGTAGCAGCAGCAAATCTCATCAATAACATGTACCGGCTGAATACTGACACTGTCACAGCATACAGTTGTAAAATGAATGAGACTGATTTCTTATTGTGGCACAAGAGGATGGCACATTTAAATTTCCATGATTTAAATAAATTAAGTAATTGTACAAATGGAGTTAAATTGATTCAAAACAAAAATGAAATGGTTTGTGAGCTGTGTCAAAAAGGAAAACAATCTAGGTTGCCATTTCCTTCTGAAGGTTCCAGAGCACAGAATCCTCTGGAGTTGATACATTCTGACGTCTGTGGACCCATGGAGGTGAAATCACTTGGAGGAGCCAGGTATTTTCTCACATTCATAGATGATTATACAAGAAAAGTATATGTATATTTTTTGCATAATAAATCAGAAGTATTTACAAAATTCAAAGAATACAAAGCCTTAGTGGAGAATCAGCTTAATTTTAAAATTAAATGTTTACGTTCTGATAATGGCAGAGAGTATCTAAGTCATGATTTCTCAAATTACTTAAAGAATTCAGGCATAATCCATCAGACTTCTAATCCATACACCCCTCAGCAAAATGGACTAGCTGAGCGTATGAATCGCACACTTATGGAAAGGGCACGTTGTATGCTAATTAACTCTGATTTACAGAAATGCTATTGGGCTGAAGCAGTATCCACAGCAGCCTACATTACCAACCGCTGCCCTACCAGTGCATTGTCATATGCTACACCTGAGGAAATGTGGTCAGGTAAGAAGCCTGATGTAAGTCATCTGAAAATTTTTGGCTGTGAGGCTATGGTCAAAATACCAAAAGAGAAGCTTCAAAAACTGGATCATAAGGCAAGTAAAATGATTTTTATTGGCTATAGTGATACTACTAAAGGATATAAATTCATAGATCCAAAGACAAAGAAAGTAGTAATAAGCAGAGATGTTGTTTTTATGGAAAATTCATTAACCCAAAATCATATAGTTGTGCCCCTAACTACAGATGAAAATGAGGTTAATAAAAATAAACAAATAATGCTTAGTCCAGAGTTAGAAGAAAATTCATATGACAGTTTTGAATCAAATGTTTCTGTAAGCTCCAGCAATGATGACTCATTTCATTCAAATGATGACTCTCTGTATATTCCTAAAACTAAAATGAACATAGAATGTAGCAGGAATGTTATAACTAGATCTATGGCAAAGAAACAAAATAATAATACTTATCTCTGTAAAGGAATTTCAGAAATAGATGTGCCACAGACATACAGTGAAGCCATATCATCACCATATGGAGAAATGTGGAAACAATCTATAAAGGAGGAACTAAAAGCACATGAGAACAATGAAACATGGACCCTGGTGGAAAAGCCCCCTGGAGTGAAGACAATTGGGTGCAGGTGGGTGTTCCGTATTAAAAATGATTCTTCTGGTACAATATACAAATCCAGACTTTGTGCTAAAGGTGTTCCAGCATTATCAGATAGATTACACCGAAACATTTTCTCCAACAGTGAGATATGACTCTGTGCGAATATTGCTCTCAGAAGCATGTCAATATGATTTAAAAATTCTACAGTTTGATATAAAAACAGCTTTTCTCTATGGAGATATTAAAGAAAATATTTATATGAATCCTCCTGAAGGAATAGAATCTCCACCAAACTTTGTATGTAAATTGAACAGATCTTTATATGGCTTAAAACAAGCCCCAAGATGTTGGAATAACAAATTCAAATCTGTATTACATAAATTTGGTTTTATTAATAGTCACTCTGATCAATGTGTGTTTACTGGTCATATAAACAAAATAAAAATATATCTTCTATTGTATGTGGACGATGGGTTGATAATATCAAAAGATGATAATGCTATTAACAAAGTTATAAATGGCCTTAAGCAATATTTTGAAATAAAAACCATGGAGCCTACAAATTATGTGGGATTACAGATAGAACGGTCAAACGGTAATATATTTATTCATCAGAAACAATATATTGAAAAATTACTAGAAAAATTTAATATGATTAATGCAAATGGAAATAATATTCCAATAGACCCCCACACCAAACTGGAGAAGAAAAATATAGTACCTGAAGAAAAGATGCCATACAGAGAAGCAGTGGGTTCTCTTATGCATCTTGCTATAGTAAGTAGGCCAGATATTATGTTTGGAGTAAGCTTAGTAAGTCGATATCTTGATTGTTATGATAGTACACACTGGGCTGTTGTCAAAAAGATATTAAAGTACCTAAAAGAAACGAAAGAGATGGGCATACTATATTCAAAAGTGAAGAATAATATAGTAGAAGGCTATAGTGACTCTGATTATGCAGCTGACATTGACACAAGAAGATCTACAACTGGGTATGTTTTTATAAAGAATGCTGCAGCTATAACATGGGCAACTCAGCGACAGCAAAGCATAGCCCTGTCTACAACAGAAGCGGAATTCATGGCCGCATGTTCAGCTGCAAAAGAGGCATTGTGGATTAAAAGACTATTACTTGATATTGGTGCATATAATCAGGAGACTATCAGTTTAAATATGGACAATCAAAGTGCAATATCAGTGATTAAAAATATGGACTTTCATAAGAGATGTAAACACATAGATGTTAAATATAGATTTATTCAAGAAAAGTGTCAAGAAAAAGAAATATGTGTAAGGTACCTATGTACTACGGAACAGTGTGCTGACATGTTTACAAAAGCTCTTCCTCGTGTGAGATTTCAATATCTCAGAGATAAAATTGGTATAACATTAAATAAATAGTTATTTTTATTAATATATTTGAATAACATATCAGCATACTATTTTTAAATATCTGTGTGATTTGCCATAATTTTTATATTTCTACATACATACATATTTTTTATTGTTTAAATATGTTTAAATATGTTGGTAGTGAGAAGGCTTTAATTTGGTGGGTGTGTCAAATGTATTTAAATTTCCCGCCTTCTTACTACAGTGTTATCTTGCAACACTACTAATCTGTGGTTCACTCTGTTCGCGCTCGTTTTTCTTGCTGTGTCATAGTATTCTTTTAGCTTAGTTAAATCATTTGTAATTACATTTATACCAACACATAAACTAAATTTCTTATAGGTAAATTTCTCATCTTCTATTGACCTATGAGATGTCCCGAAACGGAAGAGTATTACTATGCATTGCCGGATACAGGTTCAGTAAACACAAATCATACGATTTTAATGTTATAAGAATGGACTCCGATGTGGTAAAGTTGAATAACATCCACAACCAACGATAAGCTTCCTGGATGTAATTTTTTATTATAGTTTTTAAAGTTTTTGCAGATAAATAATAATTTTATTATAATATTTTCGTGATTAAAATGAAAAAATCTTTCTTATAGATATAAACATAAATCTAACATTTAACTAAACTACGATTTTTAATTCGAGTCAGTAAAATGACAAGTGCAACTGTCACTGATACAAAAAAGGGTGACCCACTACAACCCACTACAATAGTGACGTTCGGCAATCAATAGATTTAGACATTTAGTCATGCTTTATTTTATTAGGTATCAAAGCGTTTTTTTATTGTAAATATGTAATACATACCATATTAAATAATATGATTTGACTCCCGAACGGTCGCCGGTGTCGTTAACAGGCAAGGCATCGAACCTTCTGTTTGTGCGCCTTCCACAAATACACTCATCGCAAAGCTGAACATAGCCATATGCGGCTTCAGCCTAGGTCCGTCCAAAAAAAAAGGAGCATTTATTTGAATACGAGCTGTCAGAGAGAGAACATCAAAATGGAGAAAAATTAAATTAGAGCCGTCATAAAGTACCTTTACTTGAAAAAAATGTCTACCATAGACATATACAATGACTTTGTGGAAACATTGGGGGACTCTGCTCGTCCGTATTTCACAGTTGCACACTGGGCCAAGGAGTTTGAGTTAGGCAGAACACCTCGCGAAGGACTCCCATCCACGTCCCTCACTGAGGATAACGTGAAAAAGGTCAAAGATATCGTGTTGGCAGATCGAAGAGTGACCGTCAGGTACGTGGCTGCGGTGACAAGGATATCATATGACAGTATCCAAAGAATCTTCACAAACGAATTGCATATGAAAAAGGTGTCAGCGCATTGGGTACGGAGAATGTTAACCGACGAACAAAAGAAATAATAAAATCAAAGGGCTAATCTTGAAAAGATCACAACTTAACCAGGATTTTTTTTTGTGACCATGGACAAGACCTGGATCCACCATTTCGACCCTAAAACGAAACAGCAGTCAATGACTTGGAAACGAACCTCCTCACCCACGCCAAAGAAATTCAAAGTGTGTGGTGTGTGTCTGGGACGCGTGGAATACTTGGAAAAGGGAGCCACAATTACAGGCTCTTCCTATGCAGACCAAATAAGATGATTGCTATCAAACAAAAAAGACGTGGCAAGCTGTGCGCCGGAGTGCTGTTTCATCAAGATAACGCACCGACTCACAAAGCTGCAGTTGCCATGGGTGACATTCAAGAAATGGGATTTGAAGTGGTAGAACACCTTCCCTATTCGACTTCTATCTCTTTCCTCGGCTCAAGGAAGGCTCCGAGGCAAGAAATTTGAAGACGATAGCGCAGTGATGGCCGCTGTTGAGGCTTTTTCGGAGAGTCCAAAAAAATAATTTTTTTCAAACGGAATTTTAGGCTGAATGTATTAATTTGTTAGAAAAATAAAATAAAAATTAACTTTTTATCATGTTGTTTAATGTTAATTATCATTACTTTTGGATCACTGCTCGTATGAACACAGGTTCTGTAATTGTATAATAAATGACCCACGTTACGGTGCGAAATTCTAGTAAACAGATCGATCGATTAGTATTCACTACTGATTCGATCATCGTGACATTTTGTAATATAGTTGTTGAAAAAAGAGAAAATCTGGTTATTCGTTCCACTTTAAACATATGGAACATAAAAATATGGAAACCATGAAACATGTAAATTTCATTTTACCGTCTATAAATTAATCAAGTATAGAGTAGGACTTACCTGTTTACACTCTTCAATTTAAAAAGGTTTATTTGCGGTTATTTGTTTGTGCAATCTAATTATATTACAAACATAATTTTAAAATATCGCTAAAATATCCTTAAAAATTATAAATGAGCCTGACAAACGTATGTATGCATAACATCTTAAAGATTTTCATAAATAAATTAAATGTATGAAAAAGACGTAGGTACGAATATTACAATCATGATTAAACTTTTCAAATTAAAATATTATTTGACCATACATAATGATATTTCATCGGTATAATCTGTCTATGTGAAAATCTGTTCAGTTATTTATTAATAAAGTATCATTTTTTGTAACAGTGTCATATAAAATTTCCATATTCGGGACAATCATCTTATGCATGGACCAGTTTAACAAGCACGTACATAGAAAAATACCCAATAGTAAAATGGCGCTATTTTACCCATACTAACAGAGGATGTTCTACGCGGATAATGACGATCGGCTCGGAACTGACAGCATATTTTAACATCCACAACCGTATAAAACCTATCACACAATTGTTACAACCTTATTAATATTTCAGAGCAACAAGCTTCTTAAGAGCCATACAAGTATGACATGGTATTAATATTAGTTTGTACACTATTTAATCTATACTACGGACTTCCACAGAGCAATCCCACGCCCTATGTGGAAAACCATTTGTAACATTCGATGTCATAATAGATCTGCAAAGGTCGAAGTGATTTGCGAAGGCTGACTAAAGCTTCAGCATCCCTTATTTGATGAAAAAAGTTCGAATATTTTATTATAGATAGTTTAATTAGAAAACTAATAATAACTTCACGGTATTTAGTTAATATAACATTTATGCAATAGCAAAAGCTGTTGAATTTTATGTCTCATAGTTATAAGAGTCAATACCGATCAAGGAATTTGTAGATATTGTAGGTACGTAGTACCTACAACCTCCTTTCCGTAGACTCAATAGAGACAAATTGCATATTTTATTTGTTTATTATGGGTAGAGAATTTTGTTTGTTACTTATATGTAAATTTTCTATTTGATAGTGACCCACGAGTTGTCCCGAAACGGAAGAGTTTTACTATGCATCGATGGATACAGGTTCAGCAAGCATGAATCATACGACTTCAAAGTAAGATGGCGCTGTGCTACACATAACAGTAGAGGTTGTTCTGCGCGAATAATAACGTTGGACTCTGAAGTGATAAAGCTGAATAACATCCACAACCATGAAAAGCCAAAAAAATTTTACGAGCGCAAGAAATGAATAAGTTTATTGTTACCGACACTAAATAGTTCTTCACAATACACATATTATATAACTGAATAGTAATTTTTTCATGTTTGTTATTTATATATAATTTTATGTTCATAAAATTAATAGCCTTTTTTTACAAATTCACAACATAATAATAGAACTTAACATAAAAGTAACAACAAATAAAATAAATAATAAAAAGTTATGTCATATTTTAGGTAAATGTATAAATTTTAATGAATAATTACAATTGAGATAAAAATTATATAATCACAAAGAAAAATTTTGATAGTTTTTTTTTATTTTCAAGTCCTTAGAAACAATGTTAATCTGCCAATTTAATTTTTTTAATCATTATTACTTTATAGATCGAATTAAATCTAAAATTTTCGCAAAAGATGCAATGATTTAATTTTCATATATGTTTGAAAATTTTTATGATATACTTTGTTTTTAATTTGATGTTTACTTGCCAGTTTTCTTTGTCCACTTCGTATAGATTCATATATTTGTTAAGTTGGCAAATTTGCTTTTTTTGTTGTAAAGTAAGTGTTGATCGCAAAAACCTTACTCTATGTGCATAGTAATCTGTGGTTCCACTTTTAGTAATTAGTGATAGCTAGGCATATCGTTTGGACGACATTACTACACATTGACTGTTATGGGAAACAGTGTATTAACTTTTCTGGAACCACAATGTCTATTTTCTTCTAAGAACGAACGTGACAATTTAAGGCATATTAAATTACAGAAGTAGATAATATCTATTGACATGCATGCATATCATGTTCTCATTTTTACTATTCTAGTAAGCTGACCATATAAGTTACATTGTACCTTGACACAGGTTCTATTAGCTTATAGTAATTGATCGAAAAGTTCATTTAGATTTTATTATTGTCTTGTCCGTCACAAAATGTTGTAATATATCTGTTCTTAGCTGTTTTGCGTACACCTTAGAATTTACCTCAAAGTTGGAATTGTAAAAATAAAGATATTGGAAACCATGTTATAGGTACATTTCATTTTACCATGCTTAAATTAATCATGTATGTATAGTTTTATAATTCTGTTATACTGCCAAATTAAGTTTTTTTTTAAATGTTAATGAAAATTTTTATAATATATTTTATTATTACTTTTTCTATTAGCCTACTTGGAAGTTCGAAAATCTTATATTAGGCTGGTAGAATCCAGGTTAAAAAAGGTTCGGTAGGTATTCCTCCTGTCGGTGACTAGCGGGGACCAGGCCCGGGAAGGCTGATTCCTGCTACTCAAAGGTCGCCTTCAGTCAACGATCCCCTGGATGCTCCGGGGTATCGACGCCCCCCCCCCCCAGCACAACGGGGGGGTGAGAGTGGCGGGGAGGAGAGCCAATTACGCCGACGAGGTCGTGGAAGTGAATAAGTGTAAATAAGTGTTCCTATGACCTTGTCAGGCAGTGATGCTGCTCTCCTCGACGTGTCTTCCTCCTTGTCTGATGAGGGGGACGATGCGTCGACGATTGATGCGCTCCTTCCAAGGCATCCCTGAGGGGGATTGTCTGGTTTTTAGTCGGTAGGCCGCGCGGTTGGCTGGCACTCGGTCCCCAAGCGCGCGGAGAGTCCGACATAACCCCGCGGTGTTCCCGAGCCGTGGGGTATGCGTAACGCATTTTCCTGACATTAATAAATAAAAAAAGATAATAAGCTCCGTTACAAATGTAAAGAACTTACACGGTCAACTTTTTAGTGCTACCATCAAACAATTTAGACAATCATGCCAAACATATTAAACAGAAATTATTAGCATAGACTCCATAACTTAAAAATAAGATTCTTAGTTTCAAATATAATATCTCGTGCTTATTTGCAATTGCATTATTTCTTCAAACATTATTTCAAAATAGCCTTAAACTATGTCTACTTAACATGCTCAAGGCTTCTCTCAATTAATTGCGTATTATATTTAGCTTTATGTAGGTATGAATGTCATAATCATAATTAAACTTAATGTAAATAGTGATTAAACTATACTCGATGACTTTTCATAATTGTTTAGTTTTTATCCGAAAGAGACAGACCGACACAGTAAAAACCAACAGAGGATGTTCTGCGCGGGTGATCACAATCTCCTCTGGCATATAGCAACATCCACAACCATTTAACACTAATATAATTCTATTAATCAAACCAAAACGTTCACCAGGTGAGATACAGGTTAAACAGGTTCCGTAGCTTACGTTTTTATTACCTATTTATTTAGTTTTGTTCTTTCTGTGTTTCTCGGCGAATAAAACTATATTATCTATTATACTTAATTGTAAGATTATTATGAAATTATAATTGTAAGATTATTATTTTTATTGAAATATTGACGATGTGCCGAATACTTGATTAACACAGTGCATTTACAGTATAGTATATAAGCACATTTATATTGTAAAATATAAAATGTTCCTAATATTTTAATGTAATCTAATATTGTAAATGTATGTAAATATTGTAATTAGCTTGCTCAAATAACTTACAAAAAAAATATAATAGAAATATATTAGATAAATAAAATATAATAGAAGCAGTCGCCGTCGAATTTAATGCCGAGCTCAACCACGAATCGGCATTAATTCAGTATTTAACTCCCCGCCATTAGTAAAAATACAGTGCTACCGCAGCGTCGAGCGCAAAACCGTCCTGCCATAAATACCGTCTTTTCCATAAAGGCACGCGGGGCCCGTGCCCAGGGCCCCCATTCTCAGGGGGGCCCCGAAGGAACTACAATATCTCTCACACATTTATTCGCAACACATTTTTGTCGGACACATTGACATTACTTTTTCGTAAATTAGTAACTTTGTAAGAAATTATTTACGCGGCGTATACAACGCAATTAAATATCAACGACAACGGTCGGACGGTCCAAGAAGGCTCATTTCTATCTGGAAGCTGAGGTCGAGAGACGCCTATGGATTTATAGTTCGGGATTCCAACAACTGAACGTCGAAATTGCTTAATTAGTAACGTTATTTTAGTGCGGATATCCAATCGCGGGATGGCGCGAGCATAATAAACTTATTTTACAAATGTTAGGATAACTCGAGTTTTTTACTTTCCAAAAGGGCCTCTAATTTTAGCTTAGTTTAAGACGGCGGTGCCTGCCATAGTAAAATGTTTGGTGATAGTATAATGAGATACTTATTTATAATATGTATATGATGGCGTGTAGACTGTATTAGACTGAGTGAAGGCGTGTAGAATTCAGTATTTAACTCCCTGCTATTAGTAAAAATACAGCGCTACCGCAGCGTCGAGCTCAAAACTGCCCTGCCAAAGTAAAATTTTAAGTGGTAGTATAATGAGTTACTTATTTATAATATGTATATGATAGCGTGTAGACTGTATTAGACTGAGTGAAGGCGTGTAGAATTCAGTATTTAACTCCCTGCCATTAGTAAAAATATAGCGCTACCGCAGCGTCGAGCTCAAAACTGCCCTGCCAAAGTAAAATTTTAAGTGGTAGTATAATGAGTTACTTATTTATAATATATGATGGCATGTACACTGTATAGTAACTATAAAAAATCTAATATATATAATTATGTGACCGATATCAATTATGTCATGATTTTGATAATTCTTTTTTTATTAATAAGTGATACTTTATAAGTGGCCACATTATAATAAGTTGGAATCTGATAGGAACCTTAAAATTTTATCGACACATATATTTTTAGTTTTATAAAAATATTCGCTTCCGTTCGGCCATCTTGTGTATTCCTCAAATACTCAAACTTGAACCCATAAGTAAATGAATAATAAATCATAATTTGTTTTATTTTATTTAAAATTAATTTGACAAGATCATAAATAATATAATTATTAACATTATATTGAGAAATAAATAAAAGACAAAGCAGAATTTTGCTATTTTTATGTTCCAAAACTTTTTTAAACGACACAAAAATTTTCAATTCTTAAAACAAACATCTTTGTTAAACTTATGAAAGTTGGTAATGAGTAGTTAAATCATATAAGCAATTATTTGCTAGGTTAAGAGCAATTTTGTTTTTTTTTTATATATCGGCACTGGAACCCAAAATAGGTCCTATAAATATTTCCGGCTTATGCATTGAATTCTCTAAGATGAAGGCAAAAAGGGATAAAGAAATTAGGGTTAAAGCTATGTTGTACTTGTCTAAAATTTGATCAAATAAACAATTCTTAACCCCCTACGCAAAAAGAGGGGTGTTATAAGTTTGACGTGTCTGTCTGTCTGTCTGCTGTGGCATCATAGCTCCCGAATGAATGAACCGATTTCAATTTAGTTTTATTTTGTATTACAAATGTTCTTAGACATGTTTGATGAAAATCGATTAAGCCGTTTAAAAGTTATGGGGTGTTAAAGTGGGGAAGAAAAACCGAATGTCTGAAATATGTTCAAGTAGGGTATCAAATGAAAGGTTATGACTTGTACATCACAAAACAATAACTTCAATAAGTTTGACGTGTCTGTCTGTGTGTGTAGACACACACACAGACAGACAGACATATGTCGGTGTAGATTGACCTTAAAATGTAATCTTAACTTATTTGTTTGAAATCGACGAGAACCTATGTATTTACAACTTAACCAGAGATATTATAAGTATGTTTTTCACTTGCAGATATATTCTACATGACATCAAAATCTGGCGGGCGTTGTTTAATGGTCGGTGGATTTAAATTTTGTTTTCATCGATCGTACAAAGACAAAATTCGATGGCGCTGCTCTACAGGAGCCTATAAGGGCTGCCACGCTGCCGCATACACATACAATGATGAACTGATACATGTGAAAAACATACACAACCACCCAAAACCGAACGATTAAACCGATAATTTAAACCTAAAAATATTATATAGGTAATAATAAGGAATCCTATAATATATAAACAAGCTGTCATACCGTGTCTCTAGTAACAAATCAACTAATTTATGTATAGACGATTAATGTATCTGAAAGCTGGCCGAAAATTGAGTGCGTAATTGTTTTGAAACATAAGTAATTTTATTTTTAGGGTAATGTGCTAACCTAAGTTTTCTTAATGCATGATTAAAGAAACCCCGGAAAACCAAATCAAAAGACAGTAAGCCATTTTTTTACACATAATTTCAGCATAGAGAATTTTGTTTAGTGCTTTGTTTAATCAAGCAGTAAATGAGTACGTGACAAATAAATGTGTCACGTATATTGAAAAAAGATTTTCTATCTCTATAAATACGGCATAACGCACAAATAGGATTGTTTTATTCAGTTACTAAAATATAAAAGTCAGGAAGAACTACAAGGGGTTCAAACTGGCACCCTAGAAAATGTTTATTTTTGTTTTAATTAAATTAAAAGAAACCCCTCGCCACTTCACGATTACCGAAGGGCAATTACAAATATTTGTATACATCTAAAATATTCTCTAGCCAGAAGTGAAGCAACAAATAATCGGACTTTTTGTAATAATCAATCCATACTGCATAGAGAAATTCTCTGTTGCACCAAACTTGCTGGCTATTGGGCATATCTATAAGGAGGAGAGTAAAGGCTGTCACAGACGTAGCTATAATATATATTATAGCTAAATTACCATATATATTTTCTACAAATTATCAAGTACCCGTACACGCTATAATGTATATTTCTATGACGTCACGAAGCTATGAGGTACTATATCTTAAGACATATTAATATATATTACTTCGAATAACGATCACAGACGTGTACAAATGAGTACAAAAATATATATTATAACATCGTGTCCGTGTGTAAAAGTTTGCTATAATATATATTATAGCCCGGTATATTAATGTATATTATAGCTACGTTTGTGACGGGCTTTAGACTGGATTTAATGTCTAGCACATTACATTTAGTAAGGTAAGGTAAGCATGTAATAGGTCTATAGCTTTTTAGGCATTCGGAATTGTGGGAGCTATGTTTTTTAATATTTTAAATTAATTAAAAAGAAATTTACAAAAACGGATGTATTTGTGTTGACTTTTGAAGCAGGATACTATGAACAATACTTAACAATTGAAATGCTTATTTGTAAAACAGTAAAAAATCTAAAATATTTCTTTACTATATCATTTAATATCCTGTTACAAATTATCCCATACTGACTATACTTCAAGCTTTTCGTTTTTAATAAAATTTAGAATGTTATCCTGTAGCATGGAGACAAACAGAATCTCACATGGACAAACCTTCAAACCGGAACACTTTTTTACAGGCCTAAGAAAATATTTGCCCAGTACGGGAAACGCACAGTAGTCGGTCACTGGAATGCCAACACCAACCGTGTCGTTAATTGAAATTATTATATAGTTTATTTCTTCAGGGTATGTTCAGTATGTCTACATCGGAACAACTATATATTTTTTTTTTTAGGATAGTGCAGCAAACGAGCAAACGGATCACCTGATGGTAAGTGATAACCGTTGCCCATGGACACCCGCAACACCAGAGGAGTCACAGATGCGTTGCCGGCCTTTCAAAAGGAAATAAGGGGGAAGGAGGGGTGGGCCTCCGGTACCCTCACTCACTCGGCGAAACACAGCGCCAGCGCTATTTTACGCCGGTTTTCTGTGAGGCCGTGGTATCACTCCGGTCGAGCCGACCCAATTCGTGCCGAAGCATGGCTCTCCCACGGTAAAAAATGAGTTTCCTATTAATGATAGCATGGAAAATAATTTCCAGATGTTGCGCAACCCATCACTTCTAACCCATCGTTTCTAGGAATTATTAAATCTTGAACCGAACGGATGACTCAACTAATGCCTCAATAGGTAGTAGTTGAGTCATTTGAATTTGACCATGGAGTCTTATTATAGACCAATGTCTATAATAAGACTCCAAGGTCAAATTCAGAGCTAAAATAATATAAACTAAAATATTCAACATAGGAGGTCTTTGCAAGCATTTATTGACGACAAATATAAACTGATTCTACCACCTGTTCAGAGGAAACTCGAGAAGTCAAAATATTTAGTAGTAGTAAAATATTAAATTATAGTATTTGTTCCTCTATATTGAAATAACTGATATATGTGAGACAGTTTTCCAAACCAGACATACAAAGTGCAATTAGAAATATCTAAACATTTGTTTATTATTCCCAGATAGTTTGGTTGGTCACATAATCAGCCACTATAATAAGTTTTGACTTATGGAACTTGTTTTAACAGTGCCCTTGCATATTGTTTGAGATTTAATTGTAGTAACATACACAAATACCTCCATAAGAATTGTTTATTTAACTAAATGATTATTTTCAATATAAATATATATATTTTTACGAACGGTTCTCATAAATATGTTGTGAGGCAATCAATAATATTAAATTCTTTTACTTTTTATATACCATACGATATAACACTGAACGTAAGCAAAGTAAAAAAGGCTATATCAATATCATTGCTGCAATGATATTGATACAGAGGCCCTGCATATGGAAAAGACATATCTCCTCGACTATTTCTCAATATGATCTACTGAAGTTTAGACGCAAGCGTAATTACCAAGAAAATCTATAATGTCCAGAAGGCCGTTAGGATCCAAGTACATCGCGAACCATGTGTTTGACGTGTCTGTCTGTCTGTCTGTGTGTGTGTCTGTGTGTCGGTGTAGATTGACCTAAAAATGTAATCTTAACTTATATGTTTGAAATCGACGAGAACCTATGTATTTACAACTTAACCAGAGATATTATAAGTATGTTTTTCACTTGCAGATATATTCTACATGACATCAAAATCTGGCGGGCGTTGTTTAATGGTCGGTGGATTTAAATTTTGTTTTCATCGATCGTACAAAGACAAAATTCGATGGCGCTGCTCTACAGGAGCCTATAAGGGCTGCCACGCTGCCGCATACACTTACAATGATGAACTGATACATGTGAAAAACATACACAACCACCCAAAACCGAACGATTAAACCGATAATTTAAACCTAAAAATATTATATAGGTAATAATAAGGAATCCTATAATATATAAACAAGCTGTCATACGTGTCTCTAGTAACAAATCAACTAATTTATGTATAGACGATTAATGTATATGAAAGCTGGCCGAAAATTGAGTGCGTAATTGTTTTTTTTTTTTTTTTTTTTTTTTATTGCTAAAGTTGACAAACAAGCAGGCTGCCCACCTGATGGTAAGTGGTAACAGTCGCCTATAGTACATGTGGTTCCCACGAGATTCGCAGCAAATCTGCAAACCTCATAAGAACCACAGTGTACGTTGCCAACTTGTGACATAAGATGTAAAGTCACAGTACCCAGTAATTTCACTGCCTATCTTACCCTTCACGCCGGAACACAGCAAAGCGAACCCTGCTGTTTGGCGGCTGAAATAGGTAAGACGGAGGTACCCATGCAGACGACCCTGGTACAGAGTCTACCTCCTAGGTAATGTTTTGAAACATAAGTAATTTTATTTTTAGGGTAATGTGCTAACCTAAGTTTTCTTAATGCATGATTAAAAAATCTCCGAAAAACCAAATCAAAAGACAGTAAGCCATTTTTATACACATAATTTCAGCATACAGAGTTTTGTTTAGTGCTTTGTTTAATCAAGCAGTAAATGAGCACGTGACAAATAAATGTGTCACGTATATTGAAAAAAGATTTTCTATCTCTATAAATACGGCATAACGCACAAATAGGATTGTTTTATTCAGTTACTAAAATATAAAAGATACAATGTCAGGAAGAACTACAAGGGGTTCAAACTGGCACCCTAGAAAATGTTTATTTTTGTTTTAATTAAATTAAAAGAAACCCCTCGCCACTTCACGATTACCGAAGGGCAATTACAAATATTTGTATACATCTAAAATATTCTCCAGCCAGAAGTGAAGCATCAAATAATAGGACTTTTTGTAATAATCAATCCATACTGCATAGAGAAATTCTCTGTTGCACCAAACTTGCTGGCTATTGGGCATATCTATAAGGAGGAGAGTAAAGCCTGTCACAGACGTAGCTATAATATATATTATAGCTAAATTATCATATATGTTTTCTATACAAATTATCTAGTACCCGTACACGCAGCTATAATATATATTTCTATGACGTCACGAAGCTATGAGGTACTATATCTTAAGACATATTAATATATATTACTTCGAATAACGATCACAGACGTGTACAAATGAGTACAAAAATATATATTATAACATCGTGTCCGTGTGTAAAAGTTTGCTATAATATATATTATAGCCCGGTATATTAATGTATATTATAGCTACGTTTGTGACGGGCTTTAGACTGGATTTAATGTCTAGCACATTACATTTAGTAAGATAAGCATGTAATAGGTCTATAGCTTTTTAGGCATTCGGAATTGTGGGAGCTATGTTTTTTAATATTTTAAATTAATTAAAAAGAAATTTACAAAAACGGATGTATTTGTGTTGACTTTTGAAGCAGGATACTATGAACAATACTTAGCAATTGAAATGCTTATTTGTAAAACAGTAAAAAATCTAAAATATTTATTTACTGTATCATTTAATATCCTGTTATAAATTATCCCATACTGACTATACTTCAAGCTTTTTGTTTCTTAATAAAATTTAGAATGTTATCCTGTAGCATGGAGACAAACAGAATCTCACATGGACAAACCTTCAAACCGGAACACTTTTTTACAGGCCTAAGAAAATATTTGCCCAGTACGGGAAACGCACAGTAGTCGATCACTGGAATGCCAACACCAACCGTGTCGTTAATTGAAATTATTATATAGTTTATTTCTTCAGGGTATGTTCAGTATGTCTACATCGGAACAACTATATTAATGATAGCATGGAAAATAATTTCCAGATGTTGCGCAACCCATCACTTCTAACCCATCGTTTCTAGGAATTATTAAATTTTGAACCGAACGGATGACTCAACTAATGCCTCAATAGGCAGTAGTTGAGTCATTTGAATTTGACCATGGAGTCTTATTATAGACCAATGTCTATAATAAGACTCCGAGGTCAAATTCAGAGCTAAAATAATATAAACTAAAATATTCAACATAGGAGGTCTTTGCAAGCATTTATTGATGACAAATATAAACTGATTCTACCACCTGTTCAGAGGAAACTCAAGAAGTCAAAATATTTAGTACCTCTATTGAAATATCAAAATTAAAATATTAAATTATAGTATTTGTTCCTCTGTAATGAAATAACTAATATATGTGACAGTTTTCCAAACCAGACATACAAAGTGCAATTAGAAATATCTAAACATTTGTTTATTATTCCCAGATAGCTTGGTTGGTCACATAATCAGCCACTATAATAAGTTTTGATTTATGGAACTTGTTTTAACAGTGCCCTTGAATATTGTTTGAGATTTAATTGTAGTAAAATACACAAATACCTCAAATATATATATTATATATATATATATATATAATATATATATATATATATATATATATATATATATTTACGAACGGTTCTCATAAATATGTTGTGAGGCAATCAATAATATTAAATTCTTTTACTTTTTTATTTACCATACGATATAACACTGAACGTAAGCAAAGTAAAAAAGTCTATATCAATATAATTGCTGCAATGATATTGATACAGAGGCCCTGCATATGGAAAAGACTTATCTCCTCGACTATTTCTCAATATGATCTACTGAAGTTTAGACGCAAGCGTAATTACCAAGAAAATCTATAATATCCAGAAGGCCGTTAGGATCCAAGTACATCGCGAACCATGTGTTTGTTTGGGATACATATTGTAAACTCATATTGGTAAATACATATTCTGGAGTTACGAAAGCAATCAAACCTCGAAATGCTTACAGATTTCGACTTCAAATACATCGAGACTCCGAAGCAAAAGAAGCCGTTGCTCATGCTGCGCAACTATACCTTCGCTCAGACGACTTGCGACCGACGTTATTGGAATTGCAGCAAAAAATTCTCAAGTAGATGCCCTGCGAAGCTTCGATTTAATTACGATGGACTCCTAGTACAATATAATCTAACCCACAACCATAGCCCTCCGCGGTATATTGTAACTAAAGATGGAAAATACATCAAAATTTAGTCTACCTAACTATCCAGTGAAAAGTAATGGAATTACCCTACAAAACGCAAATAAGCATAAGGGTCACTAAATAATAAGATATCACTACAGCCTACGGATGCTTAAAACATTAGTGCTCACGTAAGAACCAGTTCAGTTTATTTCCAAATGCAACAAAGACAAATAATGTTTGATTTTCGTAAACAGAATCTTCATTATATGTTTTAGATAATTTGCAAACCGTACTTAATCTAATTAGTTAAGCTGTGAACTAATTTTACTATTTTTGTTGTTGTTAGTTTTTATGAAATTTAACTTCAGGAGCTCTTATTATATTATATTAAAATATTATATTATATTATATTATATTATATTATATTATATTAATTATATTATATTATATTATTATATATTATATTATATTATATTATATATATTATATTATATTATATTATATTATATTATATTATTATATTATAATTTATTTAAAAATATTATATTATTAATTATTATATTCTCTTCTCATCTTAATCTTGTGACTTTGTTAAAAGTCGTAATAAGGAACAATTTTTTACAAACAAAAAATATTTATTATATTGCCTAGATAAAACCAAAAATATACGCTTAAAATAAACTTTATATAACTAATGTAATGATTAAAATGTGCAATAAAATTATACAAAAACTTGTTATATATCATTATTGTATCGAAAGATTCTTAAGATCAAAAAGATAAATTTTATAGTAAGTACTCGTAATTACACCACATCGGCCTACGCACTGGCGCAGGATGTTAGTAGCGCAGAACCAGATTCCCACAGTGTGCATCCTTCGAGTGACCCAATAATAATGGAGATGGCGCAGTAAGTATTATCCCGCGAGTGAGTTGTTTTAAAGCAGCAATCAAACGGAAAATTGTAATTAAGTTTAAGTAATATAAGAAATGTATTACTAGCCTTTTTTATGAATAACCTAATTAGTAGGTCATCTAATTTCTATTTTCTTAAAGTTATACATATATAGTATAACTTTAAGACATGAGACGATTATTATTTAAGTATACGTGTTTAAAAATGGCATCATGGTTAAAACTGTGTTTAGAATTTTCCGATTCAAAGGTATTAATAGTTTTATGGTTATGTTTCCAGGTACTGGAGCGGAGCGGGTAAGTGCATCTTGAAAGAATTAGAATATTATTTTTGATACACCGTAGGGTAGCTGATAGTTTAAATGATACTTGCTGGTAAGTGACTATACCATAACACTGAGATAAAACTGTAATTGCTAAGTAAGTCTGAAAAGCACTGTGGGTTCGATGGAAAAAAAATAATTAAACATTGATATACGAGTAGTCTTTTCCAAAATACACTTTTTGTACTTTCTTTGCGCTATCAGACTTGTAATTGTATAGACATTTATATTTACATTAAATTGCACATAAATATTCTGTGCACATTTGAAGTATGCTTTTTAGGAGCGGATGGTTTCAGTGGTTGACTAAATATCGCCGTATAATTACACTAGGCTCGAGCACCACGGTGGGGACGTATATGAGCTGTAACAATGACACTGTAGTCTCTTCGGAAAAATATCTGTCTTACAAAATATTATAAATCTTATTCACTTTCTCAGCTACGATATTGACATTTTATTGGGAAAGTGGTAATAGCGAATATTTCAGCATCAAACTTACGCACATACTGTATATACTCATATTTTAAATCTGTGACGGCAGACCTGTTCGTTTTCTCACTCTTTCCTATATATTCTAGTAAAGCGAGTTGAAACGTTGTTAACTGGTGTAGTAATAACAAGACATTGACTTTTTATTTAAACTTTAAATAATAAAATTTAAATAAACTACCACATATATTTTTCTCCTTAGGAGTGATCAAAATACGGGTCATAATGCAGACGGAGGTTTCGGAAGCGAAGCGATAGCGGTGTCAAGTTTGCAGTGCAACGAGGACTAATGGATTTTGAAGAACCTTTAAGTCAAGCGAATCTACTGATAGATATACTATCACAAAAAAAAACGATGAATAGAATCATTTCAATACAAAATGAAATTAATTTTTTATTTAATAATAAATTTAATTTGTCGAAACATAGACTCTTGGGTTTTTACTTATAGAGCTGTACTGCTGGGTTTGTGTTTATAACACGCAATAAAAATTAAAACATTTAATGTTGTCACTTGTTGCTTAGTTTGGTGGTGCGATCGTGTTGTAGAAAATTATACCAGCGCATGTGTCAAACTTTCGTTAAGCAGCCAAAGTTTCTGTCCTTTAATTCCAATGAAAAATAAAATCGTTTGAAAATAAATCCACCTTACATTTGCATAAACTACATAGTTTATTACTGAACATGTTGTATATTTAAGATCATGGTAAAATGTTTGTGTTTATATGGTAATTATTAATGTATATGATACGTGAACAATTTTGATTCAAACATTCTTAAGAAATTAATTTTAAGAAAGAACCTTTGTAGCTACAGTTCTTGTAATTGACGGGTCAAAAATCCTGCAACACTCGTCCAAGGACAGCAAGAAATAAAGGTGGTGCGACATACACAACAAAATCGGCTGCTGTCATTTTACGATTGTTATTCATATTATATATTACGATTGGTATTGATGATTCGGCGCTAACGCAGAGATCGTAAAGATCAGAATTGAAAACGATAACGGACTGCCAAATTAACTATAGCTAAATAATATCCGGTCTCTGGTCCATAAAAAGATCACATTGGTAACGTTTTAAGTACTGTACCAGCTGTACTGTACTGTACCAGTATATCGTAACAGCTTCTGTTACGATATATCGAGTTTTGCGTAATTGTTAAATTACTATATATTATATTATTATAATTGGTTTTTATTTATCATAAAATTTAGTCATTGAAATCTATTATTGATTGTAAATTTCTTCGTAGATAATGGATAAATAAAACCATTTAAAAATTAGATATATTTACTTGAGCATCTTTTATTTCAATTCCTTTAATAATAACAATTAAGAATTTTATCAATTTATGGCTTCATATAAATTTGGTAATTAAGCATGACCTTAAAGCTACTACTACTACTTAGTAGCTACTTTAATGAACTTGTGGATTTTTTTTAGGTAATCAATACAAATGTTATTAATTTATATATATATATATATATATATATATATATATATATATATATATATATATATAACGTAATTGTATAACGTAATTTCAGTCGTTATATTTTTTTTATCAATTATTTTTTTTTCAGAATTTTATATGAAAAACTGGACCCCTAGTGCGAGTAGGAATATCAAGAACTTCCAAAAATTATTAGACAAACGTACTAACGAAGAAAAAGGTGTGAAATTCACAAGACTGAAAGAAAGTTCAAAAAAATATATACGATGTAAGGATTGTCCTTCCGCCAAAGACAGAAAAACGAGACATCATTGCTATAAATGTAACAAGCCTATTTGTATGCTACATATTATTCCAATATGTCAATTTTGTATTAGTTAAGGTTGAAGATTTTTACATAACTTAAAATAGATTACTTGTACAACAAATTATGGACAAATATTTTGCTTTACAAGTCTTCATTTTTTTTAATTCTTATTCAGTACTATTGTATTTTAACAACAGATTACACGGTGATCGCAATTGTTAGTTTTTAAGTCTTTTGTTATTTACATTAAGAAAAACTTTTCTGGTTTTCATCAGATTTATATGCAGGCAAACGTAACACATTTGTTAACAACCACAAATATTGCGTATTTCTTAACATTGGACCGCTTTTATTTAACACAAACGAATGTTAAAATGATAAATAAATATTATAAGCAGATTTGAATATAGAAATATATTCAAATCTGCTTGTTTTCGATCTGTATCAGTTGACTGATTATTCTCCACTTTAATGTATATTCGTAGTAACCTAATTACCCTTCAGTTACCTCATACTCATTACACTCAATGCAAAAATATTACATACATTGAATATAACTATGGAATCAGTAGAAAAATATTGTGACGATAAAAAGATAAGTAAAATATACAAAAAAGTGATAAAGTGGAAGCTACAGAACGAAAATAGTGTAATTCAATGTTAATGGATTCTATTATAGGATTGTTTGGTTCCAGGTTGCAGGCCATTTCTTAGAATCTGCACTTTTACTGCATACCTTTTCTCATCTAACTAAAATGTTTATAATATTTTAAAAAACTTGAAAAAAATGTTAACTACTTATTGTTGATAATGCTTAGTATATTATTAAAAATAGTAAAACACATACAAAAAAACCATTTTTTGTAGAATTTTCCGATTCTCTCTTTAAATATTTATGTAAACGATGTAGTAATTGTTTTTCGCAAATATTTCTGGAGAAACATGTTGCAGTAGTATATACTCGTAAAATTATGTGATCACACACGATCGTATAATACTGGTAATTTTAGTAACACATACATATATATATAACACAATATATAATGCCATAATAAAATCTCTATCACAAAATATATTTCTTTAATTTTATTTCTTTAACTTGTTAACAAATATTTGGTGATAACTGTAATGAAATTATTTAATAAAACTGTCATTCTGACATTAAGAGTAATGTCACTGTTAAATAAGGTTCACTACATTCTATTTAGGTCAAGGTAGATTTGACATGTAAACTTATTTACAATTTGTAATTTCCAGGACCTTTTTACACGCATTCATCTAGAGGAGCTAAGGTTTTAGTGATGGATGGCTATAAGTTCCTGAAGCATTTCTCCCGAGACAACAAGACGCGCTGGTGGTGCGGCACCCACAAGGGACGAGGCTGCAGGGCTGTTATTTTTACCTTCGACGACCAGATTATAAAATGCAAAAACGAACATAACCACTCCCGGCCTAATAAATTGTAGAAAGAACCTAATGTCTCATTTGGATACTAGATGTTTCTGTCGCTTGCATTGCTCTGTTCTGGATTTAATATTATCTTACTTACAAATTCAGAACTTACAAACACGTAAGTCGCGGTCAATTTGTTTATTAGTAGTGTTTGCAATAATAAAGCGTACTCAGGCTAGGGCAGGGTTATCAATTCTTATAAACTTAGTGCCTTTTGAAACTAAATCCATAAGAAGACAACTATATATAAATATTTGTTTCTTACTTATATATAATAACAAGGGACAAAGTAATCAGATGATCTATTAATTTAATTAGTCTATTGCATCATCAATGCGAGATTCTGTTTATGAGGCTAAGTGTGAAAAAACTCAACTAAACTAATTGCCCTAGTGTAAGCAAATATCGACTATTAAAATTGTAGGGCTTAGACGGAAGGTTATTATGGTCGAGCTGCCTTGATCCGTCTGGAGTCCGACATAATCACCGTAGCCCTTGTTTGCTGCGTTATCCATTTCTCAGCCTCTCCTCAAAGAGGAAAAAATAAAAAAATAAGCTCATACAATAATAGACTAAACATTTTATTTTAGTAATCTTGATGACAGTAAATTACCGTCTGTTAACGAAATTCGTATTCATTTATTTTTGTGTTTAATTAAATGTGAGTATTTTAAAGAAATTCCTATTTTAATCGAATAATCCTACTCGTATATATGGTGCCAATAACATTTTGCTTAGGAATCAATAACTGATTTATTGAAATATTGTGAAATTCTAACATTACTGATATTTATGAAAAATAAAATTTTTGAAATCGAGTTATAATAAAAAGATCATCTGTATGAATTACGTTGAATTAACGTTGACAAATAATGATACAATATTATGACATTGTTTAGGAAATATTATGACAAAAGCAGTTTTGCTAAAATTTTTAACAAAACTGCTTTTGTAAATAATATCTCACGTTGGTTAATTTAATAATGTAATTATTAATATAATGTAATTATAATATTGTTGACTATGAACTCGTCGATCTAAAAACTAAAGTACCCTGTAAAGTTTTACTGCATGCATTTAGGATAGCTATTTGTTGTGGGATCCCCTTTTTTGTCATATTAAAATAAAATAAAATTCAATACAATATTCATAATCGTTAGCGAAGATGTAAAAATGTCGTCGTAAAGTAAAAAGTGTATACAGTCTAAAGAACAGAATTAAATATTTTATTACTTTATGTCAGGTCAAAATAGTGGTAACGTATTATTCGAATACATTTTATTGCTTATAATGTATTCGAATACATTCTACCAGATTCTAATGAATTTTAATTGTTATAATTTATTTTAAAGTGTTCTAGAGGATTCTCGACGACCTATAGTAATAACTTAAAAGCCTATACCTAAATATAAGACTGGACGCTTTGTTGTTATTGGTAATTTCTATTAAGTATGATGGGAGACTACGGGTGTAGACAGTAAAGCAAAGTCTGTCCTTACATCCAAAACAAAAAGATAAATTTTATTGTCATACATTTTTTCAGGACCGTTCTCCCTCGCATCATTGAGGGGATTCAAGGTACTCAAGTGGGATAATAACAAATTTTAGCTGGTGTAAAGAATAAGACTCCGGAGTGTTGCTGCAAAAAACGCCACTGACAGCAATTGCTGAAGAACAAGAATATTGTACTTGTAAATATCTTTTGATTTGTACATACTAAACATAAGCAAATCCCCATGCTCAATGTTCCCATTTGTGATGTGCTTGACCTACGCTACCCCGTTTTACGCGAATTCGGAGATACGCGGTTTTTAATTTAGAGTGCCGCGCGCATCGGCTCTCTTGCTCCGCCCTCTCAGTGTTCAGTTTGCGACAGGTTTGAACGTGTTCCGCATAGAATTATTTTACGTGTGTAATTATACCAATAATTAAGTCGTCTAAACGAACAAAAAATGCGTCATTTGAACAAGAAAAGAAAGACACTGTCTTTGTAGTGTAAACTGAATATAATTAAAGACTTTGAAGCAAAAATTAAAATTTTTGAATTGGCAATGAAATTTGGTCTACCGGAATCAACAGTCCGAACGGTTATAAAGAGATTGAACAAAATGATTCGCTAGACCCAGTTGAATCGGTAAATCAAATGCCAATTGCAAACTTAACAGAAGAACTCAATTCAATTGAAAAAGGGTTCCAAATTTTAGAAAAAATAGATTCTAATGAAGAACGCGTTTCTACTACTAAACAGGGAATAAAAATTTACTGGTATGCTACAAGGAAATTTTGCGTGAGAAGAAGAAAAACTTAACTCGTCAAGCAACATTATTAGAATATATCTTTATATATTCTAAAAGAAGGTAGGTAGGTAAGGTAGAAGCAGCGTCGGACTGGCCATACAGTCGAGATGGCATTTGCCAACCGGGCCCCAGCCTGCGCGGGCCCCCCACAGGCCTGGGTTGCGAGTATACGGCAGGGCACGTAGCACAGGGGAAACGCTGCGCGGGCCCCCTGTGCTACAGTTGCCCGCGTGCATGTCTCGGAAACTATGCATCGTACAAAAAAGGTGTCTCGGGCCTCAGAATTGCGATCAGCCACCCGGGCTCTTTCGGCCCAGTCCGACCCTGGGTAGAAGGCTTTCCTTCTACATCAAAATAACGGTTTAGGTTACTTTATTCATAACAATGTAAATTGTTTTATTATCTTACACTTAATTAAACATTTTTCTTCTAAATTATTGTTTTCTTGAAACTCTGGTCCCGATTAAACATACTTTATATGTATTTGTATGCAAAGTTGAACCCCTAAATACGCGAATTCGACATACGTGGCAATCGCCCGGACCCATCTATCGCGTAAGTCCGTGGTATTACTATATAATAATTGTCGTTTAATTTTGTTATAAAATAGTCTAATTCAAGTTATTATGTAGCATGCGTTTTTTTATTAATTTACCTCAGCCGCAAATTATTTATTAGTGTGGAATAGAATAGGTTTTAATTATATTAAAAATTGCCCGCGACTTCGTCGCGTGAATAGTGACTTCCGAGATTTTTGGTTTTTCCACATTTGGTACCATAAAAACGGTCATTGTGACTAAACCTTAAAAGATAGACATAATGCCGTCGCGGACTTTTTTTAGATCATGTATAGAGGATAATTCTTTCATACATATTTTTTGTGTATCTTGAACCGTTTTCGCAGCGCACGCAAAGAAAGCCTTCAAAAATGAATAATTTTCCCCGTTTTTACACATTTACCGCTCTGTCTTTGCTCCTATTGGTCATAGCGTAATGTTATTTAGCCTATAGCCTTCCTCGATAAATGGACTATCCAACAAAAAAAGAATTATTCAAATCGCACCAGTAGTTTCGAGATAGCGCGTTCAAACAAACAAAAAACAAACAACTCTTCAGCTTTATATATAGTATAGATTATATATCTAGAATTTAAGACCTGACTTTCTTGTTTCAAACTATTTATACATAATCATACCCAGTAAAACTTTGTTAGTTTTATTAAGCTCATTTAATGTGTACTTTCAAAACTTTGTTATTTCTCTCCATATCTCCTTAACCTAAATCAACCTCTATATAAAGTTCTGATGTTTAATAGTATACGGAGACTTATGTATTCTTTCAGACCGACCCATGTTTTTCACATCGAAAATTGGTGCAAGAATTATGCAACTGCGCGGACACCACTATTCTCGCCGCTCCGTTTGCTCGTCTAAAGTCCGCTGGCTCTGCACAGAGAGCAGGGACAGGAACTGTCACGCCATTATCGTAACCATCGGGCACACCATCATAGACCGTCACAACAAGCATAATCATCCTCCTAAATAACATTGCGCTATACCACTCTGTAATTAAAACGGAGTGGAATCAAAATGTTGGCCGTTGATCTCTTTGATGTTGAAGTTTATAAATATATATTAACAAAAATTACCAATACTTTTACTATTGTACTATTATATAGGTGTGCTTGGATAAAAAAAATTGTAGGCAGATTGTGATAATATCATAAGTATTTTTTTAATGATAAAACGTTACTTAGTCCAAGCATTTTATCGCTTGCCCGAATAAAGAATAAATCTGATCCATAAGTTTAGACTTCATTTTAAGTTTATTTTGTTAAATTGTGAAAGTAGTATATCCTTCTAGAAAGGATGAATATTGCTTGTCAAAAATATTACTAATGAAAATTTTTATATAACTATTGATTTGAAAAAACCTTCTGGTAACATTTCATGGTTGAAATCAAAATATGGGAAAATATCGGAGTAATGCACGATATCTTATAACATTATTAATATATATCATTAATAAATTTACCTTTCAATGTTTGTAAATGAGTCGCTCCAGTGCGATCACTGTAACAGTAAACAGTGTCTTCAGGTTTTAATGGACTTTTAATTTATGTAATAAGCAATTAAAATTGATCCCTAATAAAGATTTTTGAATTGTACATTCAATAACTGTATTTTCAAATAAAACTTGGCAAATAAAGCTTGGTACTACTTAGTTTTAATTTCCGCGTATTATTTGAGAAAAGTACTATACAAGCCTTGGTCACAACTAGGTACTGATGGACTTAGTATGTGTGGCTCGGCTTCGCCTCGGCCCACATGTACACGTTCGTCCATCAATGCCTCTATTGCTGGCCGCTGCATTATATCATCCATTCTGGATTTATATAATTATTTTAGAATTTTATAAATCGTTGATTCTCTTAATACTTTGTTATAATTTCAACTTAATAATATCTTACTTATTCGCTGGATTACATAATTTGTTTTTACAATTGTTTGATTAATCTGATTCGTACATGAAATGTGTTTATCATACGAACAAGCATATAATATTTAAGTTTCAGGGCTGATGAATAATATTTAAGGGTCATATATGTTAGATATTAGATAGACCCAAGATGTCTAAGATCTGAATACTTAATACTTTTAGACTTTAGTAACTTAAAAGTTAAAGCAAAATCTGACATCCCAATCAGCAATTTACAGAAAAGAAATATAGGCTAGCTGTAAACACAATTTATATTCAATAATTAACTGTGTAGTAACCTCGTGGGCAAATGTAGGGCTTTCGATAGAGAGAATCAAAAATTGTTTGTATAGTTTGTAGATAGATAGAATCAAAAAAATATTTATTTTAAGGGGAATAAAGTTGCTTGTGTACCTATAATATGTTTTAATGTGGGTAAATATTATTCAACCGACCCTGAAGCAACCTGTAGAATAATAAATGTTACCAATATAAGCATTACATAACTACTTACTACAAGTAACCATACGTCCAAAAATATATATGTATATTTGCTCATATTACTTGAAATACTTTTAACGTTTTGTTAACGTTTTGTAACGTTTGTGTTTTATTTTTGTAATATAATTTGTAAATATTTCAACATTTCATTTCAATGTGTGCCTTAAATGTTTATAATATCAAATTGTATAGGACTGTATTTGATTACAACTTGACATTAAACACTTATAGTTCTTATGTTTGTTTTATTTTAAATACACTATTTAAAAGAGTAGTCGAATTAATAGCATAAAAGACACCAATATGGTGTCTAAGAAACTTGCCACAAATTATACATTGTAATAATTAGTTACAATATATCGGATTACAAAATAAAAATAATAACTCTTTTAATTTTTGAAGTGACCTCATTCTCCGGTTGACTAAATTTAGACCCTCAGAAAGGTCAGAACCCATTTGTAATCCGTGGGTTACAAATCGAGATGGTGCAGTGAATAGAGAGCGTATCGAGGAATAGATTTAGAGATTCTTATAAAAAGCCTATGTATATTTTTTGAGGAATCGCCACAACACCGCAAACATGTGCGCAGTATCTTGAAGTAATAGTCATGTATACACTGTTACTTCTACGATATTTAGCTTATAGTATGTAGCCAATTGATAATATGTTGTGATGCTATTTGAAGAAACCTATAACTAGCTTTCAATTTATGATCTTATTTGATACTTATTGTGATAATATAGTTCTTGGTTTTCCAAAAAATAACAATCGCAGGATTGGCAATGAAGTTAGATGGTTTTAGATTCAAAGACTAGGTTTTAGTGTTTCGTATGCAATAATTTCATGATGATGCTAAAGCTAAAGGACATAATTTACATATAAATATCTAAGCATACATGTGTCATTAAAATTCATTGGTAATTAGTAATTTATTTTATGTTGAAAATATACAATAGATATTACATTGCCTTTGGGACTTTAACATTAGGTATAGTATGCTAAAATAGCATAACTACCTATATGTAATTTTAGAAAAGGTTATTGTTATAGATAAGGTGATTAGGTATACAGGTGAGGTGCATAAAGCAGAGAAACAATAAAGGCAAGTACTTATTACGAGCAACAATGTAATAAGCTTGGTGGTTACGCCAATTTATAAAGTTTAAAATTATTTATTTTTTTATGGTACATCACAAACCTTTCTATTCTATTCCTATGCACGTACAATCGAATACCGGTGGCGCCGCCCAGCGGCGAGAATAAACATTACTTAGTTGAATAACCGTCGCTCGAACGAGCATTGAGCTCCTCGCTGATTTTCTGTTTATTTTATTAAACCTCTGGACATTGCTTCCCAGTAATTTCAAAATAGTCGTGTCAGCCTCGCGATCACGTCATAGATTGTGGAGTGTGTAGATTGCGTCCAAAAACCCTGTTGTCTGGAAGGGAGGCGGGCCCGCCGTTGAAGATCCCGAGGGTTGGAGCGAGAGGCGAGCCACGGCCATCCAGAACGGTACGTACGTGCTATCTTTCACAACTTCCCTTCTATGCTGTGTGTACCACTTTTATTATAAATTAAAAAGTCCATTGCTTACGTTACCTACTGATTATATCAAAGAATATAATTTTATATACTTGGCGCGACTACTTGGTGAAACATCGACATAATCACTTGCCTGACTGTGATCGTACGTCATTGTACCTACGTGGCGTGTAACTAGGCAATTTGTGATTACTAAATTTTTAAGGAAACTAACGTAATTAATGCAAGGTGTTATCTGCAAATCCATCGACAATACCAGATACCACGTTCCTGCTGTCCATCTACATAGATTGAGTACTTTTACATTTAGATTGTATTAGTGTGTGATCTTATTTACCCACTTAAGTTCAAATAACATGTAAAATCTATGACCAAAATGAAATTTATAATTAATGTTTTTTTTATAAAGGAGCTGATTCTTTGTACCAAACTGGCTCAAACCTGGGGATTCTACCAAATTATGCATGTGTACCTTTAACTTCTAGCGCAGTGACACTTATTGTATTGCCGAGTCCACTAAGACATGGCATTAAATTTACTGGTAACCATAACCTTATATCTTATGACACGTTGACCAATGTGGTTGTTATAGTAGTGGCAGATTTGTTTCTAACCTCTGTAGTTCATGTGTTAATAATATATATTAACAGCTTATACAATGAGCTGCAGGATTGTTTAGCGTAAATGTTTGTGGACGACCTGTACAAACTACGTGACAACACGGGCAACATTGCCACACGCCGATTGCTACATTGGTTGTGAAGTGATCAAATGATTTAATTTCAGAAAAAGCAAAATAAAAGTGTAAAAAGTGATTACACTTACCTTATTGATAGATGTCTCTTCACCGACATTTTTATTTTATTAACACTCTTGTTTCCACAACAAACTAGTTACCAGTAAATGTAAAACTATTGTCCGACTCACTAGTATTTCTAACATTTTGGAGTAAACATTTATGAAACTTTTCCTGGATTGGCCAAATAGATAATATTTGTAATAAATTAAGAATTTAATTGTCTAAAATTTATCTTTTAAGTGATTAAGTTCCAATAAGTACTCTAAGGTTTCGTGGATTCTGTGCTCAAATAAGAAAAAGAAATCCTAAAAAATCTTTGTAACGTATTATAATATAGCAGAGTAGTATGATATAATTTAGAACGATAACATACGGCTAGCTAGAATAGCTTTTAGACGGTTTGTTCATTTTAATATGTGGCGGCTTCACATACAAAAATACGAATAGCAAAACTCAGCTAAAGGTAATGATAATAATAAAATAGTGAATTTCAACTACACTTGTGTATTGATGGTGAGAAAATTGTGTCGTATGTGTATCGCTTCCGGAGGCGTGGTTGTTGCACCACGACATTACACTCGACGCGGTCCATCACGCGTTTGTGTGTACGTCTGTTGTTGACACTACAATTGGTCTGTTGAGCGGGGCACCCTACGGACTTCGGACTTCTAGCGTTAATTAAGATAATGTAAGAGCGTGTGCGATCAACTTAACTGTAAGTAACAGATTTAAAATTAAATTTAATCTATATATTGCTTACGAACTGTAATAACAATCTCCAGCAGTTTATAAGCTGTCTAGAGTCTATCCGTTTATTACTAAATGTATAGAAAAATAAGAGTCTTAAGTCTTTTATATAATTGGACATTATGAACATTCAACGTCTATAATTTGAGTCGTGCTGACTGAGAATAGATTGTTGTCAATATTCAAAAATGTGTGAAAGTAATATCTATACTTATGTTAGTGAATCACATGCATGTGTCACGTTAGACCATTGTATAATCACGGAATTGGTGTGACAATCAGTCGCCAATGTGGCAATGAATATGACTTATTTTGGTCGAATCACTATCACATGGTGACGCGACCTCATTGAAACTCCTAACCGAACAACACTGCATAGGTTTTATTAAATAAAAAGCAGAAAGAATATCTCACATTTTATTTTATTGCTCTCTTAGGGCATTTGTTTACAAAATAATGACAAATTAGAATAATAAAGCATAAGACTAAACAAGGAATGTATTTTTTACTTACACAAGTGACAAACTGTAAATAGGGTTGGCAAAAACAAGTTTGTATTTAGTTGACTAATAGATCAACTAAATACAAACATGTTTTCAACAAAAGGTATGTTACTGTTATAATATACATTTATATTTTAAATTCAAGGACACGAGGAAATAGCCCAAAGATGTAAAATAGTATAACAAGAAATTACAACAATAGTAGTGTAACAAAACTAAGCAATTTAATTTTAACCCAAAAATTAATAACAATCATTGAGACATACAATGAAAAGGCAAGATGTTTGTTACGAAAGTGTATAGCATAGTAATCATAAATATTTTATTCTGCATACTTATTTTTTTAAGAATATACGAGATCGATTCAATCGATTCTTCCTCAAAGAATGTATATCATTCAAACTGTGGTCGAATGCGTTTCCTACCATACATCGATGGCTAGTCGATTATTATGAGAGACTTACCGTGGACAACCTCATTAATTTTTTCCTTAAATAGAGCCATTTAAAGTTGTTTATTAAATTAGTCAACATACCTTTTAGTATACGAAAATTACATAAGTATATATACAACATTAGTATTATTAAGGATTTTGTGGTTCGATAAATTAGTTTGATTTTTTCCTTCGAAACTGTTCATTTTTCATAATTTATTTTATAAACATATTCCTTTTACTTTTATAATTATCATATTTTGAACCATAACAAATGGATGAACAATCTGGGATGAGGATGGTAAACAATGAAACTAATAATATTTTAGTATCACATTAAATTTCTTTAACTCTAAAACAAAAGGCGATTGCATAATTAGAAATACTTTATCAATTTACAATTAGTCAATATATAATGAAGCAAGGCCATTGTCATTACAATGTCCTTTTATTATTTAACAGATATACAATATATTTTAATGTGGACGTTAAAAACTACACAAAAGATTTTTTACAATTTATATACATGATAAGTTTCTCTTATTAAAATAAAATACCCACGTTGAATAGAAGTTCAATGTCTAAGCAAAATACTTATTTGAAAATGTTCAACTATGTTGAATTTTTATTTTTAAATAGACATGATCGAACTTACGTAAGGGCACTTAATGTATGTATGTCTACGCTATTATACTCTAGCAAACAACATCTCAACTTTCTTATTTGCTATAATAAAACTGCCACTATTATGAAAGAAATAGAAGCCAAACTTAATAACATGTAATAACAAAAGTCATTGGTAACTCAATGGCCATCAAACATTTACAATACTTTGCGAGTTTGGTATGTTATTTGGTATTTCAAAATCAGTTATTACGATATACCTAATTTTGTGTAAGAAACATAATACCTATAGGAATAAAATATACTTTTGCCTTTTTTCTAGCAGTTTTGGTAACTTTTTTTGTTGACTGATAGTCACCATCATTGAAAAGACAAGTGATTGGAATCTATACCTATACTCCATATTTCAAGTCCCTCCAAACCACAACACAGCAATAATTGATGTTTAGAGCTGTAACTGCAATAGTTTCTTATGCATTCAAACATTATTAGGACATTATAGTAATACCTATATTGGTTTGAATTTTTATCTATGGTTACGTTTCTGAATGCAGATTGCGATTAGACATTTGGTACAATTTTACGAAATTTTAATAAGATTCGTTTCTACGTAATGATTGATGTTAGGGTTGATGATATCGTTCCAACCATATCATCAACCCTTTTGCTTAAGACTTTCTACGTAATGATTGACGCTAGGGTTGATGATATGGTTGGATTTTGCTTAAGACATCGTTATAGAAGATTACATTAAAATTTGAAGACAATGATTAAGTTTTCTTTGACTTAAATAACATTAAAATTTCAATATTAGAAAATTGTAAAATTATTTTTTAAATTAAATACTACACATTTTATTCGTTAAAAATACCAAAAAGTAAGTACATTATATTTTAAATACATATCAACTTTAGGAATGTACTGATTTTTTGGTTTTTTCCATATATTTAGGTACTTTTATTACGATCATATCATCATTGATATATTTATTATTTTTAAGTCATGTTATAAATAATAAGGCACATAACAGTCAAAACATTAATCAATAAAAGATTTTGTTTAGATTAAGTCTGTTTCTCAGATAAATAAGAATCCACAAAATGTTAATTGTAATAAAATAACATTTTATTATATAAGTATAGAATAGAAAGTTGAAATAGTATGCTTCTAAATTATGTAGAGTTTCCCTGATACGTAGCTATAGCTGAGCATATTCTTGTACTTATATTAGCTGAGCAAATAAAAAAGAAATGTTAGGCTGAGTTATTTGCTTACTTGTAACTATAATTCACTTGCATTGTAGTTACTCTTTTACTTATTTATCTGTAAACTCTAACAATTTGTATCACACTTTGTAATTTGAGTATACATCTTTAATATTATTGTTACATATATATTTAATTATTTTACTTATACTCATATTTATTGTAATAACTGTTACTTCGACAGAAATTGTACAGACAGAAGCTTTACATTTTGACTGCGAAAACTGTCGCTATTACGAAGGACATACGAACTATCTTAAGATCAAGTTGTTACTAATTCTAATTAGTTATATTTTCATAAAAAGTTGTAAGACATATAAATAAAACATTATAAAATTATAAAGCTTTTATTTCTTCAATAAAATTAAATAAACCTTTCATTTAATGATAGTTCTTTAATAACATCGAAATAGGTTGCAGATTTTGTTAAAGAATATGTAAAATGAATAAATGAATAAAATATTTACTAACAAACTTGGTAAATTGATTGCTAGAATGCATTCATAAAAATACTATTGTGTCCGTATATATTATTAATGGATAAATATCGTAAGAACATTTCGTTTTATAATTTGGTAAATGCCTGTGTAATAATAATCAATAATCAAAATATTACGTACCATAAAATCTTAATGACTGAAGAAACAACCCTATCTGATTTTGAGAAATGTAGTTGGACATTGAATACTTAAGTAAGACAATTACTATAGTGTTAAATTATAAATATTATATTAAACTTCATATGTGTATGAATAAATAAATATACATGTAGGTACATTTGTTTGATGCTCCTAGGGGGAAGGAAAACATCGAGAGGTAACATGCATGAGGCATCACAAATAAATTCAAAGGTGTATGTGCAACTAAGGCACAAATTACTAGTTGTTTTATGAGCATTGGAAAAATATTATAATTCTACACAACCTGCCTTAACAAAGTCGATCACACGACCGTCAAACTCAACATCTTAAATATCGTTATCAATCGAAACTGATGGAGCTCCTTCAAAAGTAACATTTATTATTAGGAACTAAGGTATTTAACAACATGTCAATACGATGTTGCAAATTCTCTGTCGTTTGATATCGAGAGAAATGTTGGAACCCCAATAATCTTACTGTCATTTACGTTCATCGCTGCGTCGACCAATGATTATTTGCTGCCTATCATTTGTAATTGGCTGGCTTTGATTTTGAGATTTCAATCACCGGAGGACTGACTGTTATAAAATAAATTGAATGTAAGTCGCAAAGAGAATATAGTTTCAGTAGGCTACATATATAAAAAAAAACATAGCTTTTAATTTCTTTTAATAGTAGGTACACTTTTTTAATATTTAAAGGATTTCTAAAAACTATAATGTATTTTTATTTTAACGTGTCGAAATCATGTTGCCATCTTAAATATTTATATATAAACACTATTTTGAGCAATCTTAGTATCAATTCACATCTAGTGTAAGTGTCATAATTTAATAAAATTGTCACGTTATCTATAATTATCGATATAAAATATTAATAAGGAATGACTACATCCTTGTCCTGAAATGACAATAATATGTACTTTGTTATGTATTAAATAGAAAACGATCAATTTTTTGTCTGGATAATTGATAAATAGTACTCATATATCACTTTACTTTCCTTGCGTCTTTATGCTCATGGACATTGTATATCCTGATGATAGCGTCGTTTAGGGTGGTGAGTTTCGCCTTGCACCCCTTGTCACATTTATTGCACACCCAGTGCACCTCCTGCTTCTGGTTGATATGCCGCGATCGCTTCTTGAAGCGGTATTCTCCCAATGTAATTATAGCGTTACCTTGTCGAGACCAGCAGTACTGTGGGACTACGCCATCTATGGAAAACGTAAAAGTAGATAAATATAACCAAATTTTATTCATGTGCTTAATAAATATAATATAACATACATAGTACATACATATAATAGGACATGTCAAGAACAGGGATTAAGTGTAAATTACAATTCTGTACGTGAATCAAATGAATTTGAAAAAATTAAACAACAAAATGAAATCAATAAAAATTTATTTAATGCTTGGACAAGTAATAAATAAGATTAAAGTCAAACTTTTTATTGAAATTATAAACTTAATAAAATGTTCGAGTTAACTATAGTACAAAGAGAGTAGTTTTGAGGGTGGTATGATTTTCGATTATAAATATCATTAAAAAAAATACTATATTACTATATCAGAACGTAAACACTGCCTCTATAAAATAGACTACAAAATGTTGTACAGAAGACTAATTAAAAACCTTGCGTTTGAATGTCATATTCAAGAGAAAAGCAAATAGCACATATAGAATAATCTTTTACGCGTTAAATACAAAAGTCTACATTTTAAACAAATATACTAAAAATTATATTACAAATACTTAATAGATAATGATTACTGATTTTTACATCATTTTACTCCCTATGGAGAGGAGAGGCTGAAAATCCTCATGCATATTAGTATCACCGCAACCAAGTGCCACGGTGAAGATGTTGGACTCCAGACGGATCGAGGCAGCTCGACCAGAATGACCTACCTATTAAACTCAGCCTGAGCCGTTGATCTTAATGACACTATGACTTGACGTTACATAAACTATGGTAGTTTAATTACCATTTGATGGTAAGCTATCATGTATTTGTCAATAATCTACTACTTCAGGTATAAATTATGTAATCCCGGATACTTTTTATTGTGACACATCAACATAACACGGCACTTGATTTTGCGAATCAAGTCCGCAATCCGGTTGTTGTGAACAGTGACTGACTATTTCAGATCTAAGGCTCGTATCGGATAAGACTCACTGCTTAAATCTCTTAAACTAAAACTTAAATCTCTGCTTGAATACAGACAAAAAGGCTTAGTGCTGCGTTGACTCATAGCACCATCAGATTCTGTATTGAAGCAGAGATTTCTGTTTAATATAAAATAAGTACTAAGATTAGTCAGATTCTTATACTCACTAACTAGGACTTGCGATCTCCGAACCTTTAAACTTGGCAATGTTTATTGCGGCGCAAGAATCGGCGCAAAGTGAGATGACACATTCTGAATCTATCTCGTGGTAATTGTCTTAGGTTAAGTAAAAATGTAATAAAATTTAAGGTATCCAAAAATTACACAATATTTTATTAGATTTATATTATTTTTAACAATATGTTTAGATTTTTATAAAAATATGTTAACAAATATGAAAAATAATGCAATAAACATTTTAATTCAGACTCGGTTCTGCGTGTTTGCTAACACTAGGCCACTAGGTACTGATCTACCCCAATCGAATACTCGACTGTTATATTCATTATCGTTTACTTAATTAACTTAATTCTTTACGTTACTTGGATAGTAGCTAGTAGTAGTTCAAGGTTTAATTCTATATATAAAAATGCTGACAAACAAAAAGTTCATATCGAGTTTAATGGCTCGGTGCCACTTCGGCTGTATTGTAACTGGAAATGTTTAGAGTAAGTACTTACTAGAGAATTAAAACTGAATGAACGGCAATAACGGAAAGAACTGATCACCAAGACTTACACAATTAAATTTAGACGTATTTTGATAAACAGAGCAGTTTGTTTTATTTAATCTATTACAATTTTTATGCATATCGTTTAATTTATTCTTAATACAGATGGTCCTTTTTCGATGTTTATATTTCTAACCTTGTTACCTAGTTCAAGGATAATATGAGCATAACTCATCATTTAATACTGCCACAATTTAGGCAAATAACTGGCCATCTAAATTTATATCACAGATTCATAAACTCGTTTGAATTTTCAATTATTTATTATACATTCCATATAAAAGCACTTATATTTTCCAACTTATATAATATCTTATATATCATATTGTCTATCTTATGTTTTATAATGCACCATTAAATATACAGAGTGGAGTAAATCAAGTCATATACTACACCTAATGTGACCATAAATACTCTTACAATTAAAAATACACAACATTTACATATGTATGTGGAACCTGTCATTCTTGAATGTTCAATGTTTTTTCTTTTTTTTAATAGACGTAGAACTTGTAGTCTATAACAGATGCACCGGTCATTACTTAATTGAAACAGTGCAACCTTATATAACGTACCTCAATATAACGACTTCCTCGATTTAACATATTCTTCGTAATCCCCTTGAATCTTCTATAAGAGTCAATATAAAATATACCTTTACATTGCGAACATTTTTTGCGAACTTTATAACGAATTATCATCTATGAAGAAAAAATAAACAAACCTCTAATTAACGAATTTCGTCAACCCAAAACCTTTACATAAGGTTTCCATTTCCACCATATTGGTGGTTGGATTTGAGATTTTTATGTTTGTTACTGCACCCACGACACAGGATGAAATATTAGTGTGGGGCGACGTTGCTCTTTTAAAAAAAATATTTTGACGATTAAAAATCCTATGACGAAAAAATTTGACATCATTTATTAGTCGAACGTAATGTTAAGGCGAATAAAATCATTTTTTACCTCTTTATAACGAATTTCAAACCAACCTAACCTCAACATAACTAATCTCAATTCAACGAATTATTTCATATAACGAATATTTTTTGGATCCCATTTGTTATATCGAGGTTGCACTGTATTTTGAGTCGCAGTGAAGAATTTTCCCATAAAATGAGTGCGTGCTTCTATTGATAACTCGCCTCAACGTTTAAATTCATTCATAATTTCAAATAAGCTTCATATATTCGTAATATTTAAAATTAATGTATTAACAACATTTAATACCAGAATTTTTTATGTGCAACAATGTGTTTGATGACAAGAAAACTGCATCATGGATTTAAAGAAGAATTAATTGATTCGGAAACTGATGACTCTATTCGGTCACGAGCACATCCTTAACGTGATATTTAACCGCAATAAACCCACTAGAATCATACATTTAGGCCCTACCATAGTTTTTACTTTCCCCATACTAAGTGAAGTTAATGCTATAAAATTTTAAAACGAGTTTTGGTAATCAATAATAGTTCGGAAATCGATCCCGGACGTATTCTTATGTAACTTCTAATTTATTTCTACAACCGAAACATAAGTAGGAATAAATTATCTAGTAGCATAAAAAATGATTTGATTTTAAAGTAATATACGCTTGTAATGGATAACACATATTCCTTTTCAACGTATTCAAAACTATCTCACCTGCAACTTCGTACCTACCACCTAATAGGTGTAAGTAATCAACTACGGAAGATGGTAGAATCCGAAAACTAGTATAATAATAAATACATAGTTAACTTAATTTCTTTTCCTTAATATCCATTTGTATATTTCATATTTTACTGGTCATTTTATTATTATTGTTGTACCCAACAAATTGGTGACATTTAAATCGAATGAGGTGTTCTTGAATTAAATAAGTGATGTAACTAATACGACTTTGTTTTATGTATAAGCATATATTTTATGTATATGCATATATCCAAATGTATATTTAAAACATGATTTTTTAAAAACATATATTACTTAACATAAGCATTAAAACTAATTCTAATAAGTAACTTATGTGGTGATACGTACAGACTATTCCAAAACAATTTAAATTAATTATTATAGTTTCAGACTAATCTATACTGAATTAATCAAATCAGAACCAATCTGAATTACCCAGTTTGTTGACGATTTAATAACCTCATGTCATTATTCACATACATGTGAATATCTACATCCACGCGAAAACTGAAAATACAATAATGTTATCATTATAGTATTTTCAGTTTAGTACAAACGATGATTAGACTGGATGCTATTAGCGCGGGACCGATCAATGTGATTTTTTTAGGGAAGGATTATCTCTAGCAATGGTCGTCTCTCGGATGAAATAATAATGATGATAAAACTAAGTATACTGCAAGCTAATTAACTCTTAATATAAAAAAAAATATGTATAACGCGACCGTTATGTGTGTGATAGTTAAAATATCCAAAATATTATTCCCTGTTTGTAAGTACCGTAAGAGACGGTCGACCTTATCATTCCAAACCCGGATATAGCAGACAATTGTTTCGGCATACCCAGCCAGGTTAAATAAGGACCTGACCGCTGTGTTCAAGCTATTGTTGTTCAGCAGTTTTCCGCTGTTAAGGAATGGGACAGCATGTAGCCGGGGACTCGACTCATAAGATTACATGGCAAGGAGCCGTGCGCGTACTAAATATACTTATTGGTAATTGTTTGCTTCACCCTTTTCGACTTCATACCGACACTGAGACATTTCTCGAACCTGCAAAATCGGCACCAGACCCTCGACGCCATCCAGATTTTACAATTTTTGCTCTCTGAACAATTATATTCAGTGAACTTCTGCGCCTGAACGGACCTCTTGAAGAATAGTTTGCACGACTCGCAGGTTTTAACGCCGTAGTGAAGGCCGGACACTCCGTCGCCACACACTGGGCAAATACCTGCGATAAATAATTTTATCTTATTAGATATAGAAACCTATATATCATTATCACAAAGGATAAATGGAGATTTATAAAGGTATTAAAACCCACACTTAAATAATATAACACGTAAATTTTATTAATCTATTGTAATAGAGAGCAAGCCTATTCTTCTAATCTTTTACTGACGATTTCCTAAGCAATAAACTCGTTATCATTATGATCAATGCATCCCAGAGACTGCTGGACATAGACCTCCCTTAGAGATCACCACAACGATGGTCCGTGCGCTGCTAGTATCCAACGCCTTCCTACAATCTGTCATATGTCGTTGCTTGCAACACGCACGAAATATTGACTACCCCGAACCCTGTCCTGCAGTTTGATTCGTCGATGTCTGGAAGTTGTCTAGTTAAACTATTTGTCCTAGTTAAATACACTTAACAACCACTTCGATTTTCGTCTTATGAATGTTCATTTTAAAAGTCACTTACTTGGGAACTCCATTGTGATCATCGAGCCATATTCCCTCCCATATTCTTAGCCATGACTATGATAGACATCACTAAATAACTGAGTTTTCGTCGACATTATGAAGTCGGCTTCATTTTTAGTCACGCTATTCGGTCTTTTTGAAGTCCATTTTCGATGCAGCCGTTTTTTCTACAATGTTCAACATATAGAGTCCTTCTTCGTGCATCTAATCGGCTAGCATTGACAATGGTAATTCCAGATTCCAGCTTAAAATTGTGTACATATGTGGAGGTCACACTTGTCGGCATATAGTATGCAGGTATAGGTGGTATGCAAGACTTGTACTGTGACAGTTTATTTCTCAGCCACATTAAAAAATATTAGTTCTAAAATCTAGTAGTTATGCTAAATATATGTGAGTGACGATGGAATTTAAAACTATCCATAACAAGTCAATAAGCAGACATTTAAAGAGGGTCAATGAACCAGTTGCTTGTAACGAGATAAAAACCAGCAGCTGTATAAGTAAACATCTATTTATTATTTGATTAAAACTCATTAAATATATATATTAATAAAATATAAACAAAAATCTATACACTACGATGTAAGTCAATAGACTAAATCATAAAATGTTAGATACTCGTAATATCTGCCTAACATTAAAATTATCTTAAGGCTTTTAATTATATAATTTATAACAATTTGACTAATAACCACTACATAGTGGTATATGTATCAAATAAGTATGTCAAACGTTTAGACAATAATATTTTTGCAATTGTATTAAGTCATACAACATTTTATAAATCGTTTTAGCAAATTCAATTGTATTAACTAAATGTAACACTCAGATTTTTTATATTGTTAAACAATTCCCTTACACCTAAGTATCAGGATATTGTATAAACGCTTTGGATCTTCCGCCCCTTCTCCCAGTCAATCTAACTAGCCCCGGTTGCATTCCAGCTTTCAAGCACTTCTGAAACCTACAACGTTGACACCTGGACCTATTCATGAAGTTTAAAACACAGTTGCCAGACTCAACGCAGATGTAACTAGAGGACTTATTTAAACAAATTGCCCGTCTAAAGAAAATCTTGCACGGCTCACAGGTGCTGACGCCGTAATGTGTACCGCTGGGTGCATCCCCACATACGGGACAACCTGTCAATAATAATCAATAGTATTGTAAAAATTTATGAAAATTAAACTTCAATACTGTTCATATAAAGTCATGCTATATTTACAGAAAATAATACCTTGTTACAAAGCCATTTCGGAAGATAGGAGATATAAATTACTGAAACAAAATGGCGGAATATTTAGGAACATAAAAATATGCTTAAATATGTATTTCTCTTTTATTAAATAATAGAAAAATAGAAGTGTGATGTTTCAGTTTCGATATAATGAATATAAAATTAAGTGGAAATAGTGAACTTAGATTGATGAAGGTATAGGATTGGTGGTTATGTGTGGAATAGTAGGTAATAGGAATCGTTCGTAAAGAAGAGTACAACCATTATTTAATAATTCACAAATACACCATTTCAATATTATGTTCGAAATCAGTGAGTAATAAACAAATTAAAATATAATATAATTATGTATAGAAAAAATTTCATTTGTTCCGTCTTAAAACAAAATAAAACTATATATAATATAATAAAACTATGTATAAAAAACATTTAATATTTTCCATTTATAGGCCAACAAAGATTTTACTTCTGATAGTAAGGAAAGTAATGGACATATAACGCCTTTTAATCCTAAATTTAAATTATCACATAAGATTTAATAGGAAAATTATCGTGTAAGTAGTACTCATTATTAACAACAACTTTTATCTCTCGCGCTCGCATCACTAAATAAAAGATCGTAACGTAAGAGATTAATGTCGGTTGTACATCGCCGCCACGAAACTGTAGTAGGATAACTGCAGAATGACACGCTCGAATTATTTGTTTTAACGTACCATAGTGCCATAGCTTCATAGCGCCATAGCGGCGAAACTGTTATGAAATCATAATTTCATAACAGTTTCGCCGCGGAAGTATTCTTCCGGCATATAAATCCGCTAGCATACAGGCTTATTAGCACACCTAATCATATGTGAGGTTCTATTAACTTGTAACATTAAACAATTATTGATAATATGTATATACAATTCGTTACTACATTATTACCACAGCAGAATATTATAAAAGATCTATAATAGTTGGTCGGTATTCTTCTACAACCTCTCTTGATTTAAGGGGGGTGATTGTGAACCAAATTGGTGTAAAGAGTTAGGCCGTCACACATGCGTACAACAGCTTTACAACCGAAGTTGCTCCGTCTACTGCACTCCCAGCGCTCCTTATTGTTCCTGGAGTAGTGAAGGGAAAACTTGTAGCCGTCTACCATCATCATGGGCCTCTTGTTCCGTGGTATATAAACAGCTAAAAGCACAGAGCAATGAATACAAAATCTTCTGAAGACCTTACTAGGATTTTGGGGTTTTATGTACACAATCGTTTTTTTCTATACTAAAAAAGTGGTGGACATTTATATGGGGCGTGTGACGTAAGCTATAGCCACAGCCATTGGACTCTTGCAGCGCCAATAGCATCGCTCGCGCATTGAGAACCTAATACTCCACGCATCCACGACCATTCCACTGAACGCGGTATCGGAAAACATCTCAACGAGAATAAAAGCAAATATATGAAATTACATTAATATATTTAAGATATAAAATAAGCATACATTAAATTTTAAAATAGTATTTATCTAATTCTATGGCTTATGGTTGTGTGTCGGGTTAAAGAATGTGGTTTCGCCATTACATTTGCGTATGACCGCTTTGCAGCCAAAGTAACTTCTCCTGCTGCATTCCCAACGTTCGTTCTGGTTACGGACGTAGTGCAACGAGTACCTGTAGCCGTCCACTACCATAAGCGGCCTTTTGTTTCTCGACATAGTGTAGTGTACTAAAAGGAAAATGGTGTGGAGTGAATGACCCAACAAAAACGAAACAAATAATCGTATCAGTGGGGACTACTGGATAAAGAGTTCCCCAGAATTCGATAAGTTTACACTCTTGCATGTAGAGACTTTCCCTAGCCCCCTAGCGGGAAAATACGTCGTTAACTTTTTCTAAACGTTGAATATTCTGACTCAGCTCGACTAGGAGAACAAAATATCCAAAATTTAGACCTGGGTCCCGAAAACCACTTGGCCATATAATTTATTTTTCCTCAGGAGAAGTGGCTGAGAATCCATCATGGATACCACCGTAACGGCACGTAGAGATGCGGTGATTACGTCGGACTCCTGGTGAATCGAGGCGGCTCGATCCAACAGACCTACCGACTAAACTCAGCCTAGCCTTGGCCATAAGGGCCTACGGCTTGAATGGAGAGGTTTATCTGGCCATATAAACAGTATCATCTACTTTAAAAAAAACTAACCTCTAATCATAGGCGCCAAAAATGATTATGTAGAAAAGATGACTGATGGAAATTGAATTTTGAACTATTGTATACTTAAATATCTAATCGGTATGCTACCTACTGCAATCTCATTATTGGACGGAAATCCTTTTCCATAAAAGACATTTTCTTCCGAACTATTTAAACATACCATAGAATTCAAATTTAATGTAATCAATCTTATAATTTAAGCAAACACTGATATTTTCTAAAAACAACTGGTCCACAGAAATAATAATTTAATGTTACTCCACGCTTGGCACGCATTTTACTAAAGACAAAGATATTCAGATTAGTTGAATAAAATACTTCAGTCGTGACTTGGTATCGACTTTTATAATCAACCCTCAGAATTACTAAAGTAATTAGAATAAAAAAACATATATATGTTGCATTAATTTTAATCGGTCAATTTTATATCGAACGAATTTAAACTAAACACATCGTATATAGTAAGATAAAAGATTAGATACATACCTATGTAACCTACTTACATTATATAACTTAATTATAACTTAGTATATACTTGCATAATATAACAATATGATTAAAATCGCTCCATATATATTTAATTGCTATATGTATATTACAGCAAAATTACACCCTTAAACATGTACAATCAATGTAATATCTATAATTCTTCTAAATTATTTATCAAAAAATAGGCAATTGTCAAAACTTTTCAGCAAGATTATTTAATTTCTTTTATATTGACATAATTAATAGATATTTTAGATTTTTTTTAGAAGGTTTACATTTAAATATTATCAGCATGTTTTTATTATAAACATTCTTCATCTCAAAAGACTTGAGTATGCTATTGAATTTTGTAACATATTTATTTTTAATTATAATAAATATTAATTGAAGCTATTCATATTAGTTAAAAACAGCGGCCTTATTACAAAACCTTTTAAAATAAGGTTAGTAATTATGGAAAAGTCATGTAGATTATTAATTCCATCACAACTGATCCAGTGTCTCGGTTTCCATTCTCGGGTCAGGCTTAATTTATTCAGAGAGATCTTTAATTAAAAACAGATTCTTTCATTTTCAAGGCTTAAGTAAAGTACGTCTATCTCTTTTTATTCTATAGTAACAATACAAAATGATACGTTACTTAATGATGCAATGAATTACGGGACATCTTTGAGTGTGGCATAACTAGAAAATAGCCGAGTTTACAGAAGACTTCAGTTAAATAGGCGTAATTAATACTAATTTATTATTGAATAGAAAAAGGTAACAGCATTAAATCATGGCTACTTATATTATATTTTCAATGTTTTGTAGTTATTCCGTAACTTTTCACCCCCCCCCCCCCCCCATAAATCCTTTAAAATGCATTCATTGACCGTCGGTAATGAAGAACTTTCCAGCAATTAATTTAATAACGATTATTTTGTAATCTGTGGTAGGAGATAACAACCGTAATTGTAAATTATTGCCGCGGTATGTAAAGGCGGCGATGCGGACCACGCTATTGATGTCCGTCAGCGCAGCGCGCTGCTCTAAACTGGTACAGCGCGGCCAGCGCTGCACTGCAAACCTTGTAACCAATAGGCAAATATGATTGTACTTTATATACTTGTCAAATTCAATGTAAAAACTTTTTTACACATATTGTTTTTAGAATACTTTGGAAAAATTCGACTGTTATAGATTTACATTACTTCTTTTTAGGACACTTCGACTTTACTCAAAGAAGGTTGTCAAAATAATGAGTACATTACACATTTTTTTGAATAATTTTTTTTAATAATATGAAGAAGTGTTGAATTTGGAACATCTTACAAGAGAAAATAATTTCAATAGACCACAATTTTAATATTAGTGAAACTGAAAATTAAATCGATACGCCACGTCGAATTGGCTACTTGTTTTTGTGAATTTTAGTAGATTGTATATAATTTAAAAAGTGTCATTAAGATTCTTCATATACAAGATGGTTTTCGTTTGCTGAAATAATATTTAAATGTTAATATATGTTGTTGTTATTAGGTAGGCCCCAAGTGTTTGTCTAAGGCTTGAAAACCTTATATGACTTACTGACTTCAATATGAAGCAGATACTTTCATATGACGCCCCTAGTCCGCTGTTATATATATATATATATATATATATATATATATATATATATGCATATATTATAGAACGATATTGTATGCTGTTGCTACGTACACAGCATTATAGGTCTGAGCATATGCCATGCGTATATCTCTAAGGTCATTAGTCCCAAAAATTTAATAAATTCGCTATGAGTGAAAATAATAGGTCACGCTCATGAAATTGCCGGTTTGTATAGTTTTAAGTTTAAGAAGTTTGCTTTTTCTATACTAAAGTTTTCCTTAATTAATTTTCCGCGAAAAACGATAATTTCATAGATCCTACTTATTCTTTATATTCAGGTTGGAATGTTTTGAGTTATAGAAAGGAGGGAAATAACTTATTTTAAACAATAGATAGAATTTAATTTTTAAAAAAGAAAACATCAAAATTTCTTACTTGTTTACAAAATTCTTACAAATACTTAATCCCATGTCCAAACTATTCTGTACTGTCTAAGAAACATGTAAAAACAGTGTAAAATGAAAGATGACGATATTTATGAAATAGAATCGTACTTTAATTGTACGGGACAAAACATGTAAGTTCATTAAATCATTGTTCGAAATGGACCCTATGTTGTAGAATACATAACTTTCTTATTTTAGGAGACAAATTTCAAGTAACTTTTAAAAGTAGCCGAAATTTTATGATAATAATTTTTATTTCAGATATTAAATCCATAAAGTATTCTTAACTTATTCTCTCAAAAATGTAGTGTTATCATTTACCCTATCGATTATACATTTCTAGCCATCCAATTCAAAATTAACTTATTTATAATTTTATTACAAATAAGTAAACTATTTATTATTATTGAACTTTGAACTTTATACATCTAACAGTAACTGAATGGCTAATATACAATATATAAAATGCAATTTGTATTTTCAAAAATATCTTTAGCTTTCTAAAATATTTTGAAATTTGTGGCGACTGTTAGAACAATGTTTATATTATAACAGTTTGCATTTAGTATTATGAGATTAATATCAATGTGAGTGGTAAAGAGCCACATTCATTACTATGAAGTCGAGATTCTTTAGAGAGATATATTTAAATAATTTAAAAAATACGTTTAAATTAACTAAATTACACTTATTCTTAGACAAGGAACATTTAAAACCAAAATTTTTCCTAATCAGTTGCACTGCTGAATAAAGATTAATTGTACAGATCTATTAAGTTATCTGTGACATAACGATGTAACATTGTCTTCGATGTTATAATCAACTGAGTATTATAATATGTTACTTATAGAAACTTCTTCGACTAGCTATTATTTAGAACATGTATGTATAAGTTTAACCAATTGTGTAATAAAATTTCACATTGCTTTTAATAAAATAAACTAGGCCCTTTTAGTTCAAAAGATCTTTAAAATAGATTGGTTTTGTAAAAACAGTTTAATACAATTTTTTTAACTTGATTTTTGACGAAATGCGATGACGAATCGTGACAAAATATTTTCACAGTTCGTCAGTTTTTCAAACAAGCTAACTCGCAACAACAGCGCCGCAATTATGAAGCTTCTCGTATATTGTAATATGTTCAAAAGTAAAACAATCGGAGGTACATTGTTTCTTATTGGTAAGATAATAGTACCTATACTTATATTAAAATAACATATAAATTATGTACCCCATCAGTAAATTTAATACCTAATTATCTCGATTTAAAAGAGCTAAAGTAACATTTATTTAACACCTTAGATGAAAACAAATATAAAATAAACAAAGGCATAAAATCAGTAAAACCTTTAGTTGGATTTTGAATCTTTAACTTCTTCAACATGGTTTATTGAGGATACGGCATCAAACAACGCCCGACTGATTATTTTTCATATTTATACTGGTATTTAGAATTTATAAGAAAATTAAAAGCGCAAAAGCTCAAAAATAAAACTTAAAAACGGGCTATTCACCGGACGAAAATGTGCACTACGTCTTATAAAATTAATTAGAAAATATGTTAAAGAAGTATATGAATATTAATTCAAATCGTTTATTCTTGAAAGAATTTGCTCAGAAAGGGAATCGTTGTATCTCGTTCTAAGTCTATTTATGAGAAGCTCGGATGCGTCGTGATTATGTGATCCTTTCACTTCGACTATGTACTTCCCTGCCGTCTTCACTACGGCCTTGCAGCACTTGTGCGCGTGTGTTGAACAAGTCCAGCGTATCACGTCGTGACGATATGAATGTTTGCAGTACGTGTACTTGTTGTACACAACGAGAGGCTTTCCCCTAACAGACTGGATGAAAATCGCTTCGATACCTGTCAGAAATAAGTATTCTAATTAGATATGCCATTTATATATGTATGTATATAGAGATATATAAAACGCTACTTTAGTATTATATATTAATTGTTGTGACAAACATTTATATTACTATTATCAAAGATAAATCGCATTAATAATAGATTATTCAGATTAAATAAAAAATCTATTTTTAAGAAATATACTAAGCCATAAAAACTAGTACCAGCGAAATCTTACAAGTACGAGAAACTGAGTAGTTGTTGTAGCGGGGTTTTACATACAGACATTTACTTGACGAGTATTTTTTGATTAAATAAATTTTCGGATTAACTGTATTGATAACCACAGAATTTCACATTTACTGTGTACTGTGTGACACAAGTATTTCGTTAGATCAGAAAGTATTAGGCATAGTCAATATTTACATTGGTTTGATCGATACACGGAAAAAAATAATTGTTTACACCAAGTAAGTTTACTTGGGCCAAATGGTTTTCGCTTTTCCATATAAGGAAAATAGAAATTACTTACAATAAGAATTAAAATGTCTCGAAGTTTAATTTTTAGACTAAGCAACTAATGTCTTCGATCAATACTGACATAAACTGTTGAAAAGAGTAACTTCATTTCTTATATCAATGCTCACAAAGTATTGTTTCAAGAACTAGAACGTTTCCTAACAAGAATCAAATATTTCTTGAAACTATTGATGAAAAAATGATGATGATGATCTCTTCGCCTGATAACTAAGCCATCTCAATGTAAAATAATTTCATTCTTGGTTTAAAATATTTAGCTCATGAAGAAAGAATTAAAAATATTGATGGAAGATATAAATTATTTTAATTAAAACAGTTTCGCTCTTGGGTTATAATATTTGCTTTTTAAAAAAGAATTTGACAATATTGAATAAAGAAATTTATTTCTTTATTCAATATTATCAAATTCTTTTTTTAAACCTAAATATTTTAACCCAAGAGCGAAATTATTTTAATCAAAAAAGTTTCGCTCTTGGGTTATAATATTTGCTTTTTAAAAAAAGAATTTGACAATATTGAATAAAAAAATAATTTCTTTATTCAATATTATCAAATTCTTTTTTTAAAACCCATATATTTTAACCCAAGAGCGAAATTATTTTAATGAAAAAAGTTTCGCTCTTGGATTAAAATATTGGCTTTTTAAAAAAGAATTTGACAATATTGAATAAAGAAATTTATTTCTTTATTCAATATTGTCAATTTTTTTTTTAAAAACCTAATATTTTAACCAAGAGCGAAACTTTTTTCATTAAAATAATTTATATCTTCTATCAATATTTTTGATTCTTTCTTCATGAGCTGAATATTTTAAATCAAGAACGCATTTATTTTATATTGAGACGGCTTAGTTATTAGGCGAAGAGTTTACAGCATTAAAAACATGAAAATTTATTTCTCTCGAAAAAAAGAAAGGCGATGGAAAAAAGAGAGAAACATTAAAATTTACAATATAAATATTGATTTATATTTATAATAGGTAGGTACATATTAATATTGCAAAATTTGATGTATCCTCTCTTTTTTCCATCGTCTTAGTATTTTTCGAGAGAAATAAATTTTCTTGATTTTAATGCTGTTTACTCTTTCGCCTAATAACTAAGCCATCTCAATATAAAATAATTACATTCTAGATTTAAAATATTCTGCTCATGAAGAAAGAATAAAAAATATTGATGGAAGATATAAATTATTTTAATAAAATAGTAGGACTAATACATTCAGGCACAATATATTGTGTATTCAGACACACAGGATTAAGTCCTCCTAAAAAAGAAAGCGAAAGGGTTAGAAATTTGTTCCTAAATCCAAACAATCGCAGATTAATTCTAAACATTTGCATTATTTTTAGCTTAGAGTAAATTTAAAGCTTTTAGTATAAAAATAAAACATAGTATATTATTATATTATACCTGTTTATTGGTAAGTATACAAAAAAAAAGAATTATTTTCAAGTGCGAGTATAACTTATCTAAAAAATTCACGAGTAAATAAATACAGAGTGCACTTCAATAACCAATAGCTAACGAATTTTCGCATAGCTAATCAACAAATTTAAAATTGAATTTAGTCATTACAAATTTTGAATTAGGGTCTTTGAGTCCACTCTGTAGTCACAGTTTTCATATGTATTTTTGAACAAAATCTAAACATCACTGGACTGATAGCCAAATCTTAAAAGTAAGTAGCATAATTATAAACATGCCCAATTTTGTGACATTAAATTTAGATAAAATAAAAATTCGATGGGACGCAGGCTGCATTTTCAGCTGCGACTGCAAACAAACAGCTTGAGCGGCTTTAGAGGTTATCTTTTAAAAGTGCCTATTCCACACAAGATCCGCTTTTGCAAGTTCACGGGTCACATGCTGTAATGAACAGCAACACAAAAAACTTTTTACCCACTTTTTTACCTAAAAAAAATTACAGAAAGAATATCGTCGGCTAAATGAGTTGAACTGCCAAATCCATTCTAACAAATTTTCAGGACACAAAAGAGAAATAAAACGTGCTGTCTCTATAAAACTATTTGATAATTATCTCCAAGCGCAATAAAATAGTAACTTCGTCTAGAAATAAGCACAATACTACTGGAAATTTCTAAATACCTAACTATTCATAGTTTCAGAGTAACCTATGATAAAATATTGTTACCTACTATGTACTCACCATGTGAGAAAATCAACACAGAAGGAAGTTTCAACTATTACCTACCTAAATTTAAAATCGCAAACACTTTGCACCGGCTTCGACGCAGACGCACGCACATGCATAAAATGGCGGAGTCCGTTTTTACTAGTAGGTACATGCGAGCTTCATGTGCGAGTTTAGATGTTAATGTTAAAATTATCAGATTATTGCACAGGATTTTGAATGTTTTTTTAAGTTAGATGTATTTAGCAAGTTTACGAAACGAAATATTATTATTTTCTCTCTCTAACGATACCCATATCAATAAAAATGGAGTTAGCGTTCAACTCTTTTAGCCGACGTTATGCTGTCCGGCAATCACAATTAGGTATTTTAGAGGGCACTTACTTTTAAAACTTCTTTGATGTCTTCACTCACACCCCAGCTATTAAGAATGTTCATTAACTTGCTTTGATTCTCCATCTCCATTGGATTCGACTGGACGTACGATACGAACTAATGGACTTCAAACAACAAACAAGCAAAGCACCCACAGCAAATCACAAGCAACCGTCGTTCAGTCAGTGTTGCCGCTAATCAAACGCGAAAAAGTACTAAAACGAGTTAGAAACTATGCAATTTAATAAAGAAAAAATCGCATACGATATTCTAAAATATGTGTTTTATTTGTATATTATGTATTATTAAGTAGAGATTATATAGACAACTAAATAATTGTATTTATTTTTATTTATATGTATTTAAATAATTAAATTTATGAACGTTCTAAAATGAGCATAACCAATTGAATATTAGGACTGAACCCTTAGTTTGAATTTGATAGCATTGAGCTTGATTGATCGTATTTTACATTTCACTATACATTGATTTACAGTTCGACAACCGAGACAATGAGTAGAGGCCTATTTGATAAAAGCTATCAGTTTCGTATATCGACTACATTTCGTCTCACGGATTGTAGAAAAATGAACCTTATGTAGTGACATAAGATATCGATAGGATCAGTCTTGTGTGCTCTCGATGCCCAAATTGCATTCGTCTAAATTTCAAAAATGCTTAATAGGTATTTATTAAATAACAAGTAGCACATTATTATTGTTCCACGTATTTAAGATTATTATCTAATCGCTTAGGTAAAGTTCATATGACTATATATTATATGTTCATAAGAATAAAATAAAACAGTGATTCCGTCTACAGGCTGTCAAGTACATGCATAATATAGAAGAGAAACGCTGATAATTTGAAAGGTTTTTAATGTGATGTTGTAAATACATGTTTTTGCGCTTACATTGCAAACGCTGATTGAACCCTACGAGATAGATCACGATAATTGTATATTTAGTATCAGTATAGTAGTGGGCCCGATTCTGGCATAATTCTCTAAACTTAAAACTAAATTTAAGATTTGTCTCTCTTTTTCATTCTCTACTGAACATGACAAGGACAGACTGCTGTCAAATTTAGTTTTAAGTTTAGAGAATCATGCCAGAATTGGGCCCAATATTTAGCATCAGTAATATCAGCTGGGGTGGGTAGCCAGTATGTACAGAAAAATTTAATTTAATTTGGAAACTGAGGATTCACTTATTCGGGTTCGAATATTACAGACTCACACTAACCGCTTTCAGATTTTTTGTGATTAGTATACAAAGTATGCAAGCTTGTATTTTATTAATATTATAGCGTCGGTGGTGCTAAGGTCTCGGCACTGGTCACCGGAAGATTCGAAGGGATCGGGGGCGATCCTGCCATGTACCAATGTGTTTTTCGAATTTCATATGTATTTTTTTCTGAAGCTCATACGGTGAAGGAAAACATTGTGATGCAACCTGCTTACACCTGCGAATAAATTCAAAGGTGTATAGTAAACCAATCCCCGCACTGGGCCAGTGTGGTTTACTAAGGCCTGATCACTGAAATCGACTTCGTTTTTTATGTATATATGTATAAATAAAACAATGTCATGTATGTTACATCATTTATAATTCAAGATTGGTTTAGCTATAAGCAGATTTTAATGATCACCCATTAAGAAATTATGAAGAAAACTATTCTGGCAGGGTCAAGCAATATATATAGATTATGGTTTGCCTTGCCATCTTCGGCATTATTTAATTTTATTTAAGTGTAATGTTTTTCTTCTGTGCGAATCAATTACCCAAAGTATTTCTTTCAATATCAGTTTTAGAATTACGCTATCTATTACAGTTAATGTCTATACGTAAAACATAAACATTTACCTAGGTGAAAGAAACAACAAAATATTGTAAGGATTTGCAACTTGATTCTAAGTACCTATTGCGATATCCTTAAAGTATTGGTATTTACTACTAAATAATTATAATAATTAGTGTTGGCAACACTTATAAAGACCAAAAACTTTAAGTATTTATTATAAGTTCGATCAAGATTGCTAAATCTTGTTAGAAAAATCATGAGTCATTTCTTATTTGGCACAAGAATGTTTTTGATTAATATTGTTGTCCAAAACAGTCTCTGTTTCAAAATCAAGAATTAGCGATGGATTTCATGCTTGTCTCAAGATATATATATTTTGTTATTTTTGTTTTTTGTTATAACGTTAATTCTCCAACATTGGAAAGGCAAAGGGAATTAATGCGTATACAGGCGATATCTGTTGATGTTTGTTTCTTTTTACAAGCTTTTATTTAGCTTCACCTGTCCCGTTGTCTGTCTGTCTGTCTGTCTGT